>BDMB01000065.1:368085-545585 GCA_016859785.1 Macrotyloma uniflorum | reverse complement strand
TTTGTACTACTATTTATATAAGGTAATCGCTTTTGTCTAGCATAGGCACAAACATCACATGCATCAATAGGATGAAAAGGAATATCAGGATATTGAGAAGATAAAACTTGAAGAATTTTATTAGAAGGATGAGCCAATTTCGTGTGCCATAAAGTACAATTATCATTATTGATATTGAAAACAGAAGTTTGTAAATTAGAAATGTTACAATGAACATTGGTATTATTTGAAGAACAATTCAAAACACTATGATCCAAAAGATGAAACAAGCCATGATCTTTCTTAGCTACACCAATCATGTTGAAGGTGGGCATCTGTAAGAAAAAACAATTAGTTTTATAGAACAAGATCAACATCATGCAAAATTATATCGCCAATAGTAATGATACCAGAAAACTTAGCTTCAACAGAAACATTATTAGGTAGCTTAATAAAAATAGGAGAAATGGGCTTAAGGTTCTGAAAAGCAGACTTGGTAGCGCATATATGATCTGTGGCGCCACTATCTAAGATCCAAAGATCCAAAGAGGTGTAGGAAAAGTTATACCTGAGAGATCATTAGTGCGTTGATGAACAGTATGGGCAGAGGATGAAGAAGACTGAGATTGTTGAACAAAGGCAAGTAAAGCTTTGCATTGCTCTTTCGAGAAACCAAACTGAGAGACCGATTTATCCTCCTCTTTGACAAAAGAAGAAGATGCAGGTGAGGGTTCTGCTTCAATAGTACTAGCAGAAGGTTTGGATGAGATGGTAGTGTACTTGGAGTTAGTTTTGTAACCAGGAGTTAATCCATGCTTAATCCAACAATTATCAGAGATATGATTCGTACATTTACAGTGATCACAGAATCTAGAATTTCTTCTAGGATTTCTATCAGATCTACCTCCTCCACGAGTATTAGAGAAACTGCCTCGAGTAGAACCATTTAATTTGGAAGAAATTTCTTGATAATGAGCATTAACAACAACTTCTTGAGAAACAAGAGAATGAGAGCCACTCAATTCTCTTTCTTGCTGTAGAACAAGAGAAAATGTACGAACAACAGAAGGCATAGGATCCATAAGCATAATTTGAAAACAAACTTGAGAAAATTCGTCATTTAGGACTCTGAGAAATTTGATAACAGAATCATCATCATGCTCCTTTTGAATCTTGGAGATAAGGTCACAACCACTGGGAGTGGAACAAGAACATACAAGAGTAGTTCGGTATATTGATAGCTCTTTTCATAAAGTCTGTAACCGAGTATAGTATTGGGAAACAGAAGAATCACCTTGACGAAAATTTTGGAGTTTTTCTTGTAGATCGGCGATACGAAATTTATCACCATGTGAAAATCGAACAAGAAGGTCACGCCAAATGTCGTGAGTAGTGTCCATCCACATCACTGATTGTTTGATGTGAGAAAACATAGAACGCGTTAAACAAGAAATAACCATCTTGTTACAACGCTTCCAAGTATCATGAAGAGGAGAAGGAGGAGGAGGAGGAGTTTCTCCCTCTATTCCTCTTCCTCTTTATGGTAATGTCCTTAAGAGAGTGTAGAAAAGTAAATATGTTTCTTGTAGTTATTTAAAGTTGTTTGATTGCAAAACATATATTGTTATACCTTGAGATGAAAGATCTAAACTTGATGGGAAGTATAAATAATGTCCTTTTTTTGGGTTATGGTTGTGATGATTTTAGTTATCGGTAGTATATTGATATTGAGCTAATACTTTCAACTATAGTTGATCATGGGGAAATGTGAATATAGATTTGGACATTGTAGGTTACATGTTTGAGACTTAATTCTTCAATCACATATAGAATTTTAATTGAGAAGATCTGATAGAGGTATTTTTCATAAATTTATTCTGCTAAGTGATAGAAAGAGGGAAAAGGTTATAAAAAACTATATTAGATAAAGAAAAAGAAAAATAATATATAATCATTCGATAAAATTCTTGAAAACCATATATTTAAATTTATAAGAAAAAAAATATTAAAAAATATGTGTTCAGATTAAAATTAGAAAAAAATAATTCATAATCAAGATAAAATAATATTAATTGTAAAAACTTTTAGTAAGAAAAATAAGATGGTTAAAATATTTTAATTAATTTACTTGATAGCCAAATTTAAATTTTAAATATTAATCAACTTAATATAATGACAACTTTGAATAAATAAATCTATATTAAATAACCTAAAAATTTTACAATTAAAGAGAGAAAATATTTTTACTGAAGGAGAATAATTATATAAACTCAAACATTATATTTAAAGGAAAAAAAAAACTAAGTTGTTATCATATACCATATAGATACAATAAATTTATATACTACTCACCCTTTCATCTTACATATCTAACATCTACTGTATATCTTAAGGGGTAGAGTTCAATTATTTTAATTAAATAATTTTAAACTTCGATGAAACCAATAAAATTATCCCTATATTTTATTAAACACCTACAAACGTGTTCATCCTTCTTTGATACCAACATGTTAACTATGTGAATAAATTCCTCACAATCAATCTCTAATTTAAAGCAATTTAAAACTAAAGTAAGACTGAATCACTAATTTAACCTTTAAAATTGTAATAATTAATAAAATTTATCCCTATGATCGATCAAATTAATGATCGATCAAATTAATTCTTAAAAATATGAAATTAAAAAAAGAAATGATCGTTATGGATTTAGTTCTTAAAATTAAAAAATTGACAAAATGATAATTTGGTCCTAAAATTATAAATTATCAATAATTTTGTCTGTTATTAGTTGTATCATCTAAAGTCATTAAAAAGATGGAATTCATGTTAAGTATCAAGAGTCAAAGTGAACAAAACAAAGGTGATTATCAAATCACAAAAGTGAAAATTATTTCAATTTTTGTGTAATAATAATAAATAAATAAATATTCATTCACTACCTTCCTAATAGAAAGAATAAAAACCTAGGGAAGGAAAAAAAGTATTTATTCATTACTATTTCAATCATTTTAATTCATTTAAGGTGACAACAACCCATACATTAAAATAATATATTAATAATGGTAAATAACTACACACTTTTCAGTAATTTACTATGTATAATCTGATTTGTTTTATACACCCAAACAAACTTGATTATCTTAAAATCATCTTTCAACAAAGTTATCCAAATAAAAGTTAATCATGATTATAATCAATAATCAAAATTATCTAAATTTTGCTTTCGTCCCAAACACAATTTAACCTTTTTTTTCTAATGAGGACATCATCCAGTAAATTGATTCACAATTTACAATTTTCAAAAATCTTGTCATTTTTAAAAAAATTTCCTAATCAATTTGACCATCCACTGTAATTTTCATGTCCAATAATATGTTTGGATGAGTGTTCACAAAATTGATTTGAAGTGATATGCTTTATAATTAGATTTTTTTATTATAAAAAAAATTAGTAGTAAAATTTAGTATATAAATTTTTTATTACAACATAAATTTTTTATTCAACACAAAAAAATGATTAAAATTTCTGCAACTTAAAATCAAATCTGGACCCAAAATTAATAAAATCAAACATTTTAAATGTACCTAAAATCACATTAAATGATATTGTAACATCCCTATGTTAGTGCAGCCTAAAATAGTTTGAGTAAAATGCTTCATAAAAATCACACAGTAAGTTAGCATGCTTATAGGATTGTACATGTTTGTTGCTCTAGACAGAGAAATGGATTCATTTGCCTCAAAACTCATTTCTGGGGGATAGACTTGTCTAAACTGATTCACCCTAGCATAGACTTTCCTATCATGGCCAAGTCTAAATTATTGCTATATTGCATTAGATAACTCTTGCTTCCTAAGGTCATGTTCTTCCATGTTGAAATTTACTTGGAAAGTTACCATTCTTTGAGAAATTATAAACATCACAACTAAAAGTTTCAAGCTCATCATGCTTTGAATTGAAGAGCAGCAATATTTCAAAGGATCGAAAAAGCCCATCAATAAGATTTGCAACTATCAGGGCCATCAATCCTCAAAGTTATATGCCGTACATAAATAGCTAAAACCCTTTCCTGCTGCTTCTATTTGGAGGCCAGTGTCCAGAAATTCAAAATAAATGAGGGAGAAGCAGCAAACCAACTCATAAATGCCATTGCCGTTGCTGTTTCAAACCTGCTGCAATGGTTCTGTGCACAATCATTCAAATCATTGCCAATGAGAACTGTGATACCAGCAGAAGCACAGGCTGCAGAAAATGTAAGTGTTGAAGTAATCTGCAGCAAAATTCACAGGAGAAAAACTTAGTTTGATAGTAAAATAAATTAAAAGAAAAATACCACATATGAGTGCCTCTGCATTATTTTGATGAATTACAGTACAGTATACCACATTACTAAAATAAATGAACGAATAAATACATATATTCCCAATAATAAGCTAGCTGAGAAGGTTAACTTCAGCATCATTCCACTTAACTTAAGTGGAAATAATATATGTAATAACTAAATAATCGGTTCCATAGCTAAAATGTATTTTTCCAATGTACAGTGTCATATCTTCAGCAAATTATATTAGTCAGATAGTCAGGTAGAAGTCTTACATTTTTATTTCCTTGAAATGATGCTTGTCCCTGGTTGAAGACAGACAACTATCAAGTGTATGGTTATATTTTTAATGCACAATGACTGAACTTTTTCACTACCTTTACTGCTACCATGGTTACAACTTTCTTGGATACTTAAACTACCCAGTGACAGTTTCTTTGCCAGAATGTTCAAGACAAGAGTAGTGAGGATAGCACCAATTGAACAAGATTAATTACACTAGTTAAGACAAGTGTTCCAGCATTGCCTTACCCCATCACCGATAGAAAATAAGCGGACTATTTTGACATTTCGGTAGCCACGCCGTACTAAAATGGCATAAATATCAGCAACTGCCAAAGAGAGGCTCCATAAGCTTTGCAGGCTGACAGCAGCAACTAGGTAGCTGGTACAGCAAATATAACAAAATCAGTTACGCTACCTTGAAAATGTAAACTGTGAATGTAGATATCATCAAATCTTAATGATCTGATCGCCTTTGGAAACATTAAAATAGCAATACACAAATTCAAGGAAGTGGAGTTTCCCAGCGAATTGGAATATGACTTCCTATTATTCATATAATGTAGTCCTCATATACTCTCAAATCTTATTTTGATTTAAGACTCCTGGTTAATACAGTGTACATAGTCTTTATAAACAAAATTTATTCCTCCCAAATAGATTAGAAAGCAGGCTTGAACAGATCAAAAATTGTATCTACAGATGGAATAAAATTGCTAAAATCTGAGCCTTATAGCCCAATCGAGGTCTTTTTAGTGGTTCTCGTAAGTTTTCTGCAGTTTTCCTCTACCTTTTGAGTTGGACTATATTCCATTTGATCCACTTTTCTCACTAGGCCTCAATTGACTTTCTCCTAGCTTGACCAAACCACTTTTAGTGTGTATACACCATACTCCCCTCATTCGGTGTTATTCCAACTATCTCTCAAATGTAGTCCGCCACAATTTTATCCCTTCCTGAAAGTCCAGTCAACCAACATAGGCATGTGGTAGACCTCATAACAGGAAACTAGAGGAAATACCAACCATCTAGACAAGTCAGAGGACAGTAAGTTTGGAATATTCAAGAGAGGGGAAAATGAAACATAAATTAAATAAATTTCTAAGGGCTTGGATTAGTGAATACAGAAGAAGCCTAGGTCTCCGACCCATTTTTCAAGACTGAATTTCAACTGCTTCTAAGCTGCTACCGATGAGAAGATATTGGTGAGACATAAATTGAAGAAAAGATGACAAAAAATTGGTTAAAGTGGCTTGGGCATGCTCATAAAAAGAAACAGGTAGGAAGAACAAATTGCATGGACTTTTAGTTCTAAGAAAAGGGGAGATAGAGACCAAAAAGGACATTTGAGGAAGTTGTTAAGAAGAATCTCATGGTAAATAACATCTTAGAAGATTTGTTCGTTAACCGAACCAAATAGCATCATGTAATTTAATGTAATCAACCTCACTTACCGGGCTAAGACTTTTGTTGTTGAAGTAGGAAGTTGTTAAAGAAAATATAATGCAAAAGTCAGCATTGATTGGACAAGTCACTGGCCAACTAAACAATTGTCAAACTTTTTAGACGAACAATTTCCCAATTTTCCCTCATTAGTATGAACCTAGACCATAAAACTCCCATCAGTGCCTGCCTTCAAAATGTCCACCAAGGCCCTAACTATTCAAACAACTAAAAGAGATTTCAAAATCCATTTCTTTCTAAATTCCTTGCATTTGACGAAAGTAGAGAAACGCATCACTCCTTGTCCTTTTTAGTAGAGTAAATTACATCGCCACCCTAAACTTTTGTCAGTTTACACCCGTTACCTCTCCTTTTTATCTCCCTACATTAATCTCCTTAATTGTTTGAAAAGCATTAATTGAAAACATTCCATCATGTAGCTTTACAAAGAAAGTTGTTATAAACGGTAAAAAAAACAAGATTACATGCAATCAGAAAATCATCAAAGGGTGTCTGCATAATTTACTTTTTCTTGCAAACAGACTACATGTATACTCCATGTGTGAGAATCACGCTCGAGACCGAAAACTCACATAGATGAACTGTAAGGAACTGTTGTTGTAGCTTAAATAGTAGTCTCCACTTCAAGAACTCATCCCCACTTTACAAAACCCAATTTTGAAAACACCCCATCAAAAAAAAAAGAAAAAAACCTGACTTGTTGATTTTCAACAACAATTACCACAGCCCCAATTAACAAAAAGTAGAAAAAAAAAATGAAATGAATTCATCAAGTGAAAAGAAAGGAAAGGGGGGAATTGAATTAATTACCGGAAGGCAGTGACGGAAGGGAAATCGGAGGTGGTGGCCATGACGGAGAGGGAAACGATGGCGAAGGAGAACTGAAGGGAACGCAAGAGGAAGCCACCGAGGGTACCGGGCATGCCCTGAGTGTCCTTCAAAGTGTGTCTGGGCATTGCAATTGCATGGTCAGTCATGGGTGGGGCTTCGATTGGGTGAACCGAAGGGTGGACCATCGACATCGACATGGTAAACAAAGCATGAAAAACAAGAACAAGAACAAGAACAAAGGGTTTTTTTCTTCTACAGATTTTCCTTTGTTCCACCAAATGTTGGTGGTACTACTGGTGCAGTTGGAACTTTCTCATGCTTTTGCTCTTTCATCTCATGCTTTCCTTTTTCACTCTTTCTTTTCTGATAAGGTTATTGCTTTTTCATTTGGTCTTCCAACCTATTTACTCTCCTAAATATTAAAATCTAACAACAATTTCTTTTATTTCAAGGCATTCCTAACTATTGTAAAATTAAATTCTAAAAATATCTTGTTAAAATTCAACTGAAATTTATAATTTTTTTCATGGATTGAATTGAATAATTTGAATTAAATTAAAATGAATTATTATAAACTAATTAAATTATTTCAAATTCAACAACAAACTTTTCTTGTCTAAATTCTTATTATTATCTCATAGTTTTTATTTAAGGTATCTCTTTAATTAAGTAGCTTTTCCCTTTGAATAAATTTTAAGTTAAAAAAAATGTGTTGATTATATTTTAATTAAAAAATAAAAAAGAATCAAATTACTTCAACATTAACTTTAAAATATTTATTTTTCATATTTCCTTTTTATCAATCTAACCATAGAGTAGCTAAAATTTAAATGTTGGATTAAAATAAAATTAACCTTTTTAAAATTTTTAACTTATCTCTTACTCATTTTCATTTAGTTAATCTTTCTGTTCATTTATATCCTCTTTTTTTTGTCTGTTTTCATTTCTGGTTATTTGCATGATTTTTTCGATGATAAGAACTATTTTTTGCTTCTTTTTTTTCTACTTCTACTTCCAGTTGTCATTTTCTTATTCATTCGTTTGACTTTTTTCTATTGATTGATTTTTTTTCTCTTATTTTTCTTTCCATTTTTATGATTTTTAATATATTTTTAATATATTTATATTTTTTTTTCATTCTTTTGTTTGATTTTCTATTTATTTTATTTGTATCACTATTTATAAAATAATTTTATATGATTATTTATATAAAATTTATATTTTAATTATCTATCAAAATATTTATATAAAACATTTTAATAAATATTATTATTTATCATAACAAGTTTGGTGTAATAGAGATTGAGCGGAAAAAAAAAATTTAGAGAAGAGAGAAAGGGAGTTTGAACTCAAGAAAAGAAAAAAAACTGAATATACTTTATTGATTGAGAGGATGAAAGATACAACCTGAAAAAAACTATGGTGACACTTATATGTACACATATCCGAAAGTTCTGACTAATAACAAACTAACTAACTGATAAAGCTAACTAACTAACTAACTAAAAATAAAAGAAATGAAAATGGAAACTTAATTATTATATTGTATTAGCCCCCCGCAAGCTGGAGAATATATATCAATCATTCCCAGCTTGGACAAAATGGCATGAAAACTGGTATGAGCAAGAGGTTTGGTAAGAAATTCAGCCAACTGGTTTGAAGAAGAAACTGGCAGAAGCTTAATTAAACCTGAGAGGAGTTTTTCCCGTACAATATGGTAGTCAATCTCAATATGTTTAGTCCGTTCATGGAAGGAATCATTATGAGCTATGTGTATTGCAGACTAGTTATCGCAGAAAAGATTGCAAGGAGTATCCGATAAGTTGTGAAGATCTTTCAAAAGGTGGTGAATCCACTGTATCTCGCAACAGTTGAGGCTAAAGCTCTATATTCAGCCTCGGATGATGATTTGGATATAGTGATTTGCTTTTTGGTCTTCCAAGATACTAGAGAAGAACCAAAGTAGATGCAGAATCCGGTTATAGATCGCCTAGAATCAATGCACCTTCCCCAATCTGAGTCATTGAATGCATGAAGCTTGAAGTCTGATTTCGACGAGAAGAATAGCCCTTTTCCTGGTGAAGCTTTGATGTACCTGAGGATCAATTAGCAGCTTGAAGATGTATATGAGTAGGTTTGTCCAGGAACTGACTTAGTTGTTGGACAGAATAGGATATATCTGGTCGAGTAGAGGTTAAATACAAAAGTCTACCAATGAGTCTTCTGTAAGAAGAAATATCAGATAGAGGATTTCTAATGTCTTTGGACAGCTGAATAGAGGGATCCATGGGAGTTTTTGCTGGCTTTGAGGCCAAAAGACCAGTATCAGATAAGAGTTCCAAAGAATACTTTCTTTGGTTTAATGAAATTCCCTTTGAAGATCTAGAAAATTCAAGTCCAAGTAAGAATTTAAGATCTCCAATGTCTTTGATGCGAAATTGTTTGTGTAAGAAATTTTTGACATGATTAATTTCAGCAAGGTCACTTCCGGTGAGAACGACATCATCAACATATACTAATAGAGCAATGAAACCGATTGAAGTGTACTTAGTATAGAGTGTATGATCAGAAGAGCATAGAACGAAATTCAGGGATTGGAGAGCCTTGTGAAGAGTCTTAAACCATTGTCTGCTTGCTTGCTTCAGCCCATACAGCAATTTTTTTGAGAAGACAGACTTGATTTGGTTTTGGAGAAGAGAATCCTTGAGGAAGAGTCATATGCACTTCTTCATCTAAATGTTCATGAAGAAATGCATTGTCAATGTCCAATTGGTGTAGGTGCCAGTGCTTGGCTGCTGCAAGTGAAAGGATTAGCCTGAGTGTAGTCATCCTTGCTACAGGTGAAAAATTATCCAAAAAATCAATTCCTTCCACTTGTGTATACCCTTTTGCTACAAGCCGGGCCTTATACCTATCAACAGTTCCATCTGGCTTGTGCTTGAGCTTGTAAACCCACTTGCATCCTATAGGGGTTTTCCTTTTGGTAGATCAAATAGAATCCACGTATCGTTTCTTTGTAGGGCAGCAATCTCTTCTTGCATGGCTTTCTTCCAATTTTCATCTTTAACAGCTTGGGAGTAATTTCTAGGCTCTGTGATAGTGGACATGTGTGCAACAAAATTCTGATACTTAGGAGACAATCTGTTATAAGAAATTATAGAGGAAAGAGGATAAGTAACAGATGACAATTGTTTTTCAGAGTCAGAAAGAAGCTTCACTAATGATGTAGATAAACTGCAGTGGTAATCCTGCAAGTAGGTAGGAGCCCCTCCTTGTTCTGGCGGACTGTCTCCTAGGCTGAGCTTGATTTAAGTTGTGATTAGGTGCTTCATTATGCTGAGAGATACGCTGATCTACATTCTGACTCTGGACAGTAGATGTTGTCGTTCCATTTGGCTCGTTGACGACAGGAGTATAATCAATGTTGTGCTCTTGTGAATTTCTAGATTGACTTATATTGTGGCTGTCTTGCTGTCTTGTTGACTAGAACTGTAGGGAAAAACATGTTCATGAAACACCACATTTCTGAAAATGAAGATCTCTCTATTCTTGAGATCAAAGAGGACAAATCCCTTCGTTCCTTGTTTGAAACCTATAAAAATGCATCTCCTTGCATGAGAGTCAAGTTTGGTTCTGTTGTTGGTGAGAGTAGAAGCAAAACATAGTGAACCAAAGACCCTTAACATGGAAAAATTGGAAGCAGCAGAATGCAAGACTTCATAAGGACTTTTATCCCTAAGAACAGGTGTAGGAATCTTGTTGATAAGGTAAGCTGAGTGCTCAACTGCATATGACCAGAAGCACTTAGGCAGATTGGCTTGGAAGAGAAGAGCCCTTGTTACATTGAGAAGGTGTTGGTGCTTCCTTTCAACTATAGCATTTTGTTGAGGAGTCTCAACACACGAGGTTTGATGAATAATTCCTTTAGCAGCATAGAATTGTTCCATATTAAATTCAGGACCATTATCAGTTCTAATTACCTTGATTTTGGTATTAAACTGGTTTTCTACTAAAGCAAAGAAATTTTGAGTTAAACTTCTAGCTTCATATTTACCTTTAAACAGATAAACCCATGTGTACCTTGAAAAATCATCAACAACAATACGAAAATAAACATGACCATGAATAGAACTAGTAGAGAGAGGCCCCCAAATGTCCACATGAATCAAATAAAATTTTTTATTAGATTTAGTTTCACTTAGGGTATATGACAATTTTCTTTGTTTAGCAATATGACATATATCACAAACAATGTGTCTATCATTATTGATGAAAGGAAATTGTTTCTGCAAAACATTCAATCTATCAAAGAAAGATGGCCTAACCTATAGTGCCATAGATTTTTATTAGCAGCAACAAAATTACAATTATCAGTATTTGTATGAAGCATGGAAACATAAGAATGAGTGTCTGTAGGACCCTTCAACAGGTAAAGCCCATCTCTAATCTCAGTTGTACCAATCATCTTGCAGGTACTAGAACTCTGAATCCAGCAACAAGAAACAGAGAAGATTACTTTACAATTTAAAACAGTAGTCAATCTGGATATAGAAATAAGATTGTATTGGAAAGTAGGTAAATAGAGAGCATTCGGTAAGTTAAGTAAAGAAAGGGAGAAAAATGTATGGTTCCAGAAACGCTAGTCACAACAGAATTTCCATTCGGAAGATTCACACGCATAGGTTTAATATACTTGTAAGAAGTAAAAATAGACAAAGAAAAACATATGTGATCAGTAGCACCCGTATCTAAAATCCACTTATCTTTAAATACTATACCATTATGAGTAGGAATGGTGCTATGTTGTTGTACTGAGGACTGATTCACTTGCACATTGTTATTATGTTCAATCAGGTTCTCGTTGGGATTTTGTGGAAGCAGGGTTAGCAAGTTTCAGTATTGCTCACATGTGAACCCGAACATCTGTTCTGGGCACCGTTGCCTGTCTCTCCAGTGTTTGCCAAATTGTCAGAAACCGCCACATTAGCTGTCCGATTTGCGTATTTGGGGTTTTTGAATTTGAACCCTAGGGGAAACAAACAAACACCTATAGTGTGTCCCATTTTTCCATAGTGCGAACATATTTTTCAAGTCTGCTGCTGAAATTTCTGATGATTACTGCCTTTGTAATTATTGTATTTCCTCAGTTCTTGGTTAGAGCTTTCACTGATGTTGACGAGAACCTTAGAATTTTCAGAATGCTCGACATGGAACTGCCTTTCTTGTTGAGCGATGAGGGAATATATCTTGTTGATAGTAGGAAGGGGATCGATAAGGATGATATGAGATCTAACGTTAGAATATTGTTCATTTAACCTTTTCAAGAACCTCACCACAGTATCAACATTCCTTTGATTCTTTAGCTTGGCCAGGGCACCACAAGTGCACCTCGCATTACAGGTGCAAACAAGTATTGGATTCAAAACATCAAGTTCATCTAATAAAATCTTCATACCCGTATAATACTTGGTTATAGACAAATCTCCTTATTTGAAACTATAGATTTCTTCTTGCAACTCAGAAATTCTGAAAAGATTTGCATGAGACCACCTTTCTTTGAGTTTTGTCCAAAAGTTTGAAGCCTTGTCTCTTCATATAACTGATCGAGCGATCTCAGAGCTCATAGACTGAATAAGCCATTGGAGAACATAGGTGTTGCATCGCTCCCAAAAAGGATGAATAGAGCTAGTTGCGTCTGGTTCTGGAATTGTACCATCGATGAAGCCAACCTTGTTCTTGATTAAGAGACTCATCTTCATTGATTTAGACCAGCTGTGATAGTTCACATCAGTAAGAAGATCCGGAACAAGAACCATTGTTGGGTTTTCGTTCGGATGAATATAATATGGACATGCTGGATTCTGCATATCCTCCAAAGTGTATGTCACCATGATCAGAGTTACGCAGCAGAGCCCTCCTAAGAGAGCTTTGATACCATAACAAGTTTGGTGTAACAGAGATTGAGCGGAAGAAAAGAATTCAGAGAAAAGAGAAAGGGAGTTCGAACTCAAGAAAAGAAAGAAACTGAATATACTTTATTGATTGAGAGAATGAAAGATACAACTTGAAAAGTCTATGGTGACACCTATATGTACACATATCCGAAGGTTCTGACTAATAACAAACTAACTAACTGATAAAGCTAACTAACTAACTGACTAAAAATAAAAGAAAAGAAAAACAGAAAAGAAATGAAAACGGAAACTTAATTATTATCCGGTATTATATCAATTAAATTAGTGTTGGAGATCTCATCACCTAAAGATATGACCAAGTCAATATATATAAAGTGGTGCAATAATCTTCACCTCATTGAGCCGATTTTATGAAGTTGAGTTAGACTTTAAATCCATTACTTATTGAGTCTATCATAGTAAGATTCTCGGGCCGTTATCGGATCATCTATAAATTTCTCATTCTCGGACCACCCATACTATCTAACCACCCATAAATTTCTAATTCCACGTCGAGTTTAGAGAGTCTCGACGTAAGGGTGGTGTGTTAGAGATCTCACATTACCTAGAGATATGATTAAATAAATATATATAAAGTGGTGCAATCCTCACTTTATTGAGCTAATTTTATGAGGATGAATTAAGTTTAAATCCACTACTAATAATTAGTTAAAAAAATAATTTTAATAATGAGATATTTGATATAATAAGATATTTTATTATTTATTTAAATAATTTTTTTATAAATATAATATTCATTCTTTACCTATATTATTGAATATATACATACTTAAATATAGAAGAATATTTATAAATAAACTTCCTTTTTGTACCTATGTCTAAAATCTTAGAAGAAGATCTCGACTCATCTATGTCAAAGGTCTTAATTCTTTAAATCAATTTTAGTAATTTTATTATTTCTTTTCTATAAGAATATTTGGCGACATTGTGGGATCTCGATAAAATTTCTCCCAGACCATACTCACATTCACAGCTCGTACTTGAAAATTTATCAAACTCGCAAGCATTTAAGATGGATGCCTCTACAATCATTACAAAGTTGAGAACTTATATGGAGGGACTTCAACAATAGACTCACAACATCGAAGTTTTACAAAAGAAAGTTAATGACAACTTAAACAAACTTAAAGATCTTCACAAGTAACTTTAAAAATTGATAAAATAGTTGAGTAAGGTCTCCAACCAACTAATAACAACATTGGCCTTTCAACTATTAGTTTCAATCGAGTTCTAAAATCCTCTGCAGAAGAATAAAGAGGATGAAAAGAAACCACTTGTACTTAAAGTCAAAAAGTTGAATCTTAAACACCTACTCGATTTCACATTCTCGAGAAGCATAAACTCATTCCTAAGCCTTAGATATGTGATGTGCACTAGTTGTATGATATTTTCAAAACTCTTAATTCTCCCTAATGTAATATAGAGATTACCTCAATTGTCAATTCAAGGAGTACAAGTTCAAAATAGCTTTGTTCATTAATTAAAAGATATCTACAAATTAATTTGGGGATTTTTGGATTTAAGAAATCAAAGATAGAAAATATAAAACAATGATGAAAATGTAAATGAAATGAAACAAGCAAACTAGAACAACACTAGAATTCAAAACTAATGTGTGAAAATAGATTATGGAAACACAACATAAGCAGATTAAACATGAAAAATGATGCAAATTTTAAGTCAAATAAGAACTAAAACTATGAATGCAATCAGAATAAGAAAATATATTAGTAATAGTAAAATTGAACCAGAAATTCGTTGTAAACAAAGATTACAATAATTAAAGAATTATGAAATTGAAGAAATAAAATGTGGTTGAAGGAAAATTAGGATCAATATCTAACATGAAATTGATAGAAACAAGAATTGAAAGAAATGAACTAACAATTAAATCAACATACACATCGCTTGTAGCAAAAGAAAATTATATACTAAAAATAAAACTATAAATGGTAGAATCTAATTGTGGGTTGAGATCTTCTTATACAATTTTTGTATACAATTTGTGCCTCCAAAAAGAAAACTCAAATTTACTATAGATTTCATATTTGGGACTAATACATTATTCATTACATCATATTACATGTAATAAGTAGAATTAGTTGAAATATAGAAATAAGTGGAAGAAATATTATAAAATAATTCGTGAGATCAAATATATCTCTATGTAGAATTCCTATATTTCTAGTAAAGAAAAAAAAAAAAATATGAAGACGATAAAAGATGACTCACTTCTTAAATCATGAACTTGTCATTTTAACCAATAAAATAGAATAAAAAACACAACTATTAGCTACTAATGATAAAATTGTAAAGAAGTAAAAATATAAAATAATTTTTAAATAAAAATAAAAAAAATAAAATATCACACATCAATAAAAAAACTTATTTTATTATATAAAATAAATTATACTAATTATTTTTATTATATCATATATTTAAAAAAAATAGGAAAAAATAAAGAAAAAGTAATTATTTATTCTAATACATGTTTTTATTATATAGTTTTTTGAGAAAATAAAATAAAGAGAAAAATAGTTATTTTAGATAAAAACTAATAATCTAATTAATTAATTTTTATTATTATAAAAAATAACATTAGATTTAAATTTTCATTAGTGTCGAGTAATAGAAATTCAAAAAGAAAGAAAAAAAGGAAAAATATTTGATATGGATTTCATAGATGGCAACTATCTAGTTAGTTTTAAAATGATGTCATTTTGAATAAATAAATTTAAGAATTAATTATGTTTTTAAGTGTCTAAAATTTAGGATAATTTAAGTTTTAGTTATCTAAATTTAAGAAAAAATATTTTAATTATTTAAAATTAATAAGATATAATTTTAATTCTGAAATATTAATTTTAAAAATGAAAAATTAGAGCTTTTTCAAATTTTAGAGAATGAAAATATAATTATATCTGAATTTAAATTAGAAATGATAGTTATGAGAAAAAAACTTGATGTCTAAAACTTAAGAATCATGGATGACTAAAATTTATTTAGTTCAATCATAAATACTTTTAGTAATTTTATATAACCTTTTTAAAAATAAAAATAAATTGGTATTTTTATTAAAATTTTATATTTTTATTATATTAAATGAAGTAATAAAACTAATATAATATTTTTATTTATATTAATATATGAAAAGATAATTTTTTTATGTATATAATTTTTATATAATTTTATTTTTATTATAATTAGAGATGTTTATTGAGTTAAGTAATAATAATATATAATTTAACTAAATATAACAAGGATGAGGTAGATTTTTTTTATTATTGAATTAGACTTAATTCTGTTCACTCAATTTTTTAATAGATCTAATAATGAGTTTTGAACGTTAAATTTGAAATCTAACCTAACTGAATCAAATTAAAATTATTAAATAATAATAATAATATAATTATTATTTACTTATTTTAATAAGTATTTTTGAATTATTAAATTATATAAATACTAAATAATATAGTTTATTTTTTTAAAATATTCTAAAAACTTAAAAATATATTTTAAAATTATAAATGAATATATATATATATATATATATATATAAATTAATAACGTTCACTTAACTTGACAAATCTAGGTTAGATTAGATTGAGAGGATTAAATTAAATTTAATAATAAAGTATAGAAATTCAATCAAACTCAATCTTAATTATAATTATATTGTAATAGTTTTGTTTTCAGTATTAATTATTTTTTATTGTAAGCTTTTTAGGATCATATATTTTAGAAAACAATTTTGTAATAAACATAAGGAAAAAAAGAAGAAGTCCAAAAACCACTATTTCTTTCCTCTGAATATTAATTTTTAAAAATAAATCAAACATAAAAAAGAATATATTTCAGATATTCCATGAAGGTAAAAGAATTTCGAAAAAAAATCACAGTTTAAAAAACTAGTAACAGTTTCGGTGGAGCTTGAGTGACGACGGGTCTCAATATTTAAGGCGAAGAAGATCCAATCGGGTTCGGGGCAGAACTGAGCGTGTCTTTCTTTGTGCTGTTAAAATACGGAGAGAGACACAGAAAGAGTGAGTGGGAGAAACTGATAGAAAATTTCGAAGAAGCTTTTTTTTTTTCCTTTTCATTTTTGTTTTTCTTTATTTTTTGGTTTTAGGGTTTGTGAATCGGGACTGGGCAGCGATGTCGAATCATCACCGTTCTTCCTCTAAGAACGGTCTTCCGCCTCAAGAACTCCTTGACGATCTCTGCAGGTCTCTCATTTTCTTCTTCCCCTTTTTTTTTTCTCACTTCTCTGTTTGGTTTCCTAGAAAATGCAGGAAAATAGGGCACTGAAAGTTAGGGAACTTTTCAGCTGCTTCTATATTTTATTTAATTCTTGAATTGTTCTGATTCTCTGTTTTCTTTTTCTTCACCCCACATTATAAATATTACACATTTACACTTTATGTCTCTAATTAATCGTACTGTCTTACCTAAAGAATTAATAATATTGTCAGCTGGTGACTGGAAGAAGTTTATTTAATCATTGTCATTATTATTTGATAAATGTATGGATTCAAAGGTTTTGGAAGATTTTGGCTATTTCGGCCGTCAATGTAATTTTGGATTGTAAGAATGAGTTTGAGTAGGATAGTAGTTAAGCTTTAAGCAGCAGATGATGGTTTCTTTTCTCTTGCTGAGTGAGTAAATTATTCTTACTTGCTACACTCCTATACAATTTTTGAAAGAGAAGGTTCTGCTGGATATTTGTCTTTTCTTAATCATGGATTACTCACTATCAGCATAACGAAAGTACTTTTTTGCTATTATAGTTGTTCAGTATTTTATTGTTTTTTTCTTCTAATAATATTATAATAGTGATGATCATTGAAATGAACTGTCGTTTATAGATATACTGTGATATGGTTTTATTATATTCCGTTAGGCAGCGTCCTCCAACTCTGTAACACTCGAAGGCATTGCATTGTCATTCTTCCCTTTTTATTGTTGACTATAATTGTGTCTTTCTGTGTTTATTTTGTTCCTTTCTTATGAAAACACTTTTCCATGTTGTATTGCAGTCGATTTGTGCTAAATGTGCCGAAGGAAGATCTTCAGTCCTTTGAAAGGATCTTGTTTCTTGTGGAGTATGCACATTGGTTTTATGAAGATAATTCTGTAGAAAATAATCCATCACTGAAGTCATTAAATCTGAAGGAATTTACTTCTTTATGTATCCTTACTGTAACTGTTTTTTTTTCAGTCTTTCTGTTTACAGTAGCTGAATATAAGTTTTTCATTCTTATTCCTTTTGACTATAATAATTTATGAAAAATTCTTTGATGCACTGGTTTCTTTCCTAGTTTTCATTAATTAAAAAGGTAATAGTAAGCTATTTTCTTTGATTTTGAACAAGGGCGTGAAATAGAAGAATGTGAGCAGAGGAAATGGATTTTCCATGGAAATTTATTCCTATAACAAAAACACCCAAGTTTTTTTGCTAGGTAGCATCAGGTTCATGGATCAAGCAATGGCATAATCCTTCAGTGAATCTTGTCTATTCCTAGCTCAGATTTTTAAAACCTTAAATTTCGTACGAATTTAGTTGCTACTCAAGCTTTGCATGTTCTATTCTTCCCCTTGCGATCTCTTGTAACATATGAACCAAATATTGGAAAACAGGGATAATGTAACTTTACAGTGTAGTGTACACTCCCGTTTTGAGGAAATCTACTTGTTTCTTGTTATCTTATTTTTTATTTCGAAAGATGGAATTACATGTTTACATTAATCGAAAGCAAACTGCTTGTGAAAAATTATCTCTTCATGACATGGCACAGAAAGATGTTGACATGCTCCCATCTGGAATTCTTTTGCACCCTTGCCTTGTTTTTTCTGAATAAAATTTTATGTATTATCGTTTTTGAGTTCATCAATGAGGATAGTTTTATGCTCAGCCTGTTAGCCATGTTCACTTGCTTGCTTGTGCATGGATACACCAGCAATGTTATTTACACAATGTAATGTTGGAACCATGTTCTCTTATTACATTATTTGACCCGGTCAAAGAAGGCTATCATTTTTTAATTTACGTTTTAGACATTATTAGGCACAATTTTTGGGCTTTACCTAAAGTAATGCTAGTCATCGAGGAAGTTTATTTTTATCGTCATATTCTCTCTATCCACTTCAATTTGTATATTAGAGGCTGTATTCCTTAACATTTAGCAGTGTTCAACAGTTGTGATGTTTTGAAGCCTTATGTGGCTCATATAGATGATATTTTCAAGGACTTCACTTCGTATAAGGTTCGAGTTCCTGTAACTGGGGCTATAATTCTCGATGAAACATATGAACGGGTAAGCCAAGAATAAATATTTTCAGCAGCACTTATTCTTTTTTTTCTGTAGTAAGAAAATCTATTTGATAACCTTGTTTTCTAGTGCTGGGGCTGTCTTCTCTGTGGTATGTTTTGATGTGTAGTTACTGTAATCAGTGTGTATGAACGAGGTTACTATCTGTATGATGAATTCCAAATTATTCTTTATTAAGAGAAACAGGGGGCATAATAATAAAAATAACCATACTTACAAAAGATATAAAAGCTAATGATAAATCAGAAAATACAATTGGAGTATAAAAGGAAATAGGATTCCTAGAAAATCTACTATTAATTAAGATAAAAAGCTCTAGTGGTATTTTTTTGGCCGGGTCATTAAAATTCAGCCAACATCTGTTCCGAGGTTGGCTATTAGGAGGATGAATGCAGCTGGTTGTTATTAAAATGTTTAATCATTATAAAATATCAGATGTAAATTTTGAATAGAAGGAAAGGAAAAAGCAGCCTTTTGTAAATCATAAGGTAGCAAAATAATTTAGGAACCGCTACACAGGAAGATGAAGTATTCTTTTCTCATCAGTATTGTACATGCAGTGACTTGGTTATGCTCTTCATTATTCCACTTGGTTAATTTCTTTTGAAAAACGGGATATTATTTATTTCAGTGAGGTATAATTAGGTGGTTTATATTTAGCTTTCACCTGACATCTAAAGCTATTTGGAGAGAGTTGGTCCATGTCAAAATACCAATGCCTCTGACCAAGTAGTTAAGACTAAGAGTGACCCCATTCTTTTAATACAAACCTGACTTTCAACAGTCAACACACACCATCTATGCTTCAACTTCAGGCCCAAAGGGCTCTTACATGATGGGACTTATGAATGATATGATATAATGAAGCCACTCATACTCATACACATGCACCACCTAAAAACCTGCTTTTAGGGAAAGTTGCTCCACGTCATTTTTCAGGAGGTGATCTTGAAACTTTATATACTGGAAGCAAACAGCCTTGTTTGGAGGTGAACAAATTAAAACATAATTTTGCAAAAAAATCTAAGGATAATGAATTATCACAGTTAGAGATGCTATGTTTAACTCCACTGAAGATCTTTTCAAATCTCTACTGATATAATAGTATTGAAGATTCTTTCCTAGTTACTTATTGCTATCTTGAGTCATATTTTTACATGCCTTCTGTCGACAGTGCTTGCTAGTAAAGGGATGGAAAGGTTCAAGTTGGAGCTTCCCTCGTGGCAAAAAGAGCAAAGATGAAGAAGATCATGCATGTGCCATTAGAGAAGTAAGCATGCTTCTTTAGAATTCTCGCTTTCTCAGTCTTGTTTTAAATGACCATTTCTCCTTTTGCCCTTGGACTGTAGGTCTAGGAAAGATACTTGCCGGTACATTACAAAATTGATATGCTTTTATTAGGAGTCTTGGCTTAATTTCCCTTCCGTTTTTGTGGTGAGTGCAGGTCATGGAAGAAACAGGTTTTGATGTTTCAAAACTTCTTAACAAGGATGAATACCTTGAAGTTATCTTTGGGCAGCAGAGAGTGAGGCTTTACATTATTGCTGGAGTGAAAGATGATACAGCATTTGCTCCGCTTACCAAAAAGGAAATCAGCGTATGTGATTCTTTATAATTTTTTTATATCTAAGTTTTATATCGTTGGAGATCCATTGTCGATCTAAAATCAATTAGTGATATGACCAAAATAGAGTATATAAGTTGGGGGTAACCCTCACCTCTTGAATATTTGCTTTTGGGATTAAATTAGACCCTAATCCACAATTCTAAGATTGTAGCAGACCCACCACCCACTATTGGATCACATGTAGATGTTTTAATCTTGCAAACTTCATTCTATGTCTAGTGCTTGACGAGAGGGGGCATTCTTGATCACATCAACGTAATATGGTCAAATATATAGTATATAAGGGCAACTCACTTGTTGAGCTACCTTTTGTGGTTGAATTAGGTTAAAATTCAAAAGGAGACTTGGTGCTTAACATTAGACTTATCATCAATACTTTCTTATACAATTGTTTAAGGTAAAAATAAGAAATTTCATTGGAGTATAAAAGGAAAAGTACAATCTGGGGATGATAAGTTAATTTCCAAACAATAGAGACACCAAGAAAGAAACAGAGTTAGAGTGCTCAAAGTCTAACCAATTTATCTGATATTGGAAATGAAATTGTCTGAAACAGCGAAAAGTGGACTTATCCCATGTATGAGGAGAATATATATATATATATATATATATATATATTCTTGTGAAAATGCAGTGCTCTGCTACTGCCAAATACACTAGAGTCTGCCAAATTTTATATTGCCATGGAATTTTGGCCACCTAATCTTTCTGTGTTCTCATGAGGATAAAAGTGGATTGAGGTGGCAATCCCCAAAATACAGCAAACAAATCGTCAGAAAATATGATTGAAATGCAAAACAATGTGTGTAAATTAATTTTTCATTAATTATTTTGTTAGTCTTAGTCAATGTTTTAAAATTGGACCGGTCACTAAACAGTAAAGACATAGGTTTAGGGTATAAAGGTTCAATTGGGTTCCATGAAATAATATTTTTTATATATTTTTTAATAATGTAATAATATACTAAGTACAAAATAAGTTCATTGGGAACTAAAATTTTCTTACAAAAGAAAGAAAGCAACTACAATAATAGTGAAAGACATAGGTTTAGGGTATAAAGGTTCAATTGGGTTCAATGAAATAATATTTTTTATATATTTTTTTTAATGTAATATACTAAGTAAGTACAAAATAAGTTCGTTGGTAACTAAAATTTTCTTACAAAAGAAAAGAAAGCAACTAAAATAGTAGTGTGAAAGTTGTCATCACCGTTTTTAGAAGTTATAGTGAACGTCACATGGAAAACATAGTGGAGAGTGAAAAACTGAGACTTGTGAGGGTTACATGAATATGTAATGAAACAACTATTATTTAAGACGGATGTGACTCGCATAAGACAAATGAAGTAAAAAGAAATTGATAAATGTTGTCCTTTAAAAAGAATTTCCTTTCAAAAAAAAAATTGTTTGAGCTGGTTGGACCCAATAATCCAGCTGGTTTTACTTCAGTTTTTCCGGTTTAATTACTTTTCGATTTTTAGGAAGTAACAGATTGGTACCAGTGGTCAAGGACCCAATCCTAAACATGAACATCCCGAATACCCTTGGGTGTGGTTTTAGCCACCTTAGAGCCACCTAAAATCCCATGTTGGTGACTAACCCTTGTGAGGGATATTCCCTGTTGCGTTGAGGCTAATTGAGTAGCCTTGTTGAGGAATGTGGCATGCTACAAGTACCCAAGGTTATTCTTTGGGTCAGTGTCTGGCTAGCCTTTGGATCCTTGGCATGGCCCTTACACACTAACAAGGAGTACTTAGGTGTACCTCTCCCATTACTACCACTTTTATCCACTAAAATGGAAAATCTCAATACCATTATGTTTAAGTTAATACAGCAAAGGCTTTTGATGATTATCTATGAGTTGGAGCATTTTGATTATAATAATGGATGCTTATTTGCTGTTATTTGTGCATTTCACTAAATTCAATCTCAAAATGAATTTTTTAAATTCAAACAAAAGAATTCCTTCCATTCTGGTAATGTATTGATAAAAAAAGCATTTTGTAGATATCCAAAACAAAACTATCTTTAGTTTAAGATACAGATTTACCAATTTGTAGTTATGCATATTCCTTTCCATGTAGACTAGTTTGTTGCAGCTGTATTTAGTATTTACAGCCCATTTAGTTATGTTGTCCTTACGGTCAAGTGGAGCTAACATATTGTTTTCAATAATGTAGTTATGTTCTGTACATTCTATTTACTTCATTTCATTCGGTTTGTTAGTGTGCACTGCTGTTGCCACTAATTTAAATCTTTATAACTCTGAACTCTGAATTGATATTAAATGAATGTGTCGTGGAAGAGTTTAGTTCTTCTAGGTTAAAGATCATGGTAACTATCATCATGTGATGGGGCAACTGTAGGTGATTAAAATACTAGGAATTGTTATTTGTGCAGGAAATTGCATGGCACCGACTTGATGACCTTCAACCAGCAAGTGATGAAGTGATATCTCGTGGGATCACTGGCCTTAAGCTTTATATGGTGGCCCCTTTTCTGGCGTGAGTACAACTACATATGATTTTGATAGTTTCAGTGAATGTCCCATGTATTTGTCAAAGTTAAAAAAGATTCACTGCCTTGATGCAGATCATTGAAATCATGGATTTCCACACACCAGCCTGCTATGGCTCCAAGGCCTGATTTGCCTCTTAAAGGTTGGTCCTATTCACCCAAAATACTGGTTGGCTATAAACATCAGTTATGTTATTGTTTAATGCATGATGTCATAGGGTGAAGTTTAGTTACTCAATGCTTCGTTATGTTGGGATGTGTTAATTTCTAATTATGTTGCACTACGTAATACACTATGTGCATAGCTGTCTTACAGCACCTAATCTTGGCCAGTGATTTTAAATTTGAGTACATTTGGCTTGAGACGTTAGATGTGTTATTGCATTTTGTTAGCTACAATATTGTGCAGATTTCATTGCTAGGAAGGTCTTTCAGTACAGGATTTGTCAAGTGATTCAAAGGAAAATCAACTATAGATGAGCTTGTATAATGTTTGCTTATTTCAAATTTAGTACTGGAATGCATGCCTAGTTTGATCCTTGTACATTTTCCAAACTACACATTCTTCTTTCATTAGTTAGGGTATGCTAACAATCCTTTTCTTTTGTTAAGGAATTTCCGTGTGGAAAGCAAAACACAATTCTATTGGAAGTAGCTCCACGGTAATAGATAGCCAGCCAACAAAACTTGAATCTGATTCTCACACACCTGATGTGGGGCCTGGCAAGAGCTTTAGGAATTTCAGATTTGATACTGCCTCAATTCTACAAGCAATGGAAGCTTCCTTTTCTTCTTGAAAGTTCAGCAACCTTCCTGTAAAGTTTCCTGTAACTGAATGGATTTCCCCTATTTCACCCGAACCCAAAGTTGGTAGTATTCACTCGAAACCAAAGTTGGTAGAATTCACTCTTCACGCCAATTAGGTTGCTGTACATCTTGGTCCTCAAGTTGTCTGGTTGAATGAGTATTATGTACATTATGTATAGGAAGTATTTTGTACCTATATAGTATTTCCTCAGTTAGTGTGGTATTAATCTGTAAAACTAGAGAAAAAGTTCAATGTAAAAGTTATGGTCGTCCCTTCATTAGCACTCACTCATACAAGGTCTCATGAAATGAAACCGATTTATATGGTAATATGCCAATATAAATCTTAACAAAGTGGCTGCTTTATGGCAGCATGGATCCTCTCCGTATTCTCTCGATTTCCTACAGCAGAAATCAAGACCATACAATATATCTTCTCTCCTAATTGATTATTATGTAATGATCAATTAAGGGCTGAAAGGTTGCAGGATAATGGCTGGAGGGGAAGTTGGCAGTGGAGGATCTAAATTCACTTTAGGGTGACTGTGCAAGTGATTGATAGATATGATTAAATATCTCTTAAGTACGATTTACTATGTAAAACAAATTTCTAGAGAAAAAATCACCAAGGAAAAAGATGTTTAGTCCATAACATGCATGGAATCAGTCCTAAGGTTTTGGGGATCATATTAGGTCACTGTTATTCTTATCTCCCTTTTATACTTCCATGTTTCAAACTGAATGTCTTTGAAAGTATCCTTGATCCAAACATGTTTCTTTATTTATATGCACAACATAAATTAGATTATGTTTTGTGTACAAAAAATTAACACAAAGGAAACTTCTTTTAGTTTTTTTTTTTAATTACTACAACATTTTCCTTAAGTGCTTGAAAGCTTATTCCATTGTGGTAATGGATTACATAATGTGTAGATAAAAACACATTGTTTTTTAGAAGTTATCTTTCGATATAGTTGAATTAATTATGATACAGGGTTAGTTCTTTTAAGGACTCGTTTAAATTGACTATGAACAATAACATTATTCAATACTTAGATACAAATTACGATGGAAACAAAGCTGAAGTCGACCATAATTTCCTAATGTATTAATTTAGTTTATTCTTTATTTTAAAATATTTTTTCTTAATAAATAATTTCTTTTAAATTATCTAATTAAACTGAATCGAAAATTAGTTTAAATTTCACCCAATTTGAATCACTTTTACCCTTACTATGAATCAGTTTTACTCCTATGAAAAAAAGCACTAATACACTCTTCACCTCCTAACTTTATAAAAATCTTATTAAAAAATATTAATTGAAAAAAATATCTTTAAATAAAACAAATTTAAAAATTATATCATATTAACATGTTTAGTTATTTTAGTAAATATTTTCATCGAATATTTATAATTTAATAAATAATTTAACTGATTTTAGTTACCCACCACCAACTTTGCTAACTAGTTTTTCAACTTTCTACTTAATTTTCTCAAACATAATATTGAAGTGTTTTAATATTTTGAAGAAAAAAAAAGTCATCTCATGTTTTATTGAGTAACAATTCGAAAATTTGTTCTGTATTAAGTTGTACAGTCTCATGATCATTTTAAAAATCAAATTGATAATAAATATTTGATTTAAAACATTCTTTTAATTCTTCAATGTTTGAATTAATCTTTTTAATCTCTCGATACTAAATATCATTATAAATTTATTTTTCTCTTAAAGTAATTATTTCTACAATATCTATGTATAGAAACATCGGATCAAGAGACTAAAACAAGTCCTTTTTTTTTTATATCGTAAATATCAACTTTAGAAGATTACATACTAATTTACTAAAATTTAAGGGACTAAAAATATATTTAATTTTAAATATTTTTAGGTTATGTCCCTAATTTATTTAACATCTTTAAGTGAGCCCTAAGTTTGCACATGCATACAGGACATGCTGGATGTCTATTATATAAATACTCAAGCTTGAGAAGTGTTCAAATAAACAAAAAATTGACAACATTATTTCATTATTTCACCTTTTCATTTATTTTCCTTGTTTCTCCAATTATGATCCCTAAATTTTAGAGTTTGATATATATGAAAATATTCACTTATAAGAGTTAGAACCTTTCTCTATATATATCTTTTATGAAGCCAAAGGCACCTGACCTAAGGTAGCCAGAAGGTCAAGGAGAATGAATTTGATGATATATATTCATAGTCTAGATAACTGGTTCTTACATTATATGGCAATGAATCAAAGTGTTTCCACTATGGAATGCTAAATAAAATTATATTTGATAAAGGAGAAAGGCATGTTATTGGAAAAGGAAAAACATGTTTTTAAGATCTATGCTTATGGAAAGGCCACTAAAGGAAGTAATTCGCAGAGCTTTACACTACCATCAAACAACTTATTTTCTTTTAAGACATTTTACAAATTGGTCTTGAGTTTGCCAGTTCCAGTTACGCGCCTTGTCACTGTCCGCATGGTTACAAATTCTTCTGCAGACGATGGGTGTATGCCCACCTAGATTAAACAGTCAGGTGAAGCAATCAGAAAATATAATAACAAAAAGGAAGGAGTCAAGAAGACGGAACAAGAAAACTTCTTCCAAAACTGTCTACTTTATCTAACATTATAATTTCTAAATAACCTTTTCATTTTCCAACACCACCTAAATGTTGTCATTGTTGAGCATATATATATATTTCATCTAGGTGAAGCTAATTGCAGATTTGATTATATCATTTCCCTTCCAGTAAAAATATTCCACCACTGCGCTCAGAAGGCAGGAGAGGAAAACACAATTAAAAAAGCTGTGAACTTACCGTGCTATCAAACTGTGCCTTGGTAGCTCCACACTTCAATGCAATAGCAATACCCTATTGATAACAAATATTAATATCACCAATGAATAGATACAGGGAATTATAGTAAAATCACTGAATAATAACTTCTAAAAGCACGCCCACTGAATAATAAGCCTTAGCGCATTAGGAGTAGAGTCATCAAGAGAACCCAACCGACTTAAGCTTGTTTGACTTTGATACCTTTGTTGTAATTGACATTTGACATGCGTGGTTAGCTATGAAACTTGGAAGTTTTAGTCACTGATTATGAATATGTATGTTTTATTTTAGGTGTTTTTTCGTTATTTTTCATTTATACATGGTATAATATAAATTATTTAAGGTTCAAATAGCAGTTATCCTATAGAATTTTGGGTGGGGAGAGGGAGGTGGGGACCGATATTCGTTAACTACTATGGGAGCGTGATACCAAAGTACAGGTATTTAGCTAGAGAATGCGGAAAACAGAAAACAATCTTTGAATAATAAAATATAATATAGCCCTAAATTTTGTAATGATGTGTTACAGAAATCAATGCACTTAATTCAATTAAAAAACTACTAATAGACTTCTAAACCAAATTAGTTAAGGAAACGTATCATGAAATTGAAAAATTGATACCACTCTTGAGAGGATATACAAGATACTAGATACTGCAGCATAACGGTACACTAAAAGTAAAGTATAATTTCTAAACTATAGACAATATGATGAAAACAAATACACTAAATTTGCATTTTATATCCGGCTACCAGGGTGAAATCATTAGGATACCTGTATAATTTCAGGGGCATCAGGTCCACACATCGAGGCTCCAAGAACCTTATCTGTCTCAGCATCAACAACAAGCTTCATAACAGTTTTTTCTTGTCGCCTATTTGAAAAATATCAGCAAAAATAATCTATATAAGAGAGTTAGGCCAAACATAACTAGTACTGGGTCCAACTAAGAATTGAAGAGCTTGTAGTGATAATAAAGGCTAACATAGATCCAGGTTAATAGTAATATTTTGATTCTTAAAATCCAAAACAAACTCGCAATGGTGTAAATAAAGAAAACCAACCCCAAAAGAATTTAAAATATATGTAACAAACAAAATTTTCAATAGAAATTATTGTTCTGATGCATGTTATCTTGAATTCTCCAAGTCATTGGTTAGCAATAAAGGTAAAGTGGGTGAAAATTCAATCCACTACACTTACCCAGAGATGGTATTTTTCATAGGATTGAAGCTAGAGGTGAAAACTAACAGATCACCATTGGTTTGCTCTATTGCCTGCTCCTCACTAAGACCAACTACAGAAAGTGGTGGAATGCTGCAGAACCACAGAAAAGAAAGAAATAAAATGGTTAAAGAGGTAAAATTGGGAAAAGAGGATATGCCATCCTAAGTTAACAAATTCAAAATAGTTAACCACTGGAAGTTTTAAAGTGCAAAAGAAACTATACCTAAATACAGCACAGGCAATATTACTGTAGTCTGGCTTGATTGTTTGCTTATTAAATACTGTTTTCTGAAAAATAAATTTATGTTAAACAACAATAAATAAGAGCACCATTAGACCAATCAACTGCAGACTGGATCGACTTAGTCCAGATGATAAATAGGTATGCTAATCCACAAAAATCTGAATACTTACTGCAAAGCATGATGCTTCCATCAAGGCCACTGGTGTTAGATTCATTCGGTTTGTGACATCACCCACAGCCCATATACTAGGTACGCTTGTGCGTGAATACTCGTCCACCTAACCACAAAGGAACGCATAACATATAGAACTGAGAGTCACAATCATTCTCAAGCTCTTAAAAAAAAAATTCTATTTAATATCCAGTCATTGATAAAAGCATTTATGATGAACCCAAAAGATCAATTTACGTTAGACAACAATATTCCTACTCACATAGTACTTGATAAGAGAATGCTTCGTTAAAAAAGGATTTTGCCTGTAAAATAGTACTTTCATTCACCTTTTCAAAGGCATGTAAACATACTAGTGCTTCAACTTCTACTTAGAAGGGATTAGATATAAAAATTCCTTTATACTTTACAACTTCTCCGGTGCTCTCTAATAACTCGGCACACCAGTCAAAACTAACTAAATCAAGTTATTTGCAGATTGGTATTCCAGTAGAAAACATTCTTATGTTTGTATCTATATAACCAGAGACCACTATTTATTATTATAGAATCTCAACAGATACACCTATCATACAGATCCTGAAATGAGAACAACTTGATCTTGTCAGACATCAAGGAATCCAGTGATTAAAGGAGAGTTGTGAACCTTTATTGCTCCAGCATTGTCAAGCTCAACACCTACAGCTTCTAAATTCAACCTCTTAGAATTAGGAACCCTGCCTGCAGCAACAAAAGAATATTTGAGAATAACATTTTCAAGCAAATTATTCATTACCTCCCAAAATTATTCATGAGATAATACTTTCAGGATATCTTCTACCCGCAACCCCCCAAAACATAAACCTAGCACATTATTCATTACCTCCATGTAAAGTTTAAGTATGATGATCAGTTATTGCTGACAGTGTGTAAAAGTTCATTAATCATGTACTGACCAAACTATCGAGTATCAACAAACTTGCTGGATGATTATACAATAATGACACCACCAAATACTTAAATTAACAAAGATACTATTACAAGTGCTTTGTCGTTTAAAGTAACAGTAAAAATACATGACGAGCCTATGGAGTTTAGGGATGTATGTATTAACTAGTATTTTTTTCTGTTCAATGCACACATAAATGCTTTATTCTATATATTTAAAATTCAAAGCAAGTAATGACATCACAAGATGCTCAAATTAACAAAGATACTATTACAAAGTACTTTTTCATTTAAAGCAATAGAAAAAAATACATGCTGAGCCTATGGAATTTAGGGTTGTATATATTAACTAGCCGTTTTGTCTCTGCATTATAAATGCTTTTCTTTTTTTTATATATAATTAAAATTCTAGAGATTGTTGAATAATATTGTGTCAATATTTCTAGATATTAGGGATTTGATTGTGTTGAGATTTGTGGCAATTATATTCATATTCATGTTCCAGTTAATTACCTAGCTGGAGTAGTAGCATTATTAACCTGAGTGCGCTCCACTCAGGCTTTTACATCGAAACGCAACTCGTCAAGTGATTGATTTAATATTTATGATTGGTCCCTAATTACATACTATAAATAGCATTCATCTGTAAGACACACAACATTACGCTATTTCTTCTCTATAGTATCCTTACCAGTAGCAAATAGTACAACATCTGCAATCAGCTCCTCGCCATGATCTGTAATAACTTTAATGCCATTTTCTGTTTTGATCAACTAATAGAATGAAATTTGTTATATTAGCTAAGCCCCCAACTTACAGAAATGAAAAAGAAGTTCTACAAATGTGAGTTGCAAACCCCAAAAGGAAATACCTCCGTCAAATTGGTCCTTGGATGTAAATTAATTCCCCTGCCTTCAAGATTTCTTGCAACTACAGCTCTCATTTCATCATCAAAACCTCTGCAAGATAATTTAATTCAGCAGGGAGCAATGTATACTACAGACAGCGAAATTGATGCTAGCAAAAACTAAGGAAAAATGCAACCTATTAATAGTGAGTGGTAAAGCAAATGTTCTATAAATTCCCCCGCCTTCAAGATTTCTTGACACATTTATAAAACCAAATAAACTAGCACTTCTAACATTGAAAGCAACAATGTTAATGATAATATATTAGAAAATGGATATGGACTTAACTCAACCCTATAATGGATTCAATAAATTTCATTAGGATAGATTATAATACAATATTAAAAAGTGAATATTGACTTAACTTAACAAAACCAGCTACATGATATTTATGTTAAGACAAGATCGCTTAATAATCTACTTAAAGTCTAAAACAATTGTATACTCAAGTTTTGATATTAATAAATAAAAAAAAATTATTATATGATCATCTAAAGTTTTATTATGCTTAAACTCGACTAGACGCTATACATGTTAACTCGCAAGATAAACTGCATGCAACATATATTTGTTTTTCAAATGTTAGAAGCTAAGTGCTTAGTTGTTTAAAAGCACTACACAAAATTCTAGATTGTTGTATTTGCAGAAGTCAACTTGTTTTATATATCTCAACAGAAAAAAAAAGAGAATGATCAGATCTCATAATGAAAAGAAAGGACCTTTATCAGAAGAGGTTTCAACACCAAATTACTTACTAAACAAAAAGCACTGAAAAGTGTGCATCATGTTAGAAAAAGCAAAAGCTACCATATCACAGAGTACCAACTATCTTTTTAGAATGTCTATATATTGGATGCTACTCTACATGCGAAGAGATAAAGATTGAATTCTAAGGAATTGAAGCATTATATTTAACTATATTCATGTTATCTTTAAGAGATTCACTATATTTAACTTTACTAACCAAAAAACTGGACAACATAATTAGACATGAATTTCATGAGTGTGAGCATTTGTTTTCACAAAAAAATTAAATACATTTACAAAACCATACTAAAGTACAAAATTGGTTCCTGATTCTAATCTTTCCAATAGTACATTAACTCCCAAAATTGTCAATGGCATATAAAGCGAGCATGGACAAGACCAAGAAGAAAGCTTGAGCTAGAATAGAAATTTTGCAATTTTCTTTGGATTTTTCCTTTATGGACCTTTATTGGGCTTTATGAGTTTTATGTCTTTGTTTGTAGTTAGAAACTTTTAGACATATTCAGTAAGCTCCAATTATAACTACTTAAAACTTAAACACCAAAGAAGTATATCAAAGCCAAACCTCAGCGGAAGTTCCTTTCTGAAAACTAAATGAACTTGGGAACCCATCCCACGCCATATAGATGCAAATTCAACTGCAATATAACTGAAAATAAAAATAAATTAAACACCGTGAGATACTAAGTAGTTAAACTGAGAACAAATAAGAAGACAGAGGCACACCCTCCTCCAAGAATCACAGCAGTTTTAGGAAGCTCCTCTATACTTAGTGCCTCGTCAGATGTTATGCCCAACTCCTGCGCAATAAGACAACAGCAACAACATTCATATTACAAAGATCCTAAAATTTTAAATGGCTAAATTTAATTTAAGAATGTGAATGTCAATAATGTTTAAAAAGCTTCTCAGGAATGAGGGAGGGACAGTGAAACAGTTTAAAATCCATTAAATCAAAAGTTCAAAATTCAACATTCCTCAATTTTTTCCCTCTAGTCAAGTATTCAAAGGAAGTACAGAGCTAAATTTGGTGAAAGAGGGAATTTTTTTGGTGGGAGGTTGAGGTTGACAATATTTAATGATATTAACTTGTTAAGTTACTGTAGAAAATGATTCAACCATCGACTATGTAATGTGACCAAAAATATGAGCATTTAGCAATAACATTTAATAAGTACTAGAGATGATAATAGAAAAAGCAATAACAGAGGGTACGATTTATAAACAAAAGACATCATCACTTACAGGGAATTTGTTTCCCGTCATCATCTTTTATTCAGGGAATATGAGGGTAGGAATAAATATGATGTTTGTTAGAAAATTATGAAAAATATATTCACGAGTATGTTTCCATAAGAGTGTTTGTACAGGAATTGTGTGGATGGACCAGACATATGATTCTCTATTAATAATTACTAGTAACAGTACAATTAGGGAAAGAAAGAACTATCTATCATAATCCCTAAAATTAAGGTATACAATGTTTTCCTGTTTACATAATCAAATCTTCAGCAACCCCCTCCCCTCTAAAGCTAGAGCATATATGTTATATACCAAGCTTGTTACAAATACAATCTACACAAGACCCCTTGAGAGATTGATTGAAGATATTTGTAAGTTAGTCACTAGAGCTAACAAAGTTAATGGTGATTTCTCTTGAGAAAATACTTTTTCTCTCACAAAATGACAAATCATCTATGCGCTATGGATTAGATTCAATGTAAACAGTGGCATGATTATAATTTATAAACTTGATTATGATACAGGCTTAACTTGAATAAACAAGAAAGAATTTTCAAGATCAAGGAAGTAAAGTGTCAAGAAGTTGGAGATGGAATTAGTGACTAAAAGTCTGTCACTAACTGAAATATCACAAAATATTCTTTTAGTATTTATATCTGCTGTCTTTTATAGTTTTTTTTATTTATCTTTACTGTTTTTAGCTTTTTATTTATATCTACAATATTTTTAGTATGTACGTTTGTATTACATATTTTTTGTCCACCATTTATCACCACGCCGTCTACCATATGTATATGACAGATTTTGGGCTCTCTGCCGTCCACCAATCACAACACCGATCATTACAAGTCTTCTTAAGCTAGGTTGATTGGGTTGAACTACATTACTCAAGTACATGATCTAATTATTAGAATTGTCTTACCACATTATTATCATTATTACACGCCATAATGTTGTAATTCAATCTCTATTTGTTCTTTTTTCCCTACCGTAAACCTAGTGTTGTAATTCTTAATATATACATTTCAAATATTATACTCAAAAGTAACAATCATGTCAGCAGGATCATGTTGTAATAATATTTCAAAACAAGCAAATTCACCTGTCCTGGAATATTTGGACGTCGAGCCCTGCTACCAGTTGCAATCAATATGTGCTTTGCAGAATAGGACAGCTTTGTGCCATCCAATTGTGTCACCTCAACCTCATGTGGACCAACTATCTTGCCCTCGCCTTCAAATAATTTAGCCCCCGCATTGGATAACACCCGCTTGTAAACTCCATTTAATCTGTTTATTTCATCTGTCTGCATTTTTGACAAAAACCAGAATTATTGAGCAACCAACAAATACAAAAACAACAATAAAGTTTTATCTAGCTAGATGAGGTCCATTACATGGATCACAAAACGTCCATTTAACAAGGTTAAAAACTAATAAATGAACTGTTTTCTGCTTCAATATAAGCAGGAGGACATGCATGTACAGTTTATAACAAAAAAACATCTAGAAAATCAAAGACAACCCAAACTATATCTTTAAAAGTTCTTAAGGAAGGAATACTGATCTGATTTAAGTAATATAGAAGAAATAACAACACTTTATGTTATAAAACATAAAGTAAAATCTTGAAATACCTTCTTTTGCAAGAGCTTCTTCCAATTGAAGTCAACTTTCTCACTCAATTCCCACCCATAATTCCTGGCATCCTGTCAAAGAACAATCATGCAGTTTACAGATGATGTTATAAGAAACAGTAATACTATGATAATAATTATGAACCAGAATGAATAAAAAACATAAAGGGAAAACCAATAATTATATGATGATTATAATATTATATTTACTCGCATTTGCCTAACATATTTGATGAGAATTGAACCAATCCTACAGTAACTACATCACATCAGATCTGATAACATAAATCTAACAAGTACTAAACGCTTAGATGAGGCACACGTAATCAAATTTTAATGTAAGAGGGATGCTCTGGGATAAGCTATAACAACAAAAGAAAAGTATATGATATAGATTTATTTTTAAAGCTACTATTTCTAGCTATATAACAAAACACAAACTTTTTTCTTTCCTTTATTTTTTTGCTTATTTCCCAAAATTTATCCAGTTATCACAAAAAATTTCAAATTTATTAATTGAGAAACCCTTTTTCCTTAGCTAAAACAAGCAGGCCTTAAAATATTCCTTTCACCGATATGAAAAAAAAAAAAAATCTACTTCAAGAAATTATGTTTCCATTGGAGGAAATATTGTCTCTTACAAAGGTAAAAAACAAAAATGTTGCGCAGTATAGTACATAAGTAGAATACAAGGTAATGGCTACAACTACTTGTGAACTCATTTGGATTAAGCATCTACTTCAACAATTTTGGAGACACCCATCAGATGAAATTATGTTGCGATAATCTGGAAACTCTTCATATGGCTTCCAATCTGAAATTTCATGGAAGAACTGTGCATATTGAAATTGATAATCATTTTGTTAACTTTTTAGAAAAAGGTTCTTTACAAAAAAAACTCATCACAATATGTTAGTTCTAATGACCAACTAACAGACATCTCCAAAGAGTCTCTAAAGGGGCCTAGAATTCAATTTATTTGTTTCAAGCTTAGAGCATTTTACTGATATTTAAGGACAGAGTTGGAAATGGTGATGATTATTAGCATTTAATGTTTAGGGTACATAATTATTTAGATAAAGATTCGTTAAACTAAAAGGAAATTGTATTTATTTCCTTTTACTACTCTTAATTTTAATTAACTCTTGAATCAATATAAATATATGGTCTGATGTTTTTTTCCCCCAAGCAACAGTTCACTAATATAATTCAACTGTATCCTTAAGATCTGAATATACTAAAATGAAATTATGATTGCAACAATGTTTCGTAATCCCTTTGCATAAGTCAAAACACCAAAGACAAGCTAAGAGCACAACCCTATCCCAATACAATTTTGGGTGCAATACTCAACGAGAGAACCTTGAAGACGAACCCATTCCATGGCATTCAGACACCAAATAAAAACAAAGTGGGAAATTACAACAGTCATGCTATATGCTCAGTAACTAATTCATGTTAACAGCAATTGATTTAAGAACAACCCTTACCTCAAGATCACCTCCATAAGATGCTCCATAGACCAAAATCTTTTTGGGAACACAACCACGAATAACACACCTTTAAAGTAAAAAGAAATATATATAGTATAAGCATTTTCATCAACTACAATAGTTGAAGACATATATAATTGGACATTGAGAAGAGAGGAAAAGGATAAAATACAAAGAACTATGTTATATGATATTTAGAAGAAGTGACTCTATTACACAATTATCATTTATCTTGTAAGTTCACTATGTTAGAGTGTGGATTCAGCCTTAATTCAACTTTATAAAATCAACTTGTGAAGTGAGGGTTATCCCCTGCTTGTATATTCTTTTCAAACTTTATCTCTAGCTTATTTGTTACTAGGGTTTTTCTAATACATCCTCCTCCAGCCTATCACTATTAGAATGAATCTAAAATAGACTTTGATAGTATATTAGAATGTGGACTCAAATCTAATTCAATCTTATAAAACTGAAATGTGAAATAAGGGTGATCCCCCACTTACATATTCTTTTCAAGATCTATCTCTAGCCAATTTGTAACTTGGGTTTTTCCTAATACACTATAATCATATACCATCTGATAGCCAAATCAAGAAATTTATATGTACAAATAATTTTTGCTGATTTAATAAAAAGCCAATGAGTGTATCACGTTCATATAAATGCAAATAAATCAGCATACCATGCAGAAATAATATAAAAGCTGAAGAAACTAGACTTTGAACTTGTTAGATGCAGTGGGCTTAGGCCCATCTTAGTATTTTCTTATAGTTATATAAGTATAGCCCTGTGTGGTTTACACACATAAGGGATTCCGCCTATGTCTCTCTATCATTTATCACAACATTGTATCAAATCATATCCTAGTGAGATTTGTTGAGACCTATTGTATCACCCGATGTAAGGAGGTGTTTTGGAATTTGAAAAACACCTTTATCTTCGAGAATGTTAAAAATCTCACATCAACTAGATATACAACCAAATTATAATATATAAGTGAGATGTAAATCTCTTCTTACAAGCCAGTTTATAAGGTTGAGTTATGCCCTCCAGTTTACACCCATAAGGGATTCAGCCTATGCCTCTTTATCATTTATCTCAACAAAATTACTGATCTATATCATACAATCTTGGACAGAGGAATAATCAAGGTATGCTTCCAAGAATATGTCTGACTATTCAACCTACCATCCAATACAACATCCCCTTGCTTCAGGTTAGCTACATGGACAAATCAATACCATTATCTTGTATCAAAAAACAAAATTTTCTATACAATCATTTAAAGCAAGATTTTTCTTTTATGTTTCTCCAATTTCTTTTAGGGAAGACCTTTAGATCCAAAAACCAAATGTTGTCCATTGGACTTTGCAGTCAGTTGGACAAAGTCATTGTGTAGTACACATGGCATAAATAACTTGCTACAATAATTTCATTTTCCAATTCCAGTGATTTTGCAAGTGATAAAATATAATATTCTTGCTTATTTTAAGTTCTAAAGCTCACAACTCATAATTTACATCCTATCAAGTATCATCAGCCCTTAAACTAAATTAAAAACAGTATCACTATCATGACAAGAAGTGAATGAATTACTGAAATCAGTTTGTGTTTATAGAGATCGAGTAACCATAAATGGTTTCCTATTAGGTAAAAGTACATGAATGCTTTTATTATCTAACATGCCCCCTCTTGCAAGGTACATGGTTTTACAATCAAACAATCAAGATATTTTCACTGAATTACCCCCTAAATAGATAAAGTTGTAGAAGATGGTCTAAATGATATTCTACGTCTTTTCCTTTACTAATTTATGTAGCTTAGCCCAATATTAAGCTTTATATAGTACAGTGTTATCAGTGGCAGATGGCAGAATATGCAGCAGGAAGGCCAAAATTCTCCCAAAAAAACCATGCCATCCATCACGGCCTATGGTGCTACCATAGCAGGCCAGTCTTCACAAATTGCCTATGGAGAGGCAAAAAATCCACTGTGCCATTTTGATATGGCACCATCATTAAATGCTAGTACAGTCTTCACAATCAAGGAGAAAAATTGAACAAGCAAGCGCACATGAGTTTGCTTAGCAATCCAGGGAACAAAATTTTATTTAAAAAATCAAATGAGAAAAATATACCGAAAAACTATAATGTGCAGAATCAGAAGATATATAACAGCAATGTGAATGTATGATTTGGCAAAAGGAAATTCAATATGCACATTACGTAAAGGTTTGACAGCAAGCCATATCGAATTAGAATTTTAGTTCAATAGAAAAATATGTGACATCTGATTACTGTAACAAACTTGCAAACAGCTGTTAACTTTAGCAAAGCATAACATGCTTGAGAACAAATGTTTCATAAGAACTGCAACGACCCAGCCATTATCACATAAACATTGGTAAAGAAGGTAGCATAAAATATATCAAGAATTTGAAACCCGTATCGATGTGGAGAGTTGTCTTCAACTATACACTAGATGTTTTCGTCCACAGTGTATTAACAAGGAATGTCTCCATCATATAAAAAGAAAGAGAAAAAAGTGACAGAAGAAAATAATCTATAGAATGGAAAGTGAAGTAAAGTTTATGACTTACGTTCCACCAACTCCTCCAATTGTTTCTGAGCTAATTGTATGAAACGGAAGCTCACAAATCCCCACCTTCAGACACAGGTTGCAGAATATTATATTATAGATTAGGCAACAGATAAACCAGTAATATATGTAAGATAATAACAACACAAGATTAGCTAATTATTACGAAAAGTTTAAGTCTTTCCGTACTAGTTGTATTTTAATATTTTGGCACTAAAATATGCACAACTTGTACTTTTTTAAGCTAGAGAATTACGATTTCTAAAAGGATCTTGAAAAGCTGTTCACCACTCTCCAAATATCGAGAAAAGCTTAAGTAACTCAGATCCTCAAAAGCAAAGCTATTTTCAAAGATTATCATCTTTAACAATATAATTATATAACATTGAGTTAACTGTTCAGCACCAACACAGTTACAAACCTTAGCTCCGTAATTCGATGAAAATCTAGCGCCACGAACTCCACCGCTTCCAGCCCCAATAATAAACAAATCGAAGTCAAAGTTCGTCCCTTCTTCTACACCTGTAACCGATTCAGCTTCACCGTCGATAAGCATCTTCCTAGCCATCGCAACCGAACAATTCAATCTAAATCTACATCACAACCGTGAAAGTCAAATCAGGTCAGAAATCAAACACTGCAGACACTCTTTGTTAGCAGAAAAAATAAGAAAATCCAGCACGCATCCAACAAGAAAACAATCAACACAGAAAAATCGAGATCACTACATTCGCCAGTTCAAGCGCGCTGCAGCAAAAAACGACGAAAGCACTGACAGAAGAAGAACAGAACAAAAATTGTTGCAGTTTTCAGTGAATTCTTGATTTTTTTTTCTCTATTGATTTTATTCCCGAGAAAATGAAATGGAAACTACCTGCGTCGTCGTAAAAGGAGTAACTAGGTTTGTGAAAGAAGAAACCAATTAGAACACGACTACGCAGAGTATATATATATACTAGAAAAGAAAGAAAAATTGCAATCGCATTTTCATGACATGTGAGATGATGCGGTAATAATTTGAAGTACCAGGCGTCGTGTTGAAGGATGCGGATTCGTCAAAACCACCTTTTTTTTTCGTCTTGAATACGAAACCTTTACATTTTTTCCCCATTATTATTCTTAAATATTTAATTCACATAAAATCATTGCTTTTAGAATAAATCTATAGAATTTAATTTTCAAAAACGATCATTTATGATGAATTGCTTAGAAGTAGTATTTGCTTGTATAAGATAAAATCTTTTATATAATTAAAATTTAAAATAAGATAATAGTATTTTTAATTTGTAAATTATTTACAATTAAGTTTAATTAAATATGTTTAACATAATAATACGTTTTTATTTAAAATGAATTGTTTTAATTCTGATATAAGAGTAATTACTATCATTTTCTGCATATAGAAAACATAAAAGATGATATACGAAAGTATAAGTTTAAATAAGTTTTAAATCTTTGTAATATGATTGGTTTTATTTTTGGACATAATTTGAAATATTTGAAATTATTTTAATGTTCTTATATAATTTTTATTCTTAGTTATAGTTATTTTAAGGTTTAAAGTAGCATTTATTAAAGCAACAGAGAATATTGAAAATTGAGATAGTTAGAATATTTTTACGTATATAATTTAATTAAGTAATGTATTTATTATTTTTATGAATAAAATATTTTATGTAATTTATTTTAATTATAATATATTATCAATAGATATTTTCATCCATTTTAGTATTATTTTAAATTTTTTCATTTAATAATTTTCTTTTAAAATTATATTTTTTTAAATATATATAGATAATTTATCAACACACTTATAATTAAATTTAAAACTATTTTGAATGAATATAATCTAATTTATTTTTTAATATATCTATTAAAAATGATAGATAGTACACCACTATATTATATATATATATATATATATATATATATATATATATATATATATTTTGTATTAGTTAAAAAAAATTCGATCTGTATAATTTGTTTTTATTAAGATACTGGTCTATAAGTTTTTTTTTTCTTCTTATGAATAATATTTTTTTTAATAAATAAAATTATTACAATTAAATTAATAGATAAAGAAATAATGAGATAATTAATAATAATAATAATAATTTAACATAAATAATTTATTAAGTTAATATTTCAGCAAATAAAAGTCTTCTTGAATATTTGGTGCTACCTAAACTAGGAGAATTAAAATTTATTGCAATACGATACTATGTTGTTATAATGTTGATATAAATATATTTTAACCATTTAACACACAAAGGTAGGGCAACAATCCTTCCATCAACTCATCACGGTTGATTCTATAATTTATATGATTTAGCCAACTAGTAACAAATTTGAATTTGAAAAGATAGAAAATTAATCTTATTCATATTGAAATCCGTATAGGATTGCACATATATAGAGGTTAACTAAAAATAGAAGGCTGAAAATAAGGTAATAGTAACAAATATTAAGGGAATAAAATAATTATAAAGATATATAAAAAATCTGTCATAATGGAGAGTAATCTGACAACTTAATCTGACAACTTAATCTGAAGATCTGATCACGTGTATTAGCCCCCCTCAAACTGGGGAGAATGTATATTAATCATTCCCAATTTGGAGAAAATGGATTTAAATGGTGCAAGTGTCAAAGATTTTGTATAGATATCAGCCAATTGTTGTGCTGAAGGGACAGGCAGAAGATGAATAAGACCTTGGTGGAGCTTCTTTCGAACAATATGACAATCCAACTCAATATGTTTTGTTCGCTCATGGAAGCTGGGATTATGAGCAATATGAATTGTAGAGCGATTGTCACAAAAAAGTGACACAGTAGAGGGTTTAATGACTTGTAAATCTTGTAATAAATAAGAAACCCATTGTATTTCACACACTGTTATTGCGAGTGCGCGATATTCAGCCTCACATGAGGATCTTGCTGTAGTAGTTTGCTTCTTGGATTGCCATGAGATTAAAGAGGAACCAATGTATAAACAGTACCTTGTAATAGACTTTCTAGAACCAATGCAACTGGCCCAATCAGAATCACTATATGTTGTGAGCTTGTGAGTGTTTGATGATGGATAGAAAAGGCCACACCCAGGTGAACTTTTGATATAACGAAGGACTCTGTGAGCAGCTGCTTGATGTTGGTCTATGGGAGCAGATAAGAATTGACTAAGTTTGTTCACCGCAAAAGTTATGTCTGGTCTTGTAGTGGTAAGATAAAGAAGTCGTCCTATCAATTTTCGATAAGAGCTGATATTTGAGAGTGGTTCCCCAATATTATCTCCCAACTTAATTGAACTATCCATATGTGTTGTTGTTGGTTTACAACCGAGAAGTCTGGAGTTTGATAAAAGTTCCAAGGCATACTTGCGTTGGTTAACCACTATACCTTTGGAGGACCGTGCAATTTCTAATCCTAAGAAGAACTTGGCATCTCCAAGATCTTTAATGCGAAATTGTGCATGAAGAGATTGCTTAAACTTTATTTATCTCACAAATGTCGTTTCCTGCTAATAACACATCATCAACATATATTAGTAAAACTGTGAGGGATTTCTCTGTCTTCTTGATATATAAGGTGTGATCAGCTTGACTTTGAGAATAACCAAGAACCTGCAGAGCACGTGAGATAGTATTGAACCATTGGCGACTAGCTTGTTTCAACCCATAGAGAGACTTCTTTAATAAACAAACCTGGTTAGGTTTAGAAGTTGATAGACCTTGTGGTAAAGTCATATAAATTTCCTCTTCTAGATCGGCATGTAAGAAAGCATTATCTACATCCAATTGGTGTAGGAACCAATTTTGAGAGGATGCCAAAGCCAACACAACTCTTAGAGTGATCATCTTTGCTACAAGGGAAAAAGTATCCATGAAGTCAATACCTTCTATTTGAGTGTAACCTTTCACAACCAGTCTTGCTTTGTATCGTTCTATTGTCCCATCTTGTTTGTGCTTGACTTTGTAGACTCATTTGCATCCAATAAGATTTTTATCAGGCGGTTTATCAACCAAGACCCAAGTATTATTCCTTGTTAGTGCCTCTAGTTCTTGATTCATGACTATCCTCTAACATTCATGTTTGATGGCTTCAGAATATCTAGTGGGCTCAAATGTAGTGGTGATATTCATAACAAAAGATCGATATGGAAGCTTCAAATGATCATAAGAAAGCACTTGAGAAAGAGGATAAAGATTACCTTTGCTTGAAGAGTGATGTGGCATAGTAGTGGCAGCAACAAGGTTGTAGTGATATTCCTGTAAATATGAAGGAGGCTTTCTAATTCTCTTGGTTGAACATTGTGGTGCTGGTATAGGACTATGTGATGCAGGTACTATATCTGCTATTTGGCTGTCAGAAGGATTATTTTGTGGTGTTTCAGGTTCTAACTCAATATGTGGTAAAGCATAATCAAAAGGTTCCACAAGAATAAAGGTTGGCAAGGGAATATTACGATTGACAATATCTTTGATAGGTGATTGCAGTTTATATGGAAAAATATTTTCATGCAAGATAACATTCCTAGATATTGACAATTCTCTAGTCTTGAGATCAAATACAACATAACCTTTTATGCCTCTTCTATATCCTAGGAAAATACACCTTGTGGCTCTAGGATCAAATTTAGTCCTATGACTAAAAAGTATGGAGGAGAAACAAAGTGATCTGAGGACCTTGAGTTGAGTGAGGTCTGGAAGACATTTATGTAGGAGTTGATAAGGACACTTGTTATCTAAGACTGGTGTAGAGATCCTGTTGATAAGATAAACTGAATGCGAAACTGCATAAGACCAAAATATTTTTGGAAGATTAGCTTGAAACAATAAGGCTCTAGCAACATTGAGAATATGTTGGTGTTTTCTCTCTACTATGGAGTTTTGTTGAGGAGTTTCTACACAACTTGTTTGGTGAATTATTCCTTTTGAAGCATAAAATTGGTCAAGCTTAAACTCCTTACCATTATCAGTTCTAATGGCTTTAATTGTGGTTTGAAACTGATTTTCCACAAACACACAAAAAGATTGAATTAAAGGTCTAACTTCTGCCTTATTTCTTAAGAAATGAACCCAAGTGTGTCTAGAGTAGTCATCCACTACAGTAAGAAAATAAGAGTAACCATCCATAGATATTACAGAAACTGGACCCCAAATATCAGCATGAATTAACTCAAAAATTGCAGTGGTAGAGGAAGAACTCAAAGGAAAACTCAACTTTTTTTGTTTTGCAAGAGGACATACATCACAAACGTGGTTTTTATTACAATGAATGGAAGGAAACATTTTACTAATTGTCTGACCTCTATCAAAAGATTGATGACCCAATCTATAGTGCCATAAATTGGACAAACTAGAAGGAAAACTGCAGGAAAAATTTTCTGAAATGGTGTTACGAACAGAGGATTGAGAGAACGTAGTTGTTTGTGTGAGAATGTATAGGCCTCTTTCTGCTTTAGCTATGCCAATCAACTTGCAAGCATTGAAATCCTGTATTAAACAAACATCATCAAGGAAAGTCAATTTACAATAAGAGTTTGAGTTAATTTCGTCACTGATATTAAATTGAATGTGAAGCTTGGTAGAAATAATACGTCGATTAAAACAAAACTGGATGAAAGATGAATTGTGCCACAAATGTTGGTTGAAACCGAGATTCCGTTGGGAAGGGACACTTTGATAGGTGATATATTCCTGTATGAAGTAAAGTGACTGAGGGAATTTGAAATGTGATCTGTGGCACCAGTGTCCAAGATCCATCTGGATAAAAATACATTACCATTGTTGGTTGGATCTGAATTAGTACACATGTTTACACGAGCAATATAGTGATGTGTGGCTTCATTATCCATTGATGCACGCAGAAGAGCTCCCCTTAGAGAGCTCTGATACCATAACAAATTTGAATTTGAGAAGATAGAAAATTAATCTTATTTATATTGAAATCCGTATAGGATTGTACATATATAGAAGTCAACTAAAAATAGAAGGCTGAAAATAAGGTAATAGTAACAAATATTAAGGGAATAAAATAATTATAAAGATACGTAAAAAATCTGTCATAATGGAGAATAATCTGGCAACTTAATCTGAAGATCTGATCACGTGTATTAACTAATGGAGTAAGAGATATCATTTAATTTATTCCAACATAATCATAATAACACTATAAATATTTGTATTTTTCCAAGAAGAATCATACAACAATAATATAATCTTAGTCGATTCTCAACATCAAATTGTAAACTTAACTCAACATCAAGTATTATATATTCTTCAATTAATTCTCGATACTAACCATCGAATCAAATAAGTCACATGTTATCACATAATATTCTTGGATATTAATTCATAATATCATTTAATAATTTTCTTTTAAACATGCATTTATTACACATCACTAGTTCATTCTCGCTTAAGTGAGCATCTCTTAGTTGAGTGGGAATAGGATATGGGTTCTTTGCATTTTCTTGGTTAAGCGAGTACATCTTGTTTGAGCGAGAATTTAGTCACGACCATTCTCTCTCCTCTAGCAACATTTTTACTTGAATAGCACACTCCTCACTCAAGCGCGAAAGCCACTGGCTTGATTCTCGCTCCAATGAACTGTCATTGCCAACATCATCTCTTCCACTATAACTTTCACTCATGTGAAAAACCTCTCACTTGAGTAATGAGAGGCATAAATAGTAAATATGAACCGTACAACACATGTTTTTCAAGCATCTAACAAATCATTTTCATTCTTTAATCACCACCATCCCTTTACACAACATCCTCAATTTAACAACATATACGTATTTAGGTGTTAATCTCAGAGGTTAAGAATTTTATATAATTTTCTAGAAATTTTTTTCTAATATATTAGGTGTATGTGAATGAACGAATGTGATGAGTGAGTGCATGTGATTGAGTACGATTATGATTTTTTAAATACTTGAATATGTTTAGATAAATTATTGTGAGAATGAATTTATGAATTATATATATTTTGATTAGTTTTGTTTACATTAGCTTACCCTTAATATTTGTGTTTGTAATTTTGTTGATATTACGAAAATTGTATATTGACACGGGAGCAGATAACAATGTAGGTAAAAACTAAACCGTAGTTTCAAATTTTGCATAGAGGAGAATTTTGTGCTGATGAATAATTATGTAATTTTCAATTTATTATGCGTTTTATAAAGACTTTTTATTTTTTTATTTTCAAGTGATAAACCTTATTTGGATCAAGTGAATATTTTGTGTTTGAATGTTTTATATTTTTTTATGTTTTGAAATTATTAATAATGTATAAATAGAATGTTGTTCAATTACAAACATAAAATAAGTATTTTTTTTCATTACAACAATGACTATAATTATACAAATACAAAATTTATACTTTCCATCCTTATAAAATTTTATATATTATATTATTGTTTAAAATTTCATTTAGATAAAATAATTTTTTTATCCTAATAAAATATCTTAATTACTAAAATAATTTTTATAAAATATTTTATATTAATTTAGTTTTTATAAAATTTAAATTTAATTTTTTTGTTCAGTTCTTTTAATATAGTTAATACATTGATTATGTTACCAAAAAAAAACTAACGTAAATTAAAAAATACTTTATTAGTTAAAAATCTAATTTGAACCTTTTGTATGAAAGATAATTCAAAAATTATAATTATTTTTATAACTTTGATAATGTATTTACAAAAGGAATGTTATTAAAAAAAAGTTATTATTTTTTGTGAATCCAAAAATTTGTAAAATTTAACATAATAAGTCTAACATACCCAAATATTATTAAGTATTATAGATTTTTTAGTCATTTAACTGGTATAAAAGTTTTATTTCTATTACATTATCGAAAAACTTTCAACATGAGCTAGAGAAAAATTATTTCATTTATACTACTTATTTATATCACATCAAGATATATCTTATTTTCTATTTCTTTTCTATTGTTGGTTTCTTTCCTTAGTTGTTATTTACTCACGTATAAAGAACACATAATAGTTAATCAGACATAAAATAAAACAAAAGGATAAGCTAGTAGTAATTATAATTAAAAAAATTGTCACAAATTTAGAACTTTATAAATCACACAATTCAAGCTTACATATTAGGTGTAAGGATTTACTTAAAATTTTACACATTCGAACATAATCATAAACAAGACAAACTAGCACTTGATAAATGCTTAAGTCTTTTTCACCCCAAGGTCATCCAACTTTTTCCTACAATAAGTACCATATTAGGGTAGCCTACCAATTGCCCCTTTGAGCCTCATCTACTTTAAAGAACAATTGACAAAGTCTCCATCAACTTTTTATCACATAACATCTTTGTCTATGTGACTTAAAATATCATTAAAATTAGGATACTTCATACCATATCCCTAAATCCATACACTAAATTACAAATTTCACAATGTTCTCAATCATATAATTAAATATCCTCTCATAAGGAGTTACACTAGCCTCATTGCCATCTTGAACTCCTCGTGCATAATCTCATATCATTCCTTAATCATACTTGTCATTATAATACAACTCAAACTAAAATAACCTTCTAATTGCAGGGCATATTCGATTAGTGATTTAAGAGATTTTTCAGTCGCCTTAATCCCTTTTCAAATGATAGATTCCCCTTTAATGTAGTATAGGGAACCAAGATTATCGAATTCAAGGAGTAGTGAGAATGAGTAGGCAATGATCAGGCTAAAATACAATGTGGGGAAGTGAATGTTGTGAAAATGTTGATTGTGTATGTTCAATGGAATAAAATGCTGCTACTATGTCTATGTAGATGGATATATTTCTAAATGAGTAATATTCTTTATTTTTCTGGTTTTGATTTTAGAATAAAATATAAGAATGGATTAATGCAATTGATGAATGCAGAAGTTGATCAAGATGAATAGTGGCTGGGTGGGTTGGTTTATGATTTAATCCAGGTTCTAGTGATGAATGATGGATAAATATCAATGAATGAATTAATTCTAAATGATGTAGAGAATATCTTTTTGTGTTTTTTCAAGTATTGTAGATGGGGAATTTGTAAATAGGAAATTTAAAATGCAGTGAGCAATAAAATAGTGAAACAACAATGCATGAAACTACAGAATAAAGGAAGTAAAATGCTAAGACTATGAAGAAATGATAAATGCAATGGGAAATTGAATGCAAAATAGATTTATACTAAAGTAATGTAGAGATGGATACTAAATCAAAATTAAAGGCAACTTGGAATGATTAAACTCAAATTGGAATGCAGAAAGTGAATGCAGTGTAATGAATTGAATGCAAAAATTTGTTCTAATCTAGTGTTCTGGAAAACCAAATACCAAAACAAGAACAAGGCTACCAAAACAAGAACATTTATAGTGAAGCTATGAATTTTCTGGGAAATTTGCAGAAAACTAAAACATTCGATTCTAAGAGAAACTTTATCCTAAGCTATGCAGATTTGAAATTAAAGCTAAGGTTGAATTAAAATTGAACTGAAAGCATCAAAGGAAAGCATTAAAACCTATCTAGAAGAGAGTTCTACGGATCAAATTAGTTTGAAAGTGCTGAATTTTTCTTAAAGCATGAAACTAAAGTGTTTTTAATTAAACACTCTATTGAAAGACATCCAAGTATCTCAAGCTCTTAGAAAAATACCAGAAACCTTTCCTCACCAATCGTGATTTGTAAAACAGTCTTGTAATTACACTACAACTGATTAAAAACGCAAGAATCGAAAGATAACATTGCTGGAATTAAATTGCAAGAGAATTAAAGATAGAACTCAAAACAATGAATAAGAACCTAAGTTCTAGCCAATCTTGAATATCAAAGCTTTTCTCCACTTGAATATTTGATTAACCAATCAAATATTCATTCAAGAACGTGAAAGATTCACTGCTTTGCCTTCACTCTCAACCGAGAAGCTATCTCAAAGAAAACTAAGGAGAAAAGTTGATTTCAAACATTGTGTAACAAGTAGTTTCTTCTTCATTGAATTTTGTTCGAGTTAAAATCAATTAAAGCATGAAAACAGTAAAGAGAATGTAAAGAAACAACGAGAAGAGGCACAAAAACGAAGAAGAACGAAGAATTAGAACTTCCACTGAATATGAAACTCGAAATTACAAAGGAAAGAACTAACCAACATAACCGAATCAGTTGAATCCATGTGCAAGAAGATTAAACATTAAAGCTAATTGCTCTTTATGCCAATTCTCATTAATTACATTGGTTAATAATCTATTTATACTACAGAACTGTTACAATGAATTTAGAGGTCTTGGATAACTTGAGGGAGCCCATAACTTGAGAGGCATTTGTTGTGTCAACTGCAGGTCAGCGAACTTCAAACACGTGCCAAAAATCCAATTCAGCTCCAAATCGTGCAGTTTAACTTCCTATAGAAAGCATGTCGAGTCTAGTTTCTAATGCCATCGAAATCACGATTTTTGAAGGTCTGTAGAAAAAGATATAAATGAGACGATGAACATACCTCAAGATGTTAGTAAAATAAAATACTATATTTTATGCTGTATATTATACGAATTTTAATCTGTATTTCTATATTCTTAAAAATCTATTTTAAGCTTAATTATGTTAATTTAACATCCTAAGAACATGTTAGAACCTCAGTTAGCATTCATAATTAAGCAAAATATCAGTTCTATTAATCAGCAAAGACCAACCTTGTTTAGCGAATTTGGACTCGAGAATAGTCCGAAGATAGAACCAATTTCATCAAGCAAAATTCTTCACTCAATGGATTTGGATACAAGAATCACTAGAATTATTCCGCTAAGCAAAATTCTCAATGCTTAGTGGATTTGAACTTAAGAGCAATTGGAATCATTCCGCTTAATGAAAATTCAGATCTGCTTAGTGGATTATGTAGATAAGATATTTTGTAGAAGAAGAAACCCTGATTCACTTTTTCAAATCATCATTTTGATACATCCAAAGTGTCATGAAATACTTTATCTCATATTTTTTCAATAAAATGGGGGAATCAAGTGACTCAAGGTAGTTCTTCCACCAAATTTCTTAACTCAAACATAATTCTTAAAGTAATTTAACCAAATCTGAACCAATTTATCCAAGAAATCAATACCATATCATGTTCAATTCTATAAAATCCTGAAATTCAAGCTCAATTCATAAAACACAACTTGTACACAATAAGTCAAATTTCCAAAACTAAACCATTCACTCAACATGTTATTCAATCAAGTTACTCCATTTATATGTATTCCAAATCATATTCAAGTTCTATAAGAAACTAAATCTAAGTGACCAAGTCACCTTCACTTTTTATACTTCTATCCTATGGTAATTCAAAGGTAGTTTCCCTTACCTAATTCTTTTATTGAGTGTATTCTCTTTCCTCCAAAATAAACAGAACTTCAAGTGCTCTAACTTACGTATGAAAACTTGATCATTAATCCAAATACATCATTATAGACATAAGTTAGCATAAACTCATATTAATGAGAAAAACCTCACATGCAAAAGGAAAAAGAACTACACACATTTCATCTTAATATAACCTCTAAAAGAGACTTAGAAAACTAAAAACTTATCCAAATTAAAAATCTAATTAATTAAAATTGATCTTCTCTTTAAAAGTCTCACGAGTTATGTTTGGATCTTTAAAAAAATAAAAACGGAATAAAAAAGTTAGAAAAAAAATAACAATTTTTAAAAAAAAATGATTTTAGTGATGATTGTTTTAGAATAATAAAAAGTAAAATATTCAATTTTTTATTTATATTTTTTCTAAAATTTAACTAAACATCTTTTATCATTTACTAATTAAAATTCTTATTTCAGTTAAACTTATGTTCTTAAAAATAATAATATACTATATTTGTCATTTCATTATATTTCACTCTACTTTCATTATATTCCACTCTACTTTCATTAAGTTAAAAAATTAGATAAAAATTATATTTAAATTTTACAAAAATAAAATTAATATAAAAAATTATAAAAATTATTTTAATAAATAAAATATTTTATTTAAATAAAATTAAAAAAAATATTTCTATATTCACTTTGTACTTTAACAAACATTTACAAAAGTTAAAAAAAATCATATTTATATTTTATAAAAATTTAACTGATAAAAAAATATTCAGACTATTTTAATTATTATATAATAATAAAATTATTATTATTATTATATATATAATAATAAATAGATAATTATTAAAAAAAAAAAGTAAAAAATTAATAATTAAAATATTTTACAGAAATTTCAAATAAAACTTTCGAGATAATTAATTAGGATTAATAAAATGTTTTAAGCAGTATTTTTAAAACTAAAACAATTGCACATTCATACAAGTTTTTCTTCCTTTATGACTTATATACTAAAAATATCTAAACACAAAAAAATATTAGTTCAACTGTGATCAAAATATTTAACATATGCATATTGTATTTTATGTAATATATTAAATAATATCAAATAAAAATATTAAACTAAATTAAAACTATCTAGACATAATATATAATAATAATAATAAAAAAAAAAATTTTGTTGAAGAAATTTTACCTACCTCTAGTAAATAATAATATTCACATTCTCTCTAATTTATATTTATATTTTAATAAAATAATATTCCCATTTTATCTAATTTTTAAATAAATATTTTTTTAATAAGAAGACACATATTTTTTTTAAATAATATATTGATTAAAACTTGAATAAAAATTAAAAATAAAATTTTAAAATATAAAAGCTAAAGATTTTTTATAAAAAAATATAAAATTATAAATAAAATAATGCCTTCAACTTTCTCTTAAAAGCTACATGAACTAACGCGTTGAAATTTGTTTTTAGTGAAGTGATTGATAGAAATAAAACCTTTTCATCAGTGGTTATATTCCCCTTCTTCCCAGTCCAATGATGTGAAACTAATAAAGCAAATAAAATCACATCACATCAAACAAAGAAACAATTCACAACCACATGTTTCTTCATGGTACACACAAACGGTTCTTCCCACTAAATATTCACACCAACAACTTTTTCCATGTTTTGTTAGACATCAAACCCTAAACCACATTATTTTTAAGTTTTTAAAACATGTTGGTATTATAATAATACTGCATATATATACTTTTTTTTTCTTATATTTTTGTGATACTTATAAATCTTCAACTAAATTATATTTGTTTACATTATTTATATTAAACACAAACATAATATATTTAATGATTTATAAGTATTATATAAATATAAAAATTATTTATTTATTTATGAGTGTCACATAAAATAGAATATAAAAAAAAAGTGTACATTTAAAATTTTAACATTTTTAATGTACATTTTCGTATTTAACTTCTTGGACCACTTATATTTAATTGCATGAAGACAAAACATTTGAATTTATAGATGCAGTTAGTTAGTGTGGGTATCATGGAATACTAATTAGCTAATAGAATCTCATCTTGGCAAATAGTACAAGATCTAGGGATAGTTAGCTTCTTCCATATTTAATACTAATCCCTGCTTTTTATATTCTTTTCCCAAATCTCAATTTATTAATCAATCATGTTATTCTCATTCAAATATATATGTGAAGTTTTGTCTCTCTCAATTTTGTTTTTCATTTAAAATACAGTATTTCAATCATTTTTATAAATGCAGTATCTAAAATTAGAAGGACTGTAAACAAATAAGTTTTGTTAAAGGAATAATAAGGAACTTTGTATATTTTAAAGATTAAAATTACATTTTATGTTTTGTTAAAGGAATAATAATGAACTTTGTATATTTTAAAGATTAAAATTACATTTTATCTTTAATTAATTTATCAGGATTACATACCTTAATAAATAAATTTAGTTTATAACATTTAACGCGTTTCAATTTATATTTTTTAAAATCATTAACATTTGTGAAAAACACTTAAGATTAATTAAGGGAAATGATTTTAGTTTAAAAATTAATAAATTAGAGATATTTTAAATAAATTCTTTTGAAAATAGTCAAACATTACATCTGTATTTGAGATGAGAGGATTAAAGAATAAAAGTAACTGGACTTTAACTGACAGCTATTTTTAATAATATAATAATATAAAATATATTTGGATATTATTATTATTAAATAAAAATTATTAATATTAGTATTTTTACATGAGTTCAACACTCTCAATTTATTTATAATCACTTTTTCTGTCGAACATTTCTTGATTTATCTGTAATCACCTTTTTTGCTGAATATTTCTCGGTTTATTTGTAATCACCTCTTCTTTTCTTTCTTATCCATTATCTTCTCAGTTGTCCCTTCTCTTTTCGGTTACTGGTTGGGAGTGTACCTGTTGATTACACTTCGACGTTCAAGTGAATATAGGATTCGGTGAAAATTTCGATAAAGACAATAATAATAATGAACCGTGACCATACCTAACATTGACACTCTATTTATAGTAGTATTTATAGATCTTATCTGGTGGACCATTTTAGGGTTTTCTTAATCTTCATTTAGTGGTGATAAATACGTCTAGACAGTAATCATTTCAACTTAACTACTAATGATCTTGGTTTAACTGGTCGACCATCTCTATTTATAACAATTAGGTATCTAAAAAAAAAATAATAGTAAAATTTTACTAATAAATAATAAATAAAAATTATATAAAAAAATATAATTCCAGTTTAAAATTTTACTAATAAATAATAAATAAAAATTATATAAAAAAATATAATTCCAGTTTAAAATTTTACTAATAAATAATAAATAAGAATTATATAAAAAAATATAATTCCAGTTTAAAATTTTACAAATTTACGTATTTTTTTTATTTTTTATTTATATATTATTTAATTTTTTATTTTTAATTTAATATGAGATTTCAATTTTTTTTTAAAACTCTCGTATCTCAAATGAATTAAAAACAAATTTTGGTGAGAAATTGTTTTTCATCCAATTCAAATATTAGGAAAATTAGAAGCAAATGCTCAAATTCCTTAACATTTTGAAAAGTGAATAGTGTTAGATAAAGAACGTGAAATGAGATCAGATCATAGATCAGATCTTAGGGTGCGGCAGGCTCATTTGGATATTTTTGGAGTCAATGGGACTTTTTTTAAAATAACCAATTTAGAGCATTTTGACGAGGTTTCCTATATAACTCATTCTAAAAAACAAATATAATCTAAATTTATTTTCTTATAAATTAAAATTAAATTATATATAAGTTATTAAATGTAAGGTGTTTTCTTATTTTGGAATATTTTTGTTTTTAATTAGGAATTTTTTATTATGCTATTTGTTTCTTGTTTTTTTTTTCATATTTTCTATTTATTAATTTTTTTATATTTTTATATTTTTTAGAAGATTTTGTTTTCATATCATGCAAGTTGTGAAAAATTATGTTACTTTAAAAGAGTTGAATAAAATTTATTTTTATTTTAAACTTTGAAAGTAGATAATTATTGATAATCAGTCTAACAAATAAACCTTTGAAAACCTTTTGATAAAGATAATTTCTGCAAAAACTTAAAAATAAAAGTTTGAAAAAAATAGATGCTAAATATTTATGTTTTATACTAATTTACTATAACGGATCACATTCAATTCAATTCTTTTTCAATTTGAAAATTTTCATTATAATAAAATTTGATTATAATAAATATTTTTTATTATATTTTTAATTTATACAAGTATATTATATTATATTATTCTTAATAAAATCTTTTATTTTTTCTTAAATTAAAAACATCAAATATAATACTAAGTCATGAATATTTTTTAACTGTTACTTCTTACTACAAATAAAAATACGTTTGAAAAGTTATTAGAAATTTTATTTTAAAGAAAATATACAAATATATATACTTGATGAGAAGATAACTTCACTAGATGAACAATACTACAAGACTATTATCTATAAGTCTAGAAAGTCAAGTAGATCTATCTTTTTATAATGATATTTTCTTATAAATTTATAAATTTATGTACAAATATTTTGTATCCAAGAGTTTTTATTTCATATTTAAAATGATCATTCCATGCAAGTTTTGCCATTTATAGAACTATTCATCCAACCATTTGATAAAGTAAGAAATAGATTAACAAATGAGAACCTAAATCATTCAAAAATTCCTTTTATCACAGTCACTAGACACGGAACAAGTTTTATTTGAAAGTAGAGTCAAGTGAAACTAAAATGAGGAGTGCAAAAGAGAAGATAACAGAATCATTCAAGACCAATCATCAAAATATAAAATTATTATATGATGATATAAGAACTGTATTATGCGTATCCTGTTGTCCAAGATTGCATGCATGTCATCTGTTGCATCACATTATCCAAGGTTTGCATTCATGTGATTTGTTGCATTGTTATCAGAAGTGCATTATCTACATCCCATTGCCCAAGGTTGCATGCATGTCACCTGTTGCATCATACTACCCAAGGTTTGCATTCATGTGACCTGTTGCATCACACTACCCAATGTTTGCATTCATGTGACCTATTGTATCCCGTTACCCAAGGTTTGGATTCATGTTATCAGAACTGTACTATCTACATCCCGTTGCCCAAGTTGCATGCATGCCATCTATTCCATCACACTGCCCAAGGTTTCCATTCATGTGACCTATTGCATCACACTATCCAAGGTTTGCATTCATGTGACCTGTTGCATCTCGTTGCCCAAGATTTGCATTCATGTTATCCGAACTATATTATTTGTATCCCGTTGCCCAAGGTTGCATGATTGTCACCTGTTTCATCACACTACCCAAGGTTTGCATTCATGTTACCTATTGTATCACACTACCCAAGGTTTGCATTCATGTGACTTGTTGCATCCCGTTGTCCAAGGTTGCATGCTTGTCACATGTTGCATCACATTACCCAAGGTTTGCATTTATGTGACTTTTTGCATCACACTACCCAAGGTTTGCATTCATGTGACATGTTGCATCCTGTTGCCAATGTTTGCATTCATGTTATCCGAACTGTATTATCTGTATCTCGTTGCCCAAGATTGCATGCGTGTCACCTATTGCATCACACTACCCAATGTTTGCATTCATATGACCTATTGCATCCCATTGCCCAAGGTTTGCATTCATGTTATTTGAACTGTATTATTTGTATCACATTGCCCAAGATTGCATGCATGTCACTTGTTGCATCACACTACCCAAGGTTTGCATTCACGTGACCTATTGTATAACACTACCCAAGGTTTGCATTCATGTGACCTGTTGCATCCCATTGCCAGAGGTTGCATGCATGTCACCTGTTGCATCACACTACGTAAGATTTGCATTGATGTGAACTGTTGCATCACACTACCCAAGGTTTGCATTCATGTGACTTGTTGCATCCCGTTGCCTAAGGTTTCCATTCATGTTATATGAATTGTATTATCTGTATCCCGTTGCCCAAGGTTGCATGCATGTCACTTGTTGAATCACACTACCCAAGGTTTGCATTCACGTGACCTGTTATATAACACTACCCAAGGTTTGCATTCATGTGACCTGTTGCATCCCGTTGCCCAAGGTTGCATGCATGTCACCTGCTGCATCACACTACCTAAGATTTGCATTCATGTGACCTGTTGCATCACACTATCCAACATTTACATTCATGTGACCTGTTACATCCCGTTGCCCAAGGTTTGCATTCATGTTATCTGAACTGTATTATTTGTATCCCGTTGTCCAAAGTTGCATGCATGTCACCTGTTGCATCCCAGTACCCAAGGTTTGCATTCATGTGACCTGTTGCATCACAGTACCCAAGGCTTGCATTCATGTGACCTGTTGCATCCCTTTACCCAATGTTTGCATTGTTATCTGAACTGTATTATTTGTATCCCGTTGCCAAAGGTTGGTTGCATGCATGTCACTTGTTGCATCACACTACTCAAGGTTTGCATTCACGTGACCTGTTGTATAACACTACCCAAGGTTTGCATTCATGTGACCTGTTGTATCCTGTTGCCTAAGGTTGAATGCATGTCATCTGTTGCATCACACTACCCAAGGTTTGCATCCATGTCACCTGTTGCATCACACTACCTAAGGTTTGCATTCCTGTGACTTGTTGCATCCCGTTGCCCAAGATTTGCATTCAGGTTATCCGAACTGTATTATCTATACCCCGTTGCCCAATGTTGCATGCATGTCACCTATTGCATCACACTACCCAATATTTGCATTCATGTGACCTGTTGCATCACACTACCCAAGATTTGCATTCATGTTATCTGAACTGTATTATCTGTATCTTGTTTCCCAAGGTTGCATGCATGTCACCTGTTGCATCACTGTTGGGTTTTCAAATAAAACCTCTTGGCAAGTGTACTGAATAGAGGGTATCGAACACAGGGATTTGAAAAAACTATGCCCGCAAGGGTTTCATGTATTATCAAATTTGATGGAGTTGATGTTGAAAATATGAATTAAGAATAAGTGTGATAAATTGGAATAGATTGCAATAATAAAAGCGTATAGAAATCGAATTATCGTGTAATCTCTTCAAAACTCAGAAGCAATCAAATGTAATGTTTTCTTTTGATTATCAAAATAATAATTTAGCTTTCGTCAATCCCTTGATCGGAAACCCTAAAAATATCCAAAGTCCTTTTCAATTCTTTTAGAAGATCAATAAAAATTTTTGCAATAAGATCAGATTTCGTAAAACCCAATTACCCTAATTTCGTTCCCAAAATTAGGTAAATTGGGGGGTTAGGGTTGAGATCAGAAAAGATATGATGTTTCCACAAAAATACCTATTCAAAATATAAAATAAACGTGCACAACCAAAATCCTAATCAAAACAAAGAATCACATAGATGCAGAAGAGTAATGAGAAGTTACAATTCAAACCCAATCCCTATACAAAAGTACCTTAGCCACTTATGGTGGCCCACTTCTCAAACATGATTGAAAGGAAAGAAACTCTAGCCAAAGATGCCTCTCTGAAGCGTTTGGCTTTATCTTTTAAGGAAAAAGCCTAACCCTAGTAGTTACTTCCTTCTTTCTTGTGTAGAAAGTTGTGTGTTATATTGTGCTTTTAGAGTTGCGTCTCATGTTCTGTATATAGGCCATTTGGTTGCAACAGAAAGGTGAAAGATAAAATATAAAAGGTGAATGATAAAAGATAAAAGATAAAAGATAAAAGATAAATGATAAAAGATAAAAGATAAAAGATAAAAGATAAATGATAAAAGATAAAAGATAAAAGATAAAAGATAAATGATAAAAGATAAAAGATAAAAGATAAAAGATAAATGATAAAAGATAAAAGATAAAAGATAAAAGATAAAAGATAAAAGATAAAAGATAAAAGATAAAAGATAAAAAATAAAAGATAAAAGATAAAAGATAAAAGATAATAACAGAAATTATCTTCAACATTTCTCCATCTTTTCAATTATTTCCAACTTTCTTCTTCACTTTTAATGGGCTGCACTGATTTTAACAAACTGGATACTTTTGCCGTCATTTATCTATAATTTCTTCTGAGAAGTGCCTTGAATTGATCTTCTTTTCATGAGCATATAAACACTTAACAAACAACTCCCCCTTTTTAGACCTTGCTTGCCCTCAAGCAATAACTTTGTACCCAAGTGTATCAATCAACTTCACTTTTACATGCATGAAAACTTTGAGTCATTGTAATTAATCGAGAATTCTCTTCATATCGCATAAGTATCCAAAATCACTGCAAGTCTGTGAAACAATTAACACAATTGGAGTGCAACAAGTGAATAGTGGACTTAATCAAAATAATCAATATAGAACTCCTCCCTCAGTGTTTGGAACCTGTTTCTCTCTTTTCAATCAAAACATGGAAGTTAACCATCATTGTTACCTGTCTCAACTTTTCATATTGATTAGACAAAGTTTGAATGAAAAGGTCTTTTTTGACTTATAATGAGGTTGAGTTATCAAGAAATTCTAGTTTTACTAGGATCACAACAATGTAACTAACTATAAGTACTATAATCCCAATTCTATAATCCCAATTCCTCACATCTCTCTGACTGTTCACCCCTTTCTCTCTCCCTTTTTTTTTTTTTTTTAAGGAGAGATTCCCACCTAACCTATGAAAAGGTAGGGGAACAATTTGAATATGTGGCTTAAAGGGTGAAAAGTGGTTAATCGAGCCCAAGGATAAAAATCTTCAAATTAGCCCTAATTTCTAATTTAGACAATAGGAACATACCTTTATCATTTTTAAACTTTGCTTAACAACACGATTAGCAAGACTCAAACAATAACAGTCACAAACCTGTAATGATATCGCTCTCAATAGTATTTAAGGTGCTCTTCTCACTGGGTTAGGCTGTTCTGATCAATTCATATTACCATTAAATTTACCCCTTTCATGGTAATTGTCATACACATCTCACATTCACCATAAAAACATGTAAGGCACATAGAGGTACTGTTGATGGAAAGACTCATTAAGGGCAGTTGAGCGCCCAACTTCAAACTAATCAACAAAAACACTTCAAACGTGACAAACAAAAAGAAAACAAAAGCAGGGAAAGAAATTACTAGGTTGCCTCCCAGTAAGTGCTCGTTTAACGTCATTAGCTTGACACGTGTTGTTCTTCAAGAATGTCAACTTTCAAATACTCTTGTTTCTCTTTTGGGTGCTGCATTGCCTCAAACAAGTTAAAGTGAACCTCGTCATCTTGGACCCTCACTTTGAGTTGGCCTTTATCCACATCGATAATTACTTTCGCAGTTTTCATGAATGACCTTCCCAGTATTAAAGGAATTTCAGTATCTTCCTCTATGTCCATTATGACAAAATCCACTGGAAATAGGAACTTGTCAACCTTTACTAACACGTCCTCAGCTATCCCGTAAGGAAACTTCATAGAACAGTCGACTAACTGTAGAGTCACTCTGGTTGGCTTAATCTCCACATCCCCAATCCTTCTAAGCATGGATAGGGGCATCAAATTAATACTTGCCCCCAAATCTAATAGAGCTTTTTAAACCTGTACTAGACCAATGGTAATAAGAATAGTGAAGCTACCAGGATCCTTAGATTTGCATTCATGTGACCTCTTGCATCACACTACCCAAGGTTTGCATTCATGTGACCTCTTGCATCCCGTTGCCCAAGGTTTGCATTCATGATATCCAAACTGTATTATTTGTATCCCATAAACTAATATTTTTTTTTAAGAAATTAATTAGCATGTCACCTTGTTTTGGTTAGTATACACATAGTAATACAAAATTTACTCTACAATATTAAATACTATTAGTTGCACTTTTCAAAAACTATATAAACTCTACTATACTATTTCATGAAGTTTCATTATGAAATTTCTCTATTCTAAAATTTCTATGTTTTAAAAATTCTCTAGTGAAAAATGGGATGCACAATGTTTCGTGTTATCTTGATACACCTTTTCTCTACTGGTCTTATTGGTGGGAGTAATCCCACTCCAACAAAAAAAATTACCTCCATTCTAATATTTGGTGATTCAACCGTAGACACAACTGTAGACACACTACTCAATGTTTGTATACATGTGACCTATTGCATCACACTACCCAAGGTTTGCATTCATGTGACCTCTTACATCCCGTTGCCCAAGGTTTGCATTCATGTTATCCGAACTGTATTATTTGTATCCCATAAACTAATATTTTTTTTTTAAGAAATTAATTAGCATGTCACTTTATTTTGATTAGTATACACATAGTAATACAAAATTTACTCTACAATATTAAATACTATTAGTTGCACTTTTCAAAATCTATATAAACTCTACTATATTATCTCATGAGGTTTCATTATGAAATTTCTCTATTCTAAAATTTCTATGTATTAAAAATTCTCTAGTGAAAAATGGGATGCACAATGTTTCTTGTTATCTTGATACACCTTTTCTCTGTTGGTCTTATTGGTGGGAGTAATCCCACTCCAACAAAAAAAATTACCTCCATTCTAATATTTGGTGATTCAACCGTAGACACAACTGTAGACACACTACTCAATGTTTGCATACATGTGACCTGTTGCATCACACTACCCAAGGTTTGCATTCATGTGACCTCTTGCATCCTGTTGCCCAAGGTTTGCATTCATGTTATCCGAACTGTATTATTTGTATCCCATAAAATAATTTTTTTTTTTTTAAGAAATTAATTAGCATGTCACTGTGTTTTGATTAGTATACACATAGTAATACAAAATTTACTCTACAATATTAAATACTATTAGTTGCACTTTTCAAAAACTATATAAACTCTACTATACTATCTCATGAGGTTTCATTATGAAATTTCTCTATTCTAAAATTTCTATGTTCTTAAAATTCTCTAGTGAAAAATGGGATGCACAATGTTTCTTGTTATCTTGATACACCTTTTCTCTGTTGGTCTTATTGGTGGGAGTAATCCCACTCCAACAAAAAAATTTACCTCCATTCTAATATTTGGTTATTCAACCGTAGACACAACCGTAGACACACTACTCAATGTTTGCATACATGTGACATGTTGCATCACACTACCCATGGTTTGCATTCATGTGACCTCTTGCATCCTGTTGCCCAAGGTTTGCATTCATGTTATCCGAACTGTATTATTTGTATCCCATAAACTAATATTTTTTTTTTAAGAAATTAATTAGCATGTCACTGTGTTTTGATTAGTATACACATAGTAATACAAAATTTACTCTACAATATTAAATACTATTAGTTGCACTTTTCAAAAACTATATAACTCTACTATATTATCTCATGAGGTTTCATTATGAAATTTCTCTATTCTAAAATTTCTATGTTTTAAAAATTCTCTAGTGAAAAATGGGATGCACAATGTTTCTTGTTATCTTGATACACCTTTTCTCTGTTAGTCTTATTGGTGGGAGTAATCCCACTCCAACAAAAAAATTTACCTCCATTCTAATATTTGGTGATTCAACCGTAGACACACTACTCAATGTTTGCATACATGTGACCTGTTGCATCACACTACCCAAGGTTTGCATTCATGTGACCTCTTGCATCCTGTTGCCCAAGGTTTACATTCATGTTATCTGAACTGTATTATTTGTATCCCATAAACTAATGTTTTTTTTAAGAAATTAATTAGCATGTCACCTTATTTTGATTAGTATACACATAGTAATACAAAATTTACTCTACAATATTAAATACTATTAGTTGCACTTTTCAAAAACTATATAAACTCTACTATACTATCTCATGAGGTTTCATTATGAAATTTCTCTATTCTAAAATTTCTATGTTCTTAAAATTCTCTAGTGAAAAATGGGATGCACAATGTTTCTTGTTATCTTGATACACCTTTTCTCGGTTGGTCTTATTGGTGGGAGTAATCCCACTCCAACAAAAAAATTTACCTCCATTCTAATATTTGGTGATTCAACCGTAGACACAACCGTAGACACACTACTCAATGTTTGCATACATGTGACATGTTGCATCACACTACCCAAGGTTTGCATTCATGTGACCTCTTGCATCCCGTTGCCCAAGGTTTGCATTCATGTTATCCGAACTGTATTATTTGTATCCCATAAACTAATATTTTTTTTTAAGAAATTAATTAGCATGTCACCTTGTTTTGATTAGTATACACATAGTAATACAAAATTTACTCTACAATATTAAATACTATTAGTTGCACTTTTCAAAAACTATATAAACTCTACTATACTATCTCATGAGGTTTCATTATGAAATTTCTCTATTCTAAAATTTCTATGTTCTTAAAATTCTCTAGTGAAAAATGGGATGCACAATGTTTCTTGTTATCTTGATACACCTTTTCTCTGTTGGTCTTATTAGTGGGAGTAATCCCACTCCAACAAAAAAATTTACCTCCATTCTAATATTTGGTGATTCAACTGTAGATACAAGCAATAATAATTATACGTTAACAATTGCTAAGGCCAATTACTGGCCTTATGGAATGGATTTAGCTGGTCATATTTCTAGGGGGAGATTTAGTAATGGGAGAGTTGTTCCATATTTTATAACATCAATGTTAAATATTAAGGAATCTATAACTCCTTTTCTTTATCCAAATTTGTCTGATGAGGAAATTTTAACAGGAGTATGCTTTGCTTCAGTAGGATCGGGTATCGATGAATTAACTGCATTGATTGTGAATACTATATCGATGGAGCAACAAATTCAATATTTTAAAATGTACATCTCAAGATTAAAGCAAATCATTGGAGAAGATGAAGTTAAGGAAAAACTTCAAAATGCTCTTGTTATGATTTCTACAGGTTCTAATGATTTTATTTTCAATTTCTATAATCTTGGATCCCGAAGGCCCATATGTCCCATTATCGATACTTATCAAGATTACAAACTTGATAAGTTTGTACTCATAATCAAGGTATGTTAATGTTATTTTGTTATGATATAATTCTTTATCATGTAAATTTAATAAGAAAAAACCATAATTAGATATTATAATAAATTGAAATTTATAATTAAATATGTTGTTGTAACAATGATACCTGTGTTATAATGCAGGAATTATATGATCTCGGATGCAGAAACATGTGTGTGGCAGGACTTGCTCCCCTTGGTTGTGTACCTTTTCAAAGGACTTACAAGGTTAAAATTAACAGAGAATGTGTAATGTAAGAAAATGCTGAGAGTGCAAAGTATAATTAGAAATTGGCACAACGACTCTTCCAATTACAAGCTACACTTCCTGGAAGCAAGATTATCTATGCAGATTTGTATTACTCATTGCTTAACCTTTTCAATAATCCTCTGAAATATGGTAAGTCAAATTTGGTATATAGTTATACATAAATTATTTTAGAATTTTTTTGGTTTAAAATAAAAAAAAAGTAACAAGATATTTTTTATTAATTTGTTCTTATATTTATTTTGAATATATGAGGAAAATTTTCAAATAAGCATGGAGGTAACAGATAGAGGATGTTGTGGATTGTTGGGCTACTTCGAGGTCCTTCAACTTTGTAATCAATTACTTGTGTGTGAAGAGGATTCCAAATATGTCTTTTGGGACTCTGTTCATTTCACTGAAACAGCTAATCAGTATTTGGGTAAATATCTTGTAAGAGAAGTTTTGCCATTGTTCCTTAAACCCTAGTAAATCTATGGTTACTCTGCATTTAAGTGAAAAAGTTTAGTTGATTTTAATCTATGTTTGTAGTATGACAAATCTTTGGAACTCTTGGTTGATGGCTTTTCATTTGTTGAGTTACTCTTGGTTCATGGCTTTTCATTTGTTGAGTTCTATTATCTCTTGATTAAAACAACAAAGTTTATGTATATTATGTTTTTAAAAATAACAATTATATTTAAATCTCCTTAAGAAAACAAAACATTATTTATTAAAACAGAAAATAAATGAGTGATGACATCTTTCACTAAATGAGTGATGACATCTTTCACTGCTCATTAAAAATGTTAAATAAAAGAAACTTCATGAGGTTTGAATAATTTTTATTATTATAACAATGCATTTTTAATACTTCTTAATGCTATTTTTTTTTCTTTATGAAATTAGACAATGATGAAAACTTTTTTGGTCCCAAAGAGAAACTTAATTTCACATAAATGTGTAGGGATATAAATATGAAAAAGTTATGATTATGTCCTAATATATATAATCATATCATTAATATAATAGAAAGTAATAATATCATTAGACTTTGAATTATGTATAAATTTTCTAAGTATAATAATTTAAGTATATAACTTTTTATTTTTTTTTAAAGTATAAAGTATTTTAAAATAGAACGTCAATTGAATTTATAGTCTTAAATAGGAAGAAAACAACACAACACCAAACTAGTTATTATTTTGAAAAACTAAAACTGAATTTGAATAAAGAATAATTGACCACACAAGGTTTGCTAATAAGAAATTACCTCTACTGCACCTTGCATTTAAGTGCACATGGAGAAGAATATCAAAATCATAATAAACACATTCTACTACCACCAACATCAAAATTTTTGTCTAAAATATTTAAGACTTGAATGAAATTTATATTTTAGTATTATTTTAATACATTTTTTCTTTTATAAATTAAATTCAATCTCTTAAACAAAACAAAAGTGATTTTACTTTTAATTTTTTTTTTGTAGAAGTAATCTTCATTTCAACTTGCAAAATAACAACTCAAAACAATCTAATATCCCCAAACTCCCCACCTACTATGTAGGGTTTGAGTTTGAGAAACTAGGAGAAAGTTAAAGTTCAAATAAAATCAATGAATTTCATTAAGTACCCTATCAACTAAGACCTTATTGGGCCAACTTCTAAAACTAGGAAGAATTAAAGATATCCTAAGAGTCAACTCCTTCTTAAGCAACACAAAGACTTGGTCCGGCCTCTTGGATTTGTGCAAAAATTATCTTCGATTACGCTCCATCCAAGTATGGTACACATAAGCTGCCATAGCTGAGTACACGAATTTCCTCCTCAATTTCTCTTTGAAAGCAAACCGCAGCCATCGACTCCAGTTGTCAAATCTATAGCTCCACTAGTCTAAGCAGCACCATCCACAAACAACTTCTAAGAGGTCACGACTCCATGTGCAAGAGAAGAAAAGGTGATCTCGAGATTCCATGGAATTGTTGCAAAGGTAGCACTCAGGTTGAATCTGCATATACATAGCCAGGGAATCCTTTGTTCTCAATCTATCCTTGACTGCCAGCCAAAGAATGAAGTAATGCTTAGGAACTGAATAACTATTCCACACCAATTTATGCAAGTCAAAGTTTACTTGAGGTCCAAGCAATAGCCTATAACCCTCCTTCACAGTATAGACCTTGTTCTGCTGTCCAAGCCAGAGACCATTTGTATAGCCACTGCTCAAGCTGTCCCTAGCCTTGAGTAATTGTTTCCAATGCCAACTAGTTGCTATTGTTTGCTGACATTGCCACAAATCCCCTTGTTTGATGTACACTGAACTTATCCATTTGACCCATAGATGATCCTTCTTCATAGCTAATTTCCAAACTTGCTTGCCAATCACTGCAACATTCCAAAGGTGCACATCTTGGAAGCCCAAACCACCATGTTTTTTCTGCCTACACAAGGTTTGACAGGCTACAACAGCTCTTGGCCTGCTCATCTGATTAAGACCCCAGAGAAAATCCCTGCACTTTTGTTCAATTCCCTTTATCACCCGTTTAGGAATGATGAACACTGTGGCCCAATGAGTGTGGAGAGTCAGCAGAACTGATTGGATAAGTTGAGACCTCCCTTGATAGGAAAGGTTTCTTAATTTCCAAGCATTCAATCTTTTGGTGATTCTATCTACTAGACACTGACATGTTGCAGCTGACCAATTCTTGGCTGAGAGGGGTAAACCAAGATATCTAAAAGAAAATGATCCTTTCTGAAAACTAGTGATTTGATGAAGGTGAGCTTGTTGTTGATCAGTCATTCTAGCCATAAAGATCATTGATTTGTGTTTGTTAGCAAAAAGACTAGAGCTTGATGAGAAATTAGCAAATGCATCATTTAAAATTTGGACACTGGCTGCATTACCTTTGCAAAACACCATAAGGTCATCAGCAAAAGCTAGACTAATCAAACTAGTTTCCTTACACAAAGGGTGGAACCTGAATCTAGGGTGATTTGCTGCTGACTTAAGCTTTCTAGACAACATCTCCATTGCAATGACAAATATTAATGGTGAAATTGGATCCCCCTGTCTGATTCCCCTTGAGCTACTGAACCTCTCCAACTTGACTCCATTGATAATAAGGTTGAAAGAAGCTGTTGTGATGCATTCCATGATCCAATGAATGAATTTTTGTGGAAATTTCAAGGCTTGTAACATTCTTCCAGTGAAAGACCAGTTGATGACATCGTATGTTTTTCTGATATCTATCTTCATGAGGCATCTAGGAGATGTGTTTTTCCTTCCATATAATCTCAGTAGCTCCTGGCTGATGAGGATGTTATGAATGATGCTTCTACCACCAGTGAATGCTGCTTGGTTCTCATCAATAATGTCAGGTAAGACCTGCTACATTCTATTACAAAGGATTTTAGAAATACACTTATATATAGTATTGCATAAAGATATAGGCCTATAATCATTCACACTATTCAGGCAATCATTTTTAGGAATTAAGACAATATTAGTGCAATTGACTTCCCTTAGCATTCTCCCTGAGTTGAAAAATTCATGCACAGTTTCAATGCAATCCTTGGCTACAACAAGCCAAGCTTTCCTGAAAAAACCAGCCCCAAATCCATCAGGACTAGGGGACTTGTCATGATGCATAGCCATATAATTCTTGGTGATTTCCAAGTCAAAGTTAGGAGCTATGAGGTTCAGCTACTGGGAAACAATAAGGACCCTACCTTGGTTAATGTCACTATCAGTCATGCACCAATAAGATCCAGCACCATTCAGAAGTTCTCTATAGTACTTCAAAAAATCTGTGCCAATGTCTTGCTAATTAGAACATAGATTGCCTTGATCATATCTGACTAACAAAATTCGGTTTTTGTATAATCTAAGCTTGATGGCTATATGGAAAGCTCTAGTGTTTTGATCCCCATCCTTGAGCCAAAACTCTCTAGCTTTTTGTCTTAGGAAGCTTAGAGCATCATCAGAGACCTTTAGGAATTCTTTGCTCGCTTCTTTCTCTAACTTCTGAAGATGTATATTTAAGGGGTCCTCAACTAGATTAGCTTGTGCTCTAATCAACTCACCTCTATAAGCCTCTTCCCTCTTATCAATGTGATGGTATCTCTCTGAATTGAGCTTTCTCAGAGGAGCCTGAAGATCCTTAAGCTTCCTCATCAGGCAGAACATTGCACTACCAGTATGATTCTGCATCCAACTATCCACTACAATCCTTAAGAAATCAGGATCATTGCCAAGCATATTGAAAAATTTAAAACTGCCAGCCTTGTTAAGCCAATTTGCATTCCAAACCACCACAGCAGGAGAGTGATCAGATATTCCCTCATTAAGGAAGTGAGTTTCAGCACCAGGCCAGACAGATATCCAAGCATCATTCACAAGAGCTCTATCTAGCTTACACCAAATTCTGGCAGCACCATCCTGCTTGTTGGACCAAGTTAGTTGACATTCTTTAAATTGCATATCTATCAAATCACATTGAGTCACAAAATCTCTGAAGCCTTGCAACCTGTTAACATCAATGTCTATACCCCCTAGCTTCTCCTTTGGCTTCAGAATTGAATTAAAGTCACCAATGACTAACCAAGGCAAACAAACATTATTTATTACCAATGCTGGTCAGGTTGGCCCACAGATCAGTTCTCAATTCAACATCATTTGCACCATAGAAAAAAGTTACCGCAAACTCAGTGTGATCATGCCTATGAATTATTAGACAATGGACATACTGGCTACTAGAAGACAACACAGATACCTGAAACATATATGGCTTCCACATAGTCCAAATGCGGCCAAGGTCACAATGCTCAAGGTTTATGTATGAGCCCCAACCAGGGACAATGCTGTTTCTGGCAGACTCATAAGAGTTTGCTCTCAACTTGTTTTCCAACACACCAACTATTCCTAAATTATATTCACATATAAACCTTTTTAAGTATTTTTGTTTACGAGGGTGGTTGATCCCTCAAATGTTCCATGTTGCAAGGCTATCCATGAGGGTGATGAGATGCTGAAATCTCACCTCTTTGTGTTGAGTGTCTTTGTTGAGTCTTACTCCTTGTTTTGACAAGAGTCCATGTACCTCCCTCACTTCCAACATCCAATGCAGTCTCTAGGATTCTGCTTCCTGAATCACTAGAATAAGGCAGATCAATTACATTGTCCTGCATCACTCCTCCAGTACCACTAAACTGACCATTTGCACCAGTTTCCCCACCAACTGCACCAGATATCATAACATCTTCACTAGGGACATTTTCAATTGGACTCTTAATGCCCAAATCCTTCACTTTCTCAAGAGCATTCTCCCTGTTTTCTTCTGGTATAGACCCATTCCCTAAGTTTTGTTTGAGCTTTAATCTATCATCAATGTCTTCGATTTCTTCCCTAATGGGCTTCTTCTTCTCCATCCAAACTTGCTTAGTCTGTCTTCTGCACATCTTACTATCGTGACCATATTTTGCACAAGTAGCACACAATACTAGCTTCCACTCGTATGCCACTTTTTGAGCCACAACATTTCCCTTATTATCCTCAAAATAAACCTCTTCAAGGAGTATAGTTGGGTTCACCTCCACCAAAAATCTTGCAAAATTTAATCTATTCCTTTCCTTGGTGACTTGATCTACCATTATTGGTGTACCTACCAAACTCGCAACTTTGCTTAAAGCTGCAGTTCCCTAGAATTTCAAGTTTAGATTAAGGAATTGAATCCAGACTGGCACGCTCTCCAGGAGACTCTTAGTCACTGGTCTTCCTGTCCATGGTGTTAGGATAAGAGGTTTTTTATCAAAGTGATAAATCCCGATATCTAGCACAGTGTCCCTAGCTTCTACTGAGTTGAATCGCACCACTATCGTTCCATCATTGTTCATGAGTATCTTGTCAATACCATGGTGTCCCCATGCTTTCTTTAGGAAGCCTTGAATCACCGCATATGGTGGCTTGACACCCAAAACATAGCAAACTAGAGCTTGTTGCCAGTATTTTTCTTCCTCCACAACATCTTCTTCTAGAATTTTACCAATGGGAACCCCTTCCTTCAACTCAGGCTGATAGAATTTAAGTTTCAATCCTGCGTTTCTCAGCTTCGAGATGTCAAAAGAGTCCCACACTGATGGCCTTCTTCCTACATTACCATCCATCTTCTACACTATTTTAGAATTTTGCATGATATTAGGGTTTGATTTTGCACTCGTATCTGCTTCATTCGCAATCCTATTTTCATTTATCGATAGTTTTTCAGTTCCATCAGGATTCGGATCAATAGGTTTCTTTCCCTTAACCCTTTCACGTATCAGTTCAAGCCCTTGCATCAACGATTCCAAATGTTTGGGCGACAAGTTATCAATTGCTTCCAAGTCTTCGACAACAAGTTTCGAAAGATCAAATCATGAGGCTGGTTAATCGCTTCAGAATTCTTCTTTGGTTGAGGAGTCGGAGATTTTGGCGGCCTCCCCCTCTTCTTAGCCATTACAGCCACACATGGTGGCTAGAAACCCTAGGCACCGTGTAGAGAAGAGAAAGGGGTTTTTTTAGATAGATACTTGATATTGGAGAGTTTGCATTTTACTTTTAAAATTTTGTTAAACAAAATATAATTGGGTTTAGAAGATAAAATAAAATATTTTATTCAGTGAGTGATTATAAATAGATATTGTGAAATTATTAATATTTAAAAAGATATTATGAGATTATTAGTATTTTGAAAGATATTGTGAGATTATTGATATTTTAAAAGATAATTTTATTAATATTTTGAAAGATATTATTAATTGAATCTGTTATTTAGAAACCCGACTCTACTTATATAAATAAGCGTTAAACCCTCTCTATTCTTCATTCCAAAATTTCCCTAACGTTGGGAAAAATTTGAGAAGAGGCGATTGGAGGCGACACGTGAAGAGTTGGGAGCGTAGAATCTTAAGGTGTTGCGTATCATCATTCGAGGTAAGAGGGGGAGTAGGAAATGTCTTACATATGGGGTACTTATGAGAATTTTGGGTAGAGAGGTAACCCCTAAACCTCATTAGGAGTTTGTTTATTTTGAGGCAACCATAAGTCCTCAATATAATTTTGGGTGGATTATGCTTTCATGGTGTTTTAAAGTATTGATAAATTTTATACTACATTTACAAAAGTTGTTTTTCTAAATTATTACAAGTGATGATAAATTATTACAAGTGATGATGAATTATTACAAGTGATGAGGAATTATTACAAGTGATGAAGAATTATTACAAGTTATTATAGGAATGAGATATTGTGAAAATTTGGGTAGAGTGTTGAGAGACTCATGAGTTCTTGAGTTGTTTGCGGTTATTGGTATGAGAAGTCTAAGCAGAGGCTTAGTAGCGTGAAAATCCAAGTTATGCTTGGTCATTGGTGACATCTAAGCAGAGACTTAGCAGCGTTAAAATCCAAGTTATGCTTGGTCATTCGAGATGTGTGATGAGTTATGCATTTGTGTGTTATGCATTTGTTTGTACATATTTCATTCATTCATTCATACTTTCCTTGGGGGTAAATGCGATCTATGAAGGAGGGTCTTTATGGTCTTCTACCTTGACCTTGGGGATTTTAGAGTAGGGAACCTCTCATTTGAGAGTTGAAATGAGGGGCCACCATGACCGGCTATACTATCCTGACTAACTCCTGTTAGACTCGTTCCGGTGAGAGTGGATTGATAGGGTCCTTAGATCCGGTCCATGTCCTCCTAGACTACTCATATGCGTTTGCGTTGCGATGGTACCACATGCATTTAGAGATAAGAGCATAAGAGCATTAATGCATTTGAGTTTGTGATTGAGTATGTATTGGTGCGGGTGCGTGTGATGTGTGTGTTTAGTTCTACCTATTTTCTTATAAGTGTTTATAACATGTGTGAGATATATTCCTCACTCTTCTGTTTTTGTTTTTGGTATTTTGTTTGGGTTGAACACTTTTATAGGTGAATATATGTTTGAGAAGAACAAATAAGAGTTGAATGATGAAGCTTAAGTCTCCTGAGCTTTGATTTCGAAAGTGTTCTGTTTATTATATTTTATTAGTAAGAACTTATAAAGACTATTTCAACGTCTAATAATATTTTATTTGATTTTCCACATCTGAAAAGAGTTATTATTGTTACTAGATATACAGTGTGGTAGTGTGGAAGTGTATGTCTAGGAAAGTTCTGACTAGGAAAGACTTGGTATTTCCCCTGCAAAAAGGAGATGGCTCTAGTTTCATACTAATCTTCGATTTTCGAGATTCCCTAAGGTAAGGCATCCCAAGGAGGCGGCTCAAAGGATTGGCAATTCAGCTCAGTCTGGTCTGAGGAGATGGGCTAGGCTACTCGCTCCATACATAGGAAGAGGGGGAAGTCAAGTACCTAGATCCAAGATCACGATATCCGGTTTGGTGGTAATATCCTGAGGAAGGGCATAAAAGAAAGCACCAAAGCAAACAAAGTCGATTCTTTGTTGAGTCAACTGGCAACTGGGATTGCAGCGGATCTAGTGGTTCTCCTATTCTTGGTGACCCACCTCTCTTTCCTGGAAATTTACTAGGTGTACGGGTTCACGATTTACTATCATTGTTCTAGTAGGCAATATTACTCATAGTAAGAGTTTTATTTTGAAATCTTATTTCTTTATTTCTTGTAATTTTTAGTTGTGGAGAAAATATACTTGAATTCTTTTTCGAAAATTTTATATTTATTAATTAAAAACGTCTTGGGGTAGAAGGGTGTTACAAGATAGGGGATAAATAGTCGAACAAATGAATCTTGTTACATGAGGATTTTCAATCCTCTACTCTACCATCTAAGCTATCCTGACAATTCTTGAAGCATAAGATTTTTATTTTAAAATTTTCTTGAAGTATATATCAATGAATCTATATCAACTAAGTAAAAAAAAAAAGACAAAAAATAAAAGTTTGTAAGTTAATTTGCATAGTAATAATTATTTGGTATTGTTAATAGTTTTAATTATACATATTAGAATTCCTTGTTAAAAAAATAAGATATTCATGTTAGGTATCCAATAGGGGATTAACATTGGAAGATTTTTACCAATGGGGGTAAACCACAACTATATAAGGAAATACGATCCCATTTCTTACCTAGAACCTTAAGGCTAAGTGTTTGTGTGTCTTTCTCACTTATATGCTATTCAACCTTCCCATTTCTACCCAACATGGGATTCCAACTCACCTTGCCACACACTCCCCCTCCAGCGGAAGCATCACGAGTTCCTTCCACATTGGCACACACACTCCCCTTTCAGTGGACGAACCTGACTCTGATACTACTGTTGGTTATCTAGGAAGGGGTTAACATTGGGAGATTTTCATCTTTTGCAGGAAAATCATCTCGTGTCACATAATCTGTAATCCATATTGGTTTTCTTCTAACTCTTATGGTCCTCCCTTGAACTGGACTTTCTTTATCAATGTCATTTTCTTCACCTATGGGTGATCTAATTCCACTTGAGTTATTATCACTATCTTCATTTTCTTCTTGCTCAACTTCTTCTTCATCTTTACATACTAACACATAAGCTTTCCTTTCTTCATCGATTCTACCCCCAATCCCAACTTTTCTCTTCTTCAAACACATGTTAGATGAATTCACCTCCTCTATATGTTCTCAAACAAGCAATGTGTTCACTAACTTCTTTTTCAACACTCTTGTTGCTGTTTGCTCAAGGCTTGAAAGGACCATATATGTCAACATGCACGAGTTGTAGTTTCTTTGAGACTCTCCATATACTTTTTGGGATTGATCTTCTGTTGAGTCCCTTGTGATTAAGGTGCCCAAACTGATAGTGCCATAGATGAGTTGCCTTTGTTGTCTCCAGTTTTATTTGTAGACACATCTTCTCCTTTGGTGTTGTAGTGACCAATACATAAAACATTTTATTTTTACTCATATTAGTTTGCATGACTAATCCCTTCCTAAAATGAAATACTTTACATGTTTCGTTTTGAATTAAGATTGTCAATCCTTTTTCTTGAAGTTGTCCTAAGCTAAGCAGATTGTCTTTAAGCTCAGGAACATAATAGACATATGAAATTATTAGAGTAACACCATTAACTTGCATTCTTACATTTCCTTTTGCTACCACATCCATTATCATTTCATTCCCTAATTTCATAGTTTGGCAAAGACCTTCTAAATTAGAAATCAAACTTTGTTACCTATCATGTGGTTGCTACATCTTGAATCCAAAAATCAGACCTCCTTTTGGCCGGTTTGGTGCAGATCCATGTGTGACATCAACAAGAGTCCCTCTTCTTCTTCCATCTCTACATGTTTTGCCTTTTTCTACCATTCTGGATATTCATATTGAAATGTCCAAGCTTATGACACTTAAAGCATTCAATAATTGCTTTGTTTAGGGACCGTCTTTAACATCCTCTTCCTCTGCCACCTCCAAAGAATCTTTCTCCTCTTCCTTGTCCAAAACTGTCACCATGAGCAACTTTCAACACCTGTTCCTCCACTTGATGTTCTTTCATCCTTTTTTCATGAACAAGAAGACTTTCATGGAGTTCATCAAGGGTTAAGATGCTTAAATCATTTGACTTCTCTATCGAACATACAAGATAATTGAATTTAGAAGAAGTTAATGATATAAGTATCTTACTAACCACCGTACTTTACTCCACGTTTTCACCATTTGATTTCATCTTGTTCACCACACTAAGGGTTCTTCCCAAAAAGGTGTCCACCTTCTCTCCTTCTTTCATAGAAAGCAGTTCAAACTCTCTTCTAAGAGCTTGAAGTTGTGCCCTCTTTAATTGTGTGGAACCTTGGTACTTTTGTTGCATTGACACCCAGATTGCCTTCGAAGTCCCTTTGTAAAGAATTGTCTCCAAAATTCCCTATCAATAGCTTGGAATAAGAAATTCTTAATCTTCAAATCCTTGAACTTGACTTCCTCCACGTTTTTTCTCTATGCGTCATTCTTTGATGTGGTTTCAGTTGCTAGCAACAACATCTCTTCATCTATAAGACTCCACAACTCTTTGCTTCTCAGAAAGTTTTCCATTATCATTGACTAATGGTCATAATGACCATCAAATTTTGGAATAGCTAGTTGCACGAATCTTTCTGAAAATTTTGTTTGTAGACTCACATACACTTTTCACTCATGATTAAGCCCCTTACGAAACTCTGATACCAAATGTTGAGACTAATCATTTCTTAGAAATATTTCATCTTAAGTTTCAACAATTCATTTGTCCCTTTCTAATTCAAAAAAAAATCTATGTGTTGCACATATATATTCCAAAACATGTGACTTGTAATTATGATAGATAAAAAATTATGAAAAAAAAATTCAATTTAGTTGAGAAAGAATAAATAAAATAAAACACATAAATAACCACACGTAAAGATAGAGTGTAAGAAAAAAAAAATGAGAAAGTTAAAGAGACCTTTTGGGGATAGAGGGACTTGAACCTCATGATTTATTAAATCCACGGATTTTCCTCTTACTTTAAATTTCATTTTTGTCGGTATAGACATGCAGAGTAGGAATCTATCTTTATTCTCATCTATGTTCTTCACGGGTATTTTTTCAGATTATGATGAAGTAAATAATTTCATCAACAAATATTCCATCTTTTCTTCAACTTCGATTTGATTTGCTTCACATTTTCGTTTGTGAATTTTTTTTATCACAAATATATCTTCAATAATAAATAGTAAGAAATTGAAATAGTATTTTAGTATATATATTTATATGTTTATCTTTGATTCATTCTTGGAATTTGGGTGAAAGGATTCTTTCCCTAAGGCAAGAAAAGTCGTCAATTTCTTTGGTTATAACAGCTTCCATAGAGTCTCTACACCTATCCCTTTTTAATTATCACTTTTTGAATGTTTCTTTGTTTTCAGAAAACAAGATTTGGCTTAGGATTGTCCATTATGAATTTCAAGGTTTTTCTGAATTTGAAAATTATCACTCGGGTAAGTTTCCATACTAAGATTTAATCCAATTAAGTCCGAAGCGTCTACCAATTTTGCTATATCCCATCTTTTTTCATTTGAATCTCATTATAATGCTTTTTAATTATCACTTTCTGAATTTTTCTTTCTTTTCAGAAAACAAGTTTTGGCTCAGGATTGCCCTTTATGAATTTAGGGTTTCTCTGAATTTGAAATTATCATTCAGTAAGTTTCCATACTAAGATTCAATCCAATAAAGTCCGCAACGTGTACCAATTTTGCTATATCCCATCTTTTTTTTATTTGAATCTCATTATAATGCTTTTTTAATTATCACTTTCTGAATTTTTCTTTGTTTCAGAAAACAGGGTTTGCCTCAGGATTGACTATTGTGAATTCCAGGGTTTCTCTGAATTTGAAAATTATCACTCAGTAAGTTTCCATACTAAGATTCAATCCAATTAATTCCGCAGCGTCTACCAATTTTTTTATATCCCATCTTTTTTTATTTGAATCTCATTATAATGCATTTTTTAATTATCACTTTTTGAATTTTTTCATTGTTTTCAGAAAACAGGATTTGACTCAAGATTGCCCATTGTGAATTCCAAGGATTATCTGCATTTCAAAATTATCAATCGTTAAGTTTCCATACTAAGATTCAATCTAATTAAGTTCGCAGCATCTACCAATTTTGCTATATCCCATCTTTTTTTATTTGAATCTCATTATAATGCCTTTTTAATTATCACTTTCTGAATTTTTCTTTGTTTTCAGAAAATAGGATTTGGCTCGGGATTGCCCATGTGAATTCCAGGATTTCTCTGAATTTGAAAATTATCACTTAGTAAGTTTCCATACTAAGATTCAGATTAAGTCTGTAACGTCTACCAATTTTGCCATATACCATGTTTTTTTATTTGAATCTCATTATAATGCTTTTTATTTGGTTGCAATATGTAAAGTTGCCTTGTTATCACAATATACAGTGGAATAATTTCTGATATTGAAATCTATCAATAAATTTCCTAATCAAGTTAACTTAGTTGACACATATGCTAAGGATGTTTATTATACTTTTGTTGACAGTCTTATGTGTATTAACATTTTAGGAAATTAGTAAATCTCCTAAGAAGACACAAAAACCTGTTATTAATCTCCTACTATCAATGTACGAGTCTCAATCAACAAATAGATAGACATGTAGTTTAGTATTAGAGTTTTCCTTTAATAAGATACATTGACCAACAATGTGTTTTAGATATCTTAGAAGCATATAGGTAGCATTTATGTGTCCAAAGTGTGGGTTTGATACAAACTGACTTAGTTTGTGGATAGTTTAGCAAATTTAGGCCTGGAAATGGTTAGATACAAAAGTCTCTCGATTAGTCTTCACTAGGTTTCTAGATCAGCAAGTTTAGTACTAAATTCTGCATGTAGTTTCAAAGTACCTTTTATAGGGACACAACATGCTACAATCTTTAAGTATAGACATTGTATAATGTCTTTGGCACATGAAAATTCTTACTTGAGATTTTCATAGCTCCAATCCTAAAAAAACTTTCAAATCTCCTAGATCCTTCAACTCCAAATGAAGTTGTAGCATGACTTTGACAAAGTTGATAGTTGTTTGATTGGGACTTACAATCAAAATGTCATAGATGTATACTAGTTAGACTATGAATATCAAATTTGATCCTTTAGTGAACAAAGTATAATCATACTTAGATTGTTTGAAACCCTGAGATGTTAATGTGGTGCTAAATTTATTGAACCAATTCCTGGAGGCTTGTTTTAGGCCATATATGGACTTGTTTAACTTACATATAAATGAGTTGGTAATGTATGAGTGGTGCTATGATTGTAACGTTGTGGAATTTGCCTGTATATTTCTTCTTTTAGATTTCCAGTGAAAATGACATTGTTGACATCTAGTTGAGATAGGTGTCAATGTTGAGATGCTGCAAGAGATACAAATAACCTTAGGGTGATTATTTTGGCAACAATAGAGAAGGTTTCCTAAAATTAAGGCCATATTGCTGTGTGAATCCTCTAACTACTAATTTGGCCTTGTGTTTTTGCAATAGTGCCATCAGAATTGAGTTTTTATTTGAAAAGCCATTTACAACTGATGGGTTGTTTGTTAGGTGGAAGATAAGTAATGGACTTGGTATTGTTGATTTCCATTACTGCAAGTTCATCTTGTATAGCTTGTTTTTAGTGAGAGAAAATTATGACTTGGTTTGGAGTTCATAACTTTCTAATATTTGACATATGTAATGTGTGTGTATTTTGGATAGTTTTGAATAATTGATGCAATTTTGAATAGGGTACAGAGGTGTAGTATTTGTGGTCACATGGTAACAATAATAATGAGATAGGTACCCTGGTGGATTGATGGTTCTACTGAACCTTCTGAGTTGATTTTGTTTAGGAGGATTAGATGGTGGTAATTGGTGTATGATAATTTGATTTTTTGTATTGAGTTGGTATTTGTGGTAGAAGTGGAGTTAGGATCATCATAAGGTGCAGGCAGTATGAGATTTAGTGTGATTGATTGTCTAAAAACATTATTTATGTGATAAGGTGAGTTGTTATTTTTGAATGGAAAAATATGCTCATAAAACTTCACATCTTTTGAGATAAAAATTTGATGAGTGGTCAGATTGAGTAATTTATAACCTTTATAACCATGAGGGTGTCCTATAAAAACAATTGTAGTAGTTCTTAGACTAAATTTATGTCTACTGAAAAGTAATATGGATGCATAACACAATATTCCAAAAGTCCTGAAATCAAAATAGTTAGACACTTTACCATATAAGATTTCATATGGGGATTTGTGGTTTAGAATAGGCCTAGGAGTTCTATTGATTAGAAAAACAACAGTTTTAACACAATCACTCTATATGTTCATAGGAATATTAGATTGAAACATCAATGCTCAAACAATATTCAGAATACGTAAATATTTTCACTCAACTACACTATTTTGCTCAGATCTTTCAACATAAAAAAATTAGGGCAGGACACCTTTATTGAAAAAGAAGTCTTTGAAACCAAGTTCTCTAGTATTATCTGATATAAAATATTTAATTTTTACTTGAAATTGATTTTCAATATATGAAAAGAAATTGAGGAATAATATAAACACAATCATATTTGTTTCGAAACATGTAAATCCATGTAAACATACTCTTATAATAAACTAAAGTCAGGAAATATCTAAACTCATTCTATGTAGGTTGTCTAAATGGTGCCCATATGTAAGCATTTATTAAGTAAAAAATAATTAGGACTGAATATATTAGGATTTGAGAAAGGTAATTTATTAAGTAAAAAATAATTAGGACTGAATATATTAGGATTTGAGAAAGGTAATCTATTTTTGTTTTGCAACATGACATGTACTACAACGATAATTAGAATCAACAGAACTAAGATAAGCTTTATTAGCGATCAATTTGTAAATAAAAACAAACAGGTATGTGTCCTAATCTCTTATGCCAAGCCTCATAAGTAACACTGTTACATTGATTCATACAAGAAGAATTAAAAGGGATTGTAGGAAACTAAAAAACCAGTAATCTTTGTTGTTGTTTAGCAATGTCAATCATCCAGGATGCAAACCATTTGTTGTTTATATGAAAGCTATTTTGAAATTACATGAAAATTTTGGTATTAAACTTGCTAATCCAAAACCTACCAAAGACTAATCATGAGACTTTTGTATCTAACTATTTTAAAGCCTAATATTTGCTATACTATGCATAAACTAAGTCAGTTTGTATCAAGTCCACACTTTGGACACATGAATGTTGTCCATGTACTTTTAAGAAACCTAAAACACATTGCCAGTCAAGGTATCTTATTCTAGAAAAACTCTAATACTAAACTACATGCCTATGTAGATGTTGATTGAGGCTCATACATTGATAGTAGAAGATCAACAATAGATTTTTATATCTTCTTAAGAGAATTACTAATTTCTTGGAAAGTTAAGTGATAGAAGATTGTTAGCAAATATTTAGTAGAAACATAATAACAAGGCAGTCTTACACATTGCAACCAACCCCACATTCCATATGTTAGAAAACATTGTCAATTGACTGATATCTTCATTAAACCTTTACTTCACAATGCCTTTCTTACCATCTTGTCCAAGCTGGGCATCAAGAAAATCTTCCTCCCATCTTGAAAGGGGATATTAGATTAATATAGTTAAGTTTTTTTTTTTTATTATTTGCTATTGTTATTAGGTTCAAAAAGTATAATTATTCTCTATTATAAGTCATTCTATTTTTTCTAGTATATATATATACCTACCATATTTTTCTTTGAACAAATATGAATATATATTAAGTAGATTATTTTTTTCTCTTCTTCTCTTCCATGATTTTCAATTTATTTTAGTTCTAATAAGCCTATCTCTTATATTCTTAGATACCCTTAATTTAAGTAATTATTACCAGAATAATCAAGATTAACAAATCTTAATTAGGGTCCATTAAGTAAGGCCCATAAGATAATATTATAAATAAGTATAACTTCAATTGTTAGTACTAACTTGAGAAATGAAAGTTGGAGTGTAATAACAGGTATAGCTCCCTGTTATAAACACAAAAGAACTTGAAATTCAGAAAACTATATAGAAAAATAAAGACAATCTTGAATAATCTATTTCAGTAAGAAGAATAACTTTATTTGCAAATATAACAATAATATTTTTAATATTAGTTTATCAATATATTTTAGTAAATTTGATAATAAAAATAATATGATTCATTAGAAATATTTGTCTAAAAATAATAATGATAGATTATGTGTAATTAAAAATTAATTCGTATAATAAAATTATTATTTTTTTAATTGTAATTATCATTTTATACATAAAATAAATTTCTTCTAGGTAATTTTTTATTTATTTCAACAAAATTTAAAATTAAAATCAATTTATTTTTTTTAAGAGATTGAATTTATTTGACAAAAGAAAAAAATTGTATTAAAATAATACTAAAATATAAATTTCATTTAAGTCTTAAATATTTTAGACAAAAATTCTTATATGGGTGGTAATAGAATATGTTTATTACTATTTTAATATTTTCTTTCATGTGCACTTGAATGGAAGGTGTAGAAAAGGTTGAATTTTGGTGGAAATTGATATAGAATATATAGTTTTAAGGATATTAATTAATTTATTATTAGCATACCTTGTTTGGTTAATTAGTTTTTTACTAAAATTCAGTTTTATTTTTTCAAAATAATAACTAGTTTGGTGTTGCGTTGTTTTCTTCCTATTTAAGACTATAAAATCAATTTAGGTTCTACTTTAAAATACTTTATAATTTTAAAAAAATAAAAATTATAAACTTAAATTATTATATTGAGAAAATTTATACATTATTCAAAGTCTAATGATACTATATTTTATATTATATTAATGATATGATTATATATATTAGGACATAATCATAATTTTTTCATATTTATATCCCTACACATTTATGTGAAATTAAGTTTCTTTTTGGGACAAAAAAAGTTTTCATCATTATCTAATTCATAAACAAAAAAAATAGCATTAAGTATTAAAAATGCATTGTTATAATAATAAAAATTATTCAAACCTCATGGAAAAAATATACATGTAATGAAGTTTCTTTTATTTAACCTTTTTAATAACCATTGAAAGGATGTCATCACTCATTTCTTTTCTCTTTTAATAAGTAATGTTTTGTTTTCTTAAGGAGATTTAAATATAATTGTTATTTTTAAAAACATAATATACATAAACTTTGTTGTTTTAATAGATAGAATAACCAAGAGATTTTAATCAAGAGATAATAGAACTCACCAAATAAAAAGTCATAAACCAAGAGTTACACAAATTTGTCATATTAAAACATAAATTAAAACCGACTAAACTTTTTCACTTAAATACAGCATAACCAAACCATAGATTTACTAGGGTTTAAGGAACAATGATAGAACTTCTCTTACAAGATATTTAGCCAAATACTGATTAGCTGTTTCACTGAAATGAATAGAGTCCCAGAAGACATATTTGGAATGGTCTTCACACACAGGTAATTGATTACAAAGTTGAAGGACCTCCACATAGCCCACCAATCCACAACATCCTCTATTTGTTACCTCGATTCTTATTTGAAAAATTTCCACATATATTCAAAATAAATATAAGAACAAATTAATAGAAAATATCACGTTACTTTTTTTTATTTTAAACCAAAAAAATCTAAAATAATTCATGTATAACTATATACCAAATTTGACTTACCATATATCTGAGGATTATTGAAAAGGTTGAGCAATGAGTAATACAAATCTGCATAGACAATCTTGCTTCCAAAAAGTGTAGTTTGTAATTGAAAGAGCCGCTGTGCCAATTTCTGATTATACTTCATACTGTCAACATTTTCTTCCATTATACATTCTCTATTAATTTTAACCTTGTAAGTCCTTAGAAAAGGTACACAACCAAGGGGAGCAAGTCCAGCCACACCCATGTTTCTGCATCCGAGATCATATAATTCTTGCAGGATCACACAAGTATCATTGTTACAACAACATATTTAATTATAAATTAAAATTTATTATAATATCTAGTTATGATTTTTTCTTATTAAATTTACATGATAAAGAATTATATCATAACAAAATAACATACCTTGATTATGAGTACAAACTTATCAAGTATGTAATCTTGATAAGTATCAATAATCGGAAACATGGGTCTTCGGGAGCCAAGATTATAGAAATTGAAAATAAAATCATAAGAACCTATAGAAATCATAACAAGAGCATTTTGAAGTTTTTCCTTAACTTCATCTTTTCCAATTTTGCTTCAATCTTGAGATGTACATATTAAAATATTGAATTTGTAGCTCCATCGATATAGCATTCACAATCGATGTAATTAATTCATCGATACTTGATCCTCTTGAGACAAAGCATACTTCGGTTAAAATTTCTTCATCATACAGATTTGGATTAAATAAAGGAGGTATAGATTCTTTAATATTTAACATTGATGCTATAAAATCTGAAACCACTCTCTCATTACTAAATCTCCCCCTACGAATATGACGAGCTAAATCTATTCCATAATGCTAGTAATTGGCAATAGCAAATGTTAACCTATAATTATTATTGCCTGTGTCTACGGTTAAATCACCAAATACTAGAATAGAGGTAAATTTTGTTGTTGGAGTGGGATTACTCCCACCAACAAGACCAACAAAGAAAAGGTGTATCAAGATAACAAGAAACATTCTACATCCCATTTTTCACTAGAATTTTTAGAACAAAGAAATTTTAGAATAGAGAAATTTTAGAATGAAACCTCATGAGATATTATAGTAGAGTTTATATATTTTTTGAAAAGTGCAACTAATAGTTTTTATTATTGTAAAGTAAATTTTGTATTACTATGTATATATAAATCAAAAGAAGGTGACATGCTAATTAATTTCTTCAAAAACAAAAAAATTAGTTTATGGGATTCAAGTGTTGCTGGTAGGTGAGTTTATAGGATTTATTTAGTAGTTTTAAAAAAAAAAAAATAGAAGATCTTCCTTATTAGGTGCTAGGGGAACATATTTGTTGCCCTTTGATATTCTCAATACATATGAATGTAATATGCAGAAGAAGTGGAATTTATATTCTATTTAAATTTCATAAATAAAAAAAATATTATATTCATTTAATATATATAAATATATTTAACACTACAAAAAAACTCATATTTTCCATGAAACACGTTTGTGGATAATACTTAAAATCAATGAAAAATATAATTTTTCATTTATTTATTTGTTAGAAATTTCCCGTGAATTATTTATGAAAAATAATTTTTATACTGATCTTCTACGTAGAAATTTATAATGATGGGAAGTTTGTGAAAAGCTTGTGAGAAAAATTGTATTTCTCATTGATTTTAAATATTATTCACAAACTTGTTTCATGAAAATTATGAGTTTTTTTGTAGTGTTAAATATATATATTAATTGAATATAATATATTTTTATTTATGAAATTTAAATAGAATATAAATTCAACTTCTACATCTTACATTCATATGCATTGAGAATATCAAAATAGCAACAAACATGTTCCCCTAGCACCTAAAAAGGAAGATCTTCTGGTTTTTTTTTAACTACTAAATAAATCCTATAAACTCACCTACCAACAACACTTGAATCCCATAAACTATTTATATATATATATATATATATATATATGAAGAAATTAATTAGCATGTCAGCTTCTTTTGATTTGTATACACATAGTAATACAAAATTTACTCTACAATATTAAATACTATTAGTTGCACTTTTCAAAAATTATATAAGCTCTACTATACTATCTCATGAGGTTTCATTCTAAAGTTTCTTTATTCTAAAATTTCTTTGTTCTAAAAATTCTCTAGTGAAAAATGGGATGCACAATATTTCTTGTTATCTTGATACACCTTTTCTCTGTTGGTCTTATTGGTGGGGGTTATCCCACTCCAACAACAAAGTTTACCTCCATTCTAGTATTTGGTGATTCAACCGTAGACACAGGCAATAATAATTATAGGTCAACAATTGCTAAGGCCAGTTACTGGCCTTATGGAATGGATTTAGCTGGTCATATTCCTAGGGGGAGATTTAGTAATGGGATAGTGGTTCCAGATTTTATAGAATCAATGTTAAATATTAAAGAATCTATACCTCCTTTTCTTTATCCAAATTTGTCTGATGAGGAAATTTTAACAGGAGTATGCTTTGCTTCAGGAGGATCGGGTATCGATGAATTAACTGCACCGATTGTGAATGCTATATCGATGGAGCAACAAATTCAATATTTTAAAATGTACATCTCAAGATTGAAGCAAAATTGGAGAAGATGAAGTTAAGGAAAAACTTCAAAATGCTCTTGATATGATTTCTATAGGTTTTGATGATTTTATTTTCAATTTCTATAATCTTGGCTCCCGAAAACCCATGTTTCCGATTATTAATACTTATCAAGATTACATACTTGATAAGTTTGTACTCATAATCAAGGTATTTTATTTTGTTATGATATAATTCTTTATCATGTAAATTTAATAAGAAAAAATCATAACTAGATATTATAATAAATTTTAATTTATAATTAAATATGTTGTTGTAACAATGATACTTGTGTGATACTGCAAGAATTATATGATCTCGGATGCAGAAACATGGGTGTGGCTGGACTTGCTCCCCTTGGTTGTGTACCTTTTCAAAGGACTTACAAGGTTAAATTAACAGAGAATGTGTAATGGAAGAAAATATTGACAGTGCGATGTATAATCAGAAATTGACACAACGGCTCTTCCAATTACAAGCTACACTTTTTGGAAGCAAGATTATCTATGCAGATTTGTATTACTCATTGCTCAACCTTTTCAATAATCCTCAGATATATGGTAAGTCAAATTTGGTATATATGTGGAAATTTTTCTAATAGGCATGGAGGTAACAGATAGAGGATGTTGTGGATTGCTGGGCTACTTCGAGGTCCTTCAATTTTGTAATCAATTACCTGTGTGTGAAGACCATTCCAAATATATCTTTTGGGACTTTGTTCATTTCACTAAAACAGCTAATCAGTATTTGGCTAAATATCTTGTAAGAGAATTTTTGCCACTGTTCCTTAAACCCGAGTAAATCTATGGTTACACTGTATTTAAGTGAAAAAGTTTAGTTGATTTTAATCTATGTTTGTAGTTTGACAAATTTTTGGAAGTCTTGGTTCATGACTTTTCGTTTGTTGAATTCTATTATCTCTTGATTAAAATTTCTTGGTTATTCTATCTATTAAAACAACAAATTTTATGTATATTATGTTTTTAAAAATAACAATTATATTTAAACCTCCTTAAGAAACAAAACATTACTTATTAAAAGAGAAAAGAAATGAGTGATGACATCCTTTCAATGGTCATTAAAAAGGTTAAATAAAAGAAACTTCATTACATGTATATTTTTTTCATGAGATTTGAATAATTTTTATTATTATAACTGTACTTACACGGAGTACTTGATACGAGCCGAATATAATTCGGAGATATACTCTTGATGCTAGACCTTGATCTTCTCTTTGAGTTTGGACCGAATGGGGGGTACCTGCGAAGACGCTCCGACGCTAAAGTCAGTGAGGGTCAAAAAAGTGCAAAGTAGGAGACCAAGGTAAGGAGAGTATAGAAATTAGGGTTAAGATTGGATGATCATACCTAGGGTAAGACCTTATATTTATACACAATGATAACGTATTACCTGGAATGGGCCGAGAATATCCATTCCCCATATTGCAAACGGCCATGGTGATGTTATGTGATGCAACTTCTCAGGTGTTGAGTGGATGAGGTCGTCGTTAAACTGACATTCCTTACACTTTTTTACGTATGTGGCGCAGTCGGTTTGGAGGGTGGGCTAGTAAAATTCGGCCTTCAACACTTTGGCTGCCATGGTTCTGCCACCCGAATGGGAACCGCATATACTTCGATGGAGCTCGTCCAGGATGTATTCGGTTTGTTTAGGTCCTACGCACTTCAATAATGGTGACGAATAGCTGCGTCTGAAGAGTTCATCTCCTACCATAATGAACTGGGATGCCTTTTTTCGAAAGGGCACTGCTTCATTCGGTTCTGTAGGGCATGTGCCAGTCTGAAGGTAGGCAATGTAAGGCGTCATCCATGAGTCTTCTAAACTAGTCTGCAAACATTCTTTCCTTGATACGAATGGTGCTTGAATCACTCGGTGTATAACTGTCTCATGATGGTTGGTCCCCTTCGAGTTAGCTAACTTCGACAATAGGTCGGCTTGAGTATTATCGGTCCTCGAAATGTGCCGAATGACCACTTCCTCAAATTTTGCCAATTTTCCTGTAGTATGATGATAATATTTTAGTAAAAAAGGTTATTTAACTTGAAATTCACCTGTTAACTGTCTGATTACTAATTTGGAATCGGAGTAGCAGATGATCTTGGTAATCCCCAGTTCTTTGGCTAGGGAAAGTCCGGCAATGAGGGCCTCATATTCGGCCTAGTTGTTGGATGTCTGGAATTTCAGCACAAGTGATTGCTCAATCATCAACTTGTCAGGTCCTTCTAATATAATGCCTACTCCATTCCCTTTCTTGTTGGAGAAGCCGTCTACAAAAACAGGTTCCAAACCAAAGACCGTTCGGGCGGTTCTTGTAAGTCTCCCGTGAAGTCGGCAAGGCATTGTCCTTTGATGGGGCCCCGTTTCTCATAGGAAATGTCGAATTCTAAAAATTGTATGCTCCAAGCCACCATTCGGCTTGATAGTTCTGGTTTCTGGAGAATCCGAGAGATAGGGTAGTCGGTTTTGACTATGATTCTATGGCTCTGGAAATACTGTCTTAAACGTCTCGCTGCCACTACTAGGGTGAGTGCTACTTTCTCTAGTAGTTGATACCGGGTTTCAGTATCTTGCAGCACCTTGCTTATATAGTAGATGGGTACTATTTCACCCTTTTGTTCCTGTGCTAAAACCGAACTGATTGCATTGTTTGAAACGGAAAGATAAAGGATGAGATCCTTACCAGGTATTGGCTTTTGTAGAATTGGTGGAGACGAGAGGAAAGTCTTGATATCTTTAAAGTTTTCTTCACATAAGTCGTCCCACCGAAAGTCGGGGCGCTTTTTTAGTAAGCGAAGGATGGGTCGGATCTTGTCGGCCAGCTTGGGTGTGAACCTAGACAAGGCCGTCAAACGTCCGACCAACTGCTGAACCTCCTTAAGGCTTTTTGGACTCCTTATGTCAATTATGGTTTGGCACTTGTCGGGATTTGCCTCGATTCCTTTGTTAGTCAGCATGAATCCCAAGAATTTGCCCCCTTGTACGCCGAAGACACACTTTGCTGGGTTTAACCGCATGTTATACTTTTGGAGAACCACGAAAGTCTCGGCTAAATCTTCCAAATGTTTACTCGAGGAGCTTGACTTGATCACCATGTCGTCTACATAAACCTCCATGTTTCGTCCTATCTGCTTCATAAACATTTTATCCATGAGCCTTTGGTAGTTGCACCTGCATTTTTTAGCCCAAATGGCATCACTTTATAAAAGTAATTAGCATTTTTAGTAATAAAGGCTATTTTCGGCGCATCCGCCGGGTGCATCCGAATCTGGTTGTAACCAGAGTATGCATCCAAAAAAATGAGGATAGTATGGCCGGCAGCACTGTCTACTAATCGTACTACTCCATGGCTGGTCGCTTCCAGGATTCTGGGAAATGGGCTGCCATTATTTCTTCCGTGAATGGGTGTGAGAGATTCTCCTCCTCTCTAGGCATGCCTACCACCAAAGGAAGTACGGGCCGGGGCCCCGCATTGGTGCTTACCTTAGGTGGTTGTGTTTGTCCCCGAGTGCTGGCCACACTAGTGCGAACGCTGGGGGTTGGTGGTGCTTCCGGTTGGGGTGGTTGTTGCTGTTCTGAGTGGGAATTTGTAGGATCGACTAAACGGTTGGGTGGTCGAACCATTTCCTTGAGCCTCTGCCGAATCCTTGCGTTCTCTTCCATCAATTGATTTTCCCTCTAAGCATGATCGTCCCGGAGTTGGCCTATTTCCTCGGCACTTCGCTTCTGACCTCTCCTCACCTCTTCCAATTCTTTAAGGACAACCTCCATCATGCCGAGGACATCTGCACTGGCATCGTTTGCGGCATTGTCTGCTGGTCTGTCGACAATTTCCTGGCTATTCATGCTTCGAGTAGTTACCATATATCTCAGAATATATCGGCCCCACGGTGAGCGCCAAAATGTACTTACACGGAGTACTTGATACGAGCCGAATATAATTCGGAGATATACTCTTGAAGCTAGACCTTGATCTTCTCTTTGAGTTTGGACCAAATGGGGGGGTACCTGCGAAGACGCTCTGACGCTCAAGTCAGTGAGGGTCAAAACGGTGCAAAGCAGGAGACCAAGGTAAGGAGAGTATAGAAATTAGGGTTAAGATTGGATGATCATACCTGGGGTAAGACCTTATATTTATACAGAATGATAACGTATTACCTGGATGAATTGTAGCTGATACCGAGATCTCTGGGATATCATTAAATACCGAGATCTTTGGGATATAATTGTTGAGATTCCTAGGATATCATTAAATACCGAGATCTTTGAGATCTTATCATTAATGGCAAATCGTAACCATCACCGAAATCTTCGTGACTGCGTTATATGGGCTTTGTTGGCAAGTCTAAGCCGATTCCTTGTTGGTCTTGTTAAGATCCGAGAACATGTCGGTTTGGGTACGACATGTTATCGGATAGGAGTTCCTTATCCGGTACAATAACAATACATTTTTAATACTTCTTAATGCTATTTTTTTTTTTTTATGAATTAGACAATGGTGAAAACTTTTTTGGTTCCAAAGAGAAACTTAATTCACCTAAATATGTAGAGATATAGATATGAAAAAGTTATGATTATGTCCTAATATATATAATCATATTATTAATATAATAGAAAGTAATAGTATCATTAGACTTTGAATCATGTATAAATTTTTTAAGTATAATAATTTAAGTATATAAATTTTTATTTTTTTTAAATTATAAAGAATTTTAAAATAAAACCTAAATTGAATTTATAGTCTTAAATAGGAAGAAAACAACACACCACCAAACTAGTTATTATTTTGAAAAAATAAACTGAACTTCAGTAAAGAATAATTGACCATACAAGATTTGCTAACAAGAAATTAAGTAATATCCTTAAATGCTATACATTCTGCATCAATTTTCATCAAAATTCAACCTCTTCTGCACCTTGCATTTAAGTGCATATGGAGAAGAATATCAAAACGATAACAAACACATTTTAGTATTATTTTAATACAATTTTTCTTTTATAAATTAAATTCAATCTCTTAAAGAAAAAGTAATTTTCCTTTTAAAATTTTATTGAAATAAATAAAAAGTAACGTAGAAGAAATTTGTTTTGTATGTAAAATAATTATCAAAATTAAAAAATTATAATTTCATTATAAGAATTAATTTTTAATTACATGTAGTCTATCATTATCATTTTTGGACAAATACTTCTAATGAATCATATTATTTTTATTATCAAATTTAATAAAATATATTGGTAAACTAATATTAAAAATATTACTGCTATATTTAGAGATAAATTAATTTTTCTTATTAAAAATTGATTCTTCAAGATCGTCTTTATTTTTCTGGATCGCTCTCTGAATTTCAAGTTCTTCTTTATCTATAACCGGGAGTTATACTTTTGATTATACTCTAACTTTCATTGCTCAAGTTAGTACCAATAATTTAAGTGATACTTATTAATAATATTACCTGATGGGCCCTAATTAAGAATTTCTAATATTTGCTTTTGTGGTAATAATTACTTAATTATATAATTCGTAGTTAAGTGTATATAAGAGACAAGACCTATTATAATTAAAATGAATTGAAAATTATGGAAGTAAAAAAGAGAAGAAAAAAATCTACTAAATATACATTTATATATGTTCAAAGAAAAATATGGTAAGATATATAAACACAATACAAAGAATAGAATGACTTATAATAGAGAGTAATTATATCTTTTTTTAACCTACTAACAATAGCAAAAAAAAAAAACTTAATTATATTAATCCAATTTTAAGATGGGAGGAAGATGTTCACGATGACCATCTTAGATAAGATGATAAGAAAAGCATGACGAGGTAATAGTTTATTAATTTTTTGAGAAATACATACAAGTAATAGTACTTAATAAAATATATTCTATTAGATGATACTATTATTTGTATTTTGAGGTATTAAAAACTATTAGTCTACTATGTTATCTTATATGGTATATTTCAAAATTTCTCTATTGAAAAAATTAGTAATGACATGCACAATGTTTGTTATCATTTTAATATGTGGGAAGAGTGTTCTCCCAAATCCAAAATTTACATCCATTATATTATTTGGAGATTCATACATGTAATAATAACTATAAGTTAACATTTACTAAAGCTAATTACTTATCTTATGGAATAGATTTGTCTCCTCATATTCCTACAGGAAGATTTTGCAAAGGAAAAATGGATTTAGATTTTTTAGCATCTATATTAAATATTAAAGAATATATATCTCCTCTTTTAAATCCAAATATATCGGATAAAATAATATAGATGAATTAACAACATCGATAGTGAATTCTTTATTAATGAATCAACAAATCAAAATTTTTAAAACTTATATCTTAATATTGAAACAAATTGTCGGAGAAGATGAAGTTAAACAATAATTTTAATATACTCTTTTTTGTAGGTTATAGTGATTTTCTTTTCAATTTCTATAATCTTCCCTTTGGAGACTCATGTTCCCAACTATTGATACTTATTACGATTCCTTACTTGATGAGTTTGTTTGTCATAATTAAGATATATTAAAGTTATTTTGTTATCGTATCATATTTTATCAAGAGAAATTAATAATAAAAAATCATAACTATATATTATAATAACTTAAAATTTTAATTGAATGTTATTGTAATAATAATTTTTGTGTCATACTAAATGATATAGGGGTGCTCACGGTGCGGTTTGATTCGATTTTTCGCTAAAATATATTCGAACCAAATATAAAAATTATTTGCAGTTTGATTTGGTTCGGTTTGAAATAAAAAAAAAATCTGAACCAATCCAAACCAATTTTAACGATTTGGTTTGGATCGCTTTTTGCGGGTTTTTTTTTTAATTTTTAATTTTATTTTTTTAATTAATAATTGACTATTTTTAGCCTTTGAACTCTAAACTTAACCCATAACCAAGTGCTCAATTGGGTTAGAACAAAATAAAATCATAATAATGGAGTTTTTCAAGTAAAGGGACACTAAGATGCGTTTAACAAAATATAAGCTGCAACAGATGAATATTACTAAAAATAATAATAACCCTAATAAAAACGAAATTAATTGAAATAAGAATCCTAAACCCTAGACTGAAACTGAGAACCCTAAATCATAAATCCTAAAATGAAATCGGGAAATAATAGAACATTTATTCAATGAAAATTGAAGATGAATCATAAGACAAATTGATGTGGAATTAAAATCAAAATATGAAAAATGAAAGAGGAAAGAATAAGAAAGGAAACATATTAATGAGTGAATGAAATAAAAAATAAATTTACCGCTTGGGATAAAAAGAATGATTAGATAGAGGGTGAAATTGTGTGATGAAGATGAATTTGAATAAGAGTTAATGATGAGATAATGAAATCAGAGTAAGAGAGTTTCAAGTAAGGAACCCTAAGATGCGTCTAACAAAATGAAAGTTGTAATAGACAACAATAAGTTTTCTTTGCAATATAAAATTAAAAATAAATATAATATTATTTAATAATTGCGGTTTGGTTCGGTTTTAAAATATCAAACTGCAAACCGAACCGAACTGCGCGGTTCTGAAAAAAAAAATTCAAAGTGATCTAAAAATTTGCGGTTTTAATCGGTTTGCGGTTTTTTGAATCGGTTTTCAATTTTTTTTTTATCGGTTCGGTTCTGAATACCTCTAGATGATAATATGATCTAAAATATATAATATTAATTCATTATATAAAATATAAATATTATATATACATTTCTTAAATTACTTATTTAAATATATTATTATTTATATTGATTAGATATAATATTAATTTGTTATCAATTAATACTAAGTAAAATACATTATTTAAAATTATATCATCATAAATACTACTATAATTTTATAAAAAATTTACTATTTCATATTAGTAAAACTTACAAGTCATATTATCTAGTCATCCCACTACCCAAGGTCTGCATTCATGTGACTTGATTTGTTGTCTTCCATGCATTCAAGTTCATTGAGAATTGAAAAAATGCATGTGTGGTTCATTATGACATTTTGTCCACAAACAACACAAATCACTATCTAATTTTTTCATGCTCTCAACCATTGACAATTGGGGTATAGATACAACTTTTAATAATAATATCAAATTATTTTAGTAAAATATTTCTTTGCAACACATTTATTTAAATTATATATTTTTACTTTTATATTTAATATTCATTTTAAAATTCATGTATGTAAACAAAATTTATTTTAAAATGTCTAATAGTGTATTTAATATAATTATATTAAAGATAGTTATAACAATACTAAATTTTTTATATTTCATCATATTTTTTAAACAATTATAACATTCATATGAATTTTCTATAAATTTTTATGAACAATTCAAAAACAATGGCATGAAATATATGAATTTTATTTTACCAATACCATGTACATAATTATAAAAAAAACAATCGTTATCTAATTTTTTATCTATTAAAAAAATTTATAAAAACAGTATCAATTATTTCATTATTAGATTTTTTTTTATTTGTGTATCAAATTTATTTAAATTATATATTTATATTTTATATTTATTTAAGAATTCATGTACAAAGAAAAAATAATTAACATTTTTAATATTATATTTAGATTAATTTATGTTTTTTTATTTTTCAATAAAATATTTTCATAAAATTCTTACATAAGTATTAAAAGTATACTAAAATGAACAAATGCATGAAAAAAATTTAAAAATATTACAAAAAATTTAAAATTAATTATAAAAATAATATTCATTATTCACTTTAGTTAAATAGTTCTAATTTTAGATAAATTAAAGGTCATTTGTCTAACATGTATTTAAGTTACTAACCAGTTGTTACATTACATAGTTTGAAGCTTTCATACAACCAAACAAATGTTGCATGTGACAAGAGCTCACACATGTCATCTAAGACTTAATCACATTACTTAAAACTTTCATGTAATCAAATAGATGTTATATGCGTTATTACATGTGATAAAGCTCACTCATGTCATCTAATACTTAATCACGCATTTACTAATAATTCACTATCATTTGGGTGTCACTTTTGTTCTAATATATCCTTAAAATTAATTAATAAATATTTAAATATACAATAGTATCGTGCACTCTATATTCTCAGAAAGGTGTCTACCTTCTCTCCTTCTTTCATAGAAAACAGTTCAAACTCTCTTCTAAGAGCTTGAAGTTGTGCCCTCTTTAATTTTGTGGAACCTTGGTACTTTTGTTGCATTGACATCTAGATTGCCTTCGAAGTTCCTTTGTAAAGAATTGTCTTTAGAATTCTCTATCAATAGCCTGGAATAAGAAATTCTTAATCTTCCAATCCTTGAACTTAGTTTCCTCCACGTTTTTTCTCTGTGCGTCTCTCTTTGATGTGGTTTCATTTGTTAGCAATTATATCTCTTCATCTACAAGACTCCACAACTCTTTGCTTCTCAGCAAGTTTTCCATCATCATTGACTAATAATTATAATGACCATCAAATTTTGGAATAGCTAGTTGCACGAATCTTTCTGACATTTTTGTTTGTAGACTCACATACATTTTTCACTCATGATTAGGTCCCTTGCGTAGCTTTGATACCAAATGTTAAAGATTAATAATTTCTTAGAAATATTTCATTTTAAGTCTCAACAATTCATTTGTCCCTTTATCATTCAAAAAAATTCTATATGTTGCACACATGTATTCCAAAACATGTGACTTGTAATTATGATAAATAAGAAAATTATGAAAAAATAAATTCAATTTAGTTGAGAAAGAATAAATAAAATAAAACACATAAAAATAACCACGTAAAGATAGAGTGTAAAAAAAAAAAAAAATAGAAAGTGAAACAGACCTTTTGGGGATAGAGGGACTTGAACCTCATGATTTATTTTTGTCGGTATAGACATGCAGAATAGGAATCTATCTTTATTCTCATATTCTCATCTTATTGATATGTTCTTCACGGGTATTTTTTCAGATTATGATGAAGTGAATAATTTCATCAACAAATATTCCATCTTTTCTTCAACTTCGATTTGATTTGCTTCACATTTTCGTTTGTGAATTTTTTTTATCACAAATAGATCTTCAATAATAAATAGTAAGAAATTGAAATATAATAAATAGTAAGAAATTGAAATAGTATTTCAGTATATATATATATATATGTTTATCTTTGATCCATTCTTGGAATTTGGGTGAAAGGATTCTTTTCCTAAGGCAAGAAAAGTCGTCAATTTCTTTAGTTAGAATAGCTTCCACAGAGTCTCTGCACCTATCCTTTTTTTCATTATCACTTTCTGAATTTTTCTTTGTTTTAGAAAACAGGATTTGGCTCAGGATTGCCCATTATGAATTCCAGGGTTTCTCTGAATTTGAAAATTATCACTAGGTAAGTTTCCATACTAAGATTCAATCCAATTAAGTCCGCAACATCTACCAATTTTGCTATATCCCATTTTTTTTTATTTGAAGCTCATTATAATGCTTTTTTAACTATCACTTTCTGAATTTTTCTTTCTTTTCAAAAAACAGGATTGCCTATTGTGAATTGCAGGTTTCCTTAAATTTGAAAATTATCACTCGGTAAGTACTAAGATTCAATCCAACTAAGTCGTCAAGTCGTTAGCGTCTACCAATTTTGGTATATCCCATCTTTTTTTTTATTTGAATCTCATTATAATGTTTTTTTAATTATCACTTTCTGAATTTTTGTTTGTTTTAAAAAACAGGATTTGGCTCAGGATTGCCCATTGTAAATTCCAAGGTTTCTCTAAATTTGAAAATTATCACTCGGAAGGTTTCCATACTAAGATTCAATCCAAGTAAGTCCGCAACGTCTACCAATTTTGCTATATCCCATCTTTTTTTATTTGAATCTCACTATAATGCCTTTCTAATTATAACTTTCTGAATTTTTCTTTGTTTTCAGAAAATAGGATTTGGCTCAGCGTTGCCCATTGTGAATTCCAGAATTTCTCTGAATTTGAAAATTATCACTCGGTAAGTTTCCATACTAAGATTCAATTCAATTAAGTCTGTAGCGTCTACCAATTTTACCAAATCCCATTTTTTTATTTGAATCTCATTATAATGCTTTTTATTTGGTTGCAATATGTAAAGCTACTTGTTATCACAATATAAGTAGAATATAGATTCCTGATATTGAAATCTATCAATAAATTTCCCAATCAAGTTAATTTAGTTGACACATATGTTAAGGATGTTTATTATGCTTTTGTTGACAGTGTTTTGTCTCTTAAATTTTCTCCTAAGAAGACACAAAAACCTGTTGTTGATCTCTTACTATCAATATATTAGTCTCAATCAACAAATAGATAGGCATGTAGTTTAGTATTAGAGTTTTTCTTTAATAAGATACATTGACCAGCAATGTGTTTTAGATATCTTAGAAGCATATAGGTAGCATTTATGTGTCCAAAGTGTGGGTTTGATACAAACTGACTTAGTTTGTGGATAGTTTAGCAAATATCAGACCTTGAAATGGTTAGATACAAAAGTCTCTCGATTAGTCTTCTGTAGGTTTCTAGATCAGCAAGTTTAGTACTAAATTCTGCATGTAGTTTCAAAGTAGCTTTCATAGGGACACAACATGCTACAATCTTTAAGTATAGACATTGTATAACGTCTTTTACACATGAAAATTCTTACTTGAGATTTTCATAGCTCCAATCCTAGAAAAACTTTCAAATCTCCTAGATCCTTCAACTCCAAATGAAGTTGTAGCATGACTTTGACAAAGTTGATAGTTGTTTGATTGGGACTCGCAATCATAATGTCATCAATGTATACTAGTTAGACTATGAATTTCAAATTTGATCCTTTAGTGAACAAAGTATAATCATACTTAGACTGTTTGAAACCCTGAGATGTTAATGTGGTGTTAAATTTATTGAACCAATTCCTGGAGGTTATTTTAGGCCATATATGGACTTGTTTAACTTACATATTAAGGAGTTGGTAATGTATGGGTGGTGCTATGATTGTAACCTTGAGGAATTTGCATGTATATTTCTTCTTCTAGATTTCCAGTGAAAATGACATTGTTGACATCTAGTTGAGTTAGGTGTCAATGTTGAGATGTTGTAAGAGATACAAATAACCTCAGGGTGATTATTTTGGCAACAAGAGAGAAGGTTTCCTAGAATTAAGGCCATATTGTTGTGTGAATCCTCTAACTATTAATTTGGCCTTGTGTTTTTGCAACAGTGCCATTAGAATTGAGTTTTATTTAAAAAGCTATTTGTAACTGATGGGGGATTGTTTGTTAGGTGGAAGATAAGTAACGAACTAGGTATTGTTGATTTTCATTGCTGCAAGTTCATCTTGTATAGCTTGGTTTTAGTGAGGGAATTTTATGGCTTGGTTTGGGGTTTATAACTTTCTGATATTTGACATATGTAATGTGTGTATATTTTGGATAGTTTTGAATAATTGATGCAATTTTGAATAGGGTACAGAGGTGTAGTATCTGTGGTCACATGGTAACAATAATAATGCGATAGGTACCTTGGTGGATTGATGGTTCTACTGGACCTTCTGATTTGATCTTGTTCAGGAGGATTAGATGGTGGTAATTGGTGTATGATAATTTGATTTTCTGTATTGAGTTGAGTATTTGTGGTAGAAGTGGAGTTAGGATCATCATAAGGTGTAGGCGGTATGTGATTTAGTGATTGATTTTCTAAAAACATTATCTATGTGATCAGGTGAGTTGTTATTTTTGAATGGAGAATATGCTCATAAAACTTCACATCTTTTGAGATAAAAATTTGATGAGTGGTCAGATTGAGTAATTTATAACCTTTATAACCATGAGGGTGTCCTATAAAAACAATTGTAGTAGTTCTTAGACTAAATTTATATCTACTGAAAAGTAATATGGATGCATAACACAATGTTCCAAAAGTCCTGAAATCAAAATAGTTAGACACTTTACCATATAAGATTTCATATGGGGATTTGTGGTTTAGAATAGGACTAGGAGTTCTATTGATTAGAAAAACAACAGTTTTAACGCAATCACTCTATATGTTCATAGGAATATTAGATTGAAACATCAATGCTCGAACAATATTCAGAATACGTAAATAATTTCACTCAACTACACTATTTTGCTCAGATCTTTCAACATAAAAAAATTAGGGCAGGACACCTTTGTTGAAAAAGAAGTCTTTGAAACCAAGTTCTCTAGTATTATCTGATATAAAAGATTTAATTTTTATTTGAAATTGATTTTCAATATATGAAAAGAAATTGAGGAATAATATAAAAACAATCATATTTGTTTCGAAACATGTAAATCCATGTAAATCTACTCTTATAATCAACTAAAGTCAGGAAATATCTAAATTCATTGTGTAGGTTGTCTAAATGGTCCCCATATGTCAGCATGTATTAAGTCAAAAATAATTACGACCGAATATATTAGGATTTGAGAAAGGTAATCTATTTTTGTTTTGCAACATGACATGTACTACAATGATAACTAGAATCAACAGAACTAAGATAACCTTTATTAGCGATCAATTTGTAAATAAAAAAATAGGTATGTGTCCTAATCTCTTATGCCAAGCCTCATAAGTAACACTGTTACATTGATTGATACAAGTAGAATTAAAAGGGATTGTAGGAAACTAAAAAACCAGTAATCTTTGTTGTTGTAATGTCAATCATCCAAGATGTCTTGAGGTCTTGAAGAATGAAAGTGTTACCCTGGTGCAAACCATTTGTTATTTATATGAAAGCTACTTTGAAATTACATGAAAAATTTGGTATTAAACTTGTTGATCCAAAACCTACCAAAGACTAATCACGAGGCTTTTGTATTTAACTATTTTAAAGCCTAATATTTGCTACACTATCCATAAACTAAGTCAGTTTGTATCAAGTCCACACTTTGGACACATGAATGTTGTCCATATACTTTTAAGAAACCTAAAACACATTGCTAGTCAAGATATCTTATTCAAGAAAAACTCTAATACTAAACTACATGCCTATGTAGATGTTGATTGAGGCTCATACATTGATAGTAAGAGATCAACAATAGATTTTTATATCTTCTTAGGAGATTTACTAATTTCTTGGAAAGTTAAGTGATAGAAGACTGTTAGCAAATATTTAGTAGAAACATAATACAGAGATTGTTAACATCTATGTCAATTAAGCTAACTTGGTTAGGAAATTTGTTGATAGATTTCAATATCAGGAATCCATACTCTACAGTATACTGTGATAACAAGGCAGTCTTACACATTATAACCAACCCCACATTCCATATGTTAGAAAATATTATCAATTGACTGATATCTTCATTAAACCTTTACCTCACAATGTCTTTCTTACCATCTTGTCCAAGCTGTGCATCAAGAACATCTTCCTCCCATCTTGAAAGGGTATATTAGATTAATATAGTTAAGTTTTTTTTCTTTTCTATTTGCTATTTAAAAACATAATATACTTAAAATTTGTTGTTTTAATAGATAGAATAACCAAGAGATTTTAATTAAGAGATAATAGAACTCACCAAATAAAAAGTCATAAACCAAGAGTTACACAAATTTGTCATATTAAAACATAGATTAAAACCGACTAAACTTTTTCACTTAAATACAGCATAACCATAGATTTACTAGGGTTTAAGGAACAATGACAGAACTTCTCTTACAAGATATTTAGCCAAATACTGATTAGCTGCTTTAGTGAAATGAATAGAGTCCCAGAAGACATATTTGGAATGGTCTTCACACACAGGTAATTGATTACAAAGTTGAAGGACCTCCACGTAGCCCACCAATCCACAACATCCTCTATTTGTTACCTCGATGCTTATTTGAAAATTTTCTACATATATTCAAAATAAATATAAGAACAAATTAATAGAAAATATCACGTTACTTTTTTTTTTATTTTAAACCAAAAAAATCTAAAATAATTCATGTATAACTATATACCAAATTTGACTTACTATATTTCTGAGGATTATTGAAAAGGTTGAGTAATAAGTAATACAAATCTGCATAGATAATCTTGCTTCTAGGAATTGTAGCTCGTAATTGTAAGAGTCGTTGTGCCAATTTCTGATTATACTTCGCATTGTCAACATTTTCTTCCATTACACATTCTCTATTAATTTTAATCTTGTAAGTCCTTAGAAAAGGTACACAACCAAGCGGAGCAAGTCCTATCACACCCTTGTTTCTACATTCGAGATCATATAATTTATGCAATATCACACATGTATCATTGTTATAACAACATATTCAATTAGAAATTTCAATTTATTATAATATCTAGTTATGATTTTTTCTTATTAAATTTACATGATAAAAAATTATATCATAACAAAATAATATTAACATACCTTGATTATGAGTACAAACTTATCAAATATGTAATCTTGATAAGTATCAATGATCGAGAATATGGGTCTTCGGAAGCCAAGATCATAGAAATTGAAAATAAAATCATTAGAACCTATAGAAATCATAACAAGCATTTTGAAGTTTTTCCTTTACTTCGTCTACTTCAATGATTTGCTTCAATCTTGAGATGTACATATTAAAATATTGAATTTGTTGCTCCATCGATATAGCATTCTCAATCGATGTAGTTAATTCATCGATACACGATCCTCTTAAAGCAAAGCATACTCCTGTTAAAATTTCTTCATCAGACAAATTTGGATTAAGAAAAAAAGGTATAGATTCTTTAATATTTAACATTGATGCTATAAAATCTAGAACCACTCTCCCATTACTGAATCTCCCCCTACGAATATGACGAGCTAAATCTATTCCATAAGGCCAGTAATTGGCATTAGCAAATGTTAACCTATAATTATTATTGCCTGTGTCTATGGTTAAATCACCAAATATTAGAATCCAGGTAAATTTTTTTGTTGGAGTGGGATTACTCCCACCAACAAGACCAATATAGAAAAGATGTATCAAGATAACAAGAAACATTGTGCATTCAATTTTTCACAAGAATTTTTAGAACAAAGAAATTTTAGAATAGAAAATTTTTAAAATAAAACCTCGTGAGATAGTATAGTAGAGTTTATATAGTTTTTGAAAAGTGTAATTAATAGTTTTTATTATTGTAGAGTAAATTTTGTATTATTATGTGTATATAAATCAAAAGAAGGTGATATGCTAATTAATTTCTTAAGAAAAAAATATTTAGTTTATGGGATTCAAGTGTTGTTGGTAGGTGAGTTTATAGGATTTATTTAGTAGTTAAAAAAAAAAAAACAAAAGATCTTCCTTATTAAGTGCTAGGAGAACATATTTGTTGCCATTTGATATTCTCAATACATATCAATGTAATATGCAGAAGAAGTTGAATTTATATTCTATTTAAATTTGATAAATAAAAAAAAATATTATATTTATTTAATATATATATATATATATATATATATATTTAACACTAAAAAAAACTCATATTTCTCATGAAACATGTTTGTCGATAACACTTAAAATCAATGAAAAATAAAATTTTTCATTCATTTGTTTGTTGAAAATTTCCCATAAATTATTTATGAAAAATAAGTTTTTACTGATCTTCTACTTAGAAATTTATAATGATGGAAAATTTGTGAAAAGCTTGTGAGAAAAATTATATTTTTCATTGATTTTAAATATTATCCACAAACTTGTTAATGAAAAATATGACTTTTTTTTGTAGTGTTAAATATATATATATATATATATATATATATTATTTGAATATAATATTTTTTTATTTATGAAATTTAAATAAAATATAAATTCAACTTCTTATGCATCTTACATTATATGCATTGAGCATATCAAAATGACAACAAATATGTTCCCCTAGCACCTAATAAGGAAGTTTTTCTGTTTTTTTTTTTAACTACTAAATAAATCCTATAAATTCAGCTACCAACAACACTTGAATCCCATAAACTATTTATATATATATATATATATATGAAGAAATTAATTAGCATGTCAGCATCTTTTGATTTGTATACACATAGTAATACAAAATTTACTCTACAATATTAAATACTATTAGTTGCACTTTTCAAAAACTATATGCACTCTACTATACTATCTCATAAGGTTTCATTCTAAGATTTCTCTATTCTAAAATTTGTTTGTTCTAAATATTCTCTAGTGAAAAATGGGATGCACAATGTTTCTTGTTATCTTGATACACCTTTTCTCTGTTGGTCTTATTGGTGGGAGTTATCCCACTCCAACAACAAAGTTTACCTCCATTCTAGTATTTGGTGATTCAACCGTAGACACAGGCAATAATAATTATAGGTCAACAATTGCTAAGGCCAATTACTGGCCTTATGGAATGGATTTAGCTAGTCATATTCCTAGGGGGAGATTTAGTAATGGGAGAGTGGTTCCAAATTTTATAGCAACGATTGTGAATGCTATATCGATGGAGCAACAAATTCAATATTTTAAAATGTACATCTCAAGATTGAAGCAAATCATTGATGAAGTTAAGGAAAAACTTCAAAATGCTCTTGTTATGATTTCTATAGGTTCTAATGATTTTATTTTCAATTTCTATAATCTTGGCTCCCGAAGACCCATGTTTCCGATTATTAATACTTATCAAGATTACATACTTGATAAGTTTGTACTCATAATCAAGGTATGTTATTTTCTTATGATATAATTCTTTATCATGTAAATTTAATAAGAAAAAATCATAACTAGATATTATAATAAATAGAAATTTATAATTAAATAGGTTGTTGTAACAATGATACTTGTGTGATACTGTAGGAATTATATGATCTCAGATGCAGAAACATGGGTGTGGCTGGACTTGCTCCCCTTGGTTGTGTACCTTTTCAAAGGACTTACGAGATTAAAATTAACAGAGAATGTGTATTGGAAAAAATGTTAACAGTGCGAAGTATAATCAGAAATTGGCACAACAGCTCTTCCAATTACAAGCTACACTTCCTGGAAGCAAGATTATCTATGCAGATTTGTATTACTCATTGTTCAACCTTTTCAATAATCCTCAGAAATATGGTAAGTCAAATTTGGTATATAGTTATACATGAATTATTTTAGATTTTGTTGGTTTAAAAAAAAAAAAGTAACAAGATATTTTTTTATTAATTTGTTCTTATATTTATTTTGAATATATGGGGAAATTTTTCTAATAGGCATAGAGGTAATAGATAAAGGATATTGTGGATTGCTGGGCTACTTCGAGGTCCTTCAACTTTGTAATCAATTACCTGTGTGTGAAGACTATTCCAAATATATCTTTTGGGACTCTGTTCATTTCACTGAAGCAGTTAATCAGTATTTGGCTAAATATGTTGTAAGAGAAGTTAGTTTTGCCACTCTTCCTTAAACCCTAGTAAATTTATGGTTACGCTGTATTTAAGTAAAAAAGTTTAGTTGATTTTAATCTATGTTTGTAGTATGACAAATTTTTAAAACTCTTAGTTCATGACTTTTTGTGTGTTGAGTTCTATTATCTCTTGATTAAAATCTCTTGGTTATTCTATCTATTAAAATAAAAAAATTTATGTATATTATGTTTTTAAAAATAACAATAATATTTAAACCTCCTTAAGAAAACAAAACAGTACTTATTAAAAAAGAAAAGAAATGAGTGATGACATCTTTCATTGTTCATTAAAAATGTTAAATAAAAGAAACTTCATTATATATATTCTTTTTTTTATGAAGTTGAATAATTTCTATTATTATAACAATGCATTTTTAATACTTCTTAATTCTATTTTTTTGTTTGTTTATGAATTAGACAATGGTGAAAACTTTTTTGATTTCAAAGAGAAACTTAATTTCACCTAAATATGTAGGAATATAAATATGAAAAATTTATAATTATGTCCTAATATATATAATCATATCATTAATATAATAGAAAATAATAATATGGTTAGACTTTGAATCATGTATAAATTTTCTAAATATAATAATTTAAGTATATAAACTTTTATTTTATTTTTAATTATAAAGTATTTTAAAATAGAACCTTAATTGAATTTATAGTTTTAAATAGAAAGAAAACAACACAACACCAAACTAGTTATTATTTTGATAAAATAAAACTGAACTTCAATAAAGAATAATTGACCACACAAGGTTTGCTAACAAGAAATTAAGTAATATCCTTAAATGTTATACATTCTGCATCAATTTTCATCAAAATTCAATCTCTTCTGCAACTTGCATTTAAGTGCACATGGACAAGAATATCAAAACGATAAGAAACACATTCTACTACCACCAACATCAAAATTTCTGTCTAAAATATTTAAAACTTGAATGAAATTTATATTTTAGTATTATTTTAATACAATTTTTCTTTTATAAATTAAATTCAATCTCTTAAAAAAAAAGTGATTTTACTTTTAAAATTTTGTTGAAATAAATAAAAAGTAACATAGAAGAAATTTTTTTTGTATGTAAAATAATTATCAAAATTAAAAAATTATAATTTTATTATAAGAATTAATTTTTAATTACAGGTAATCTATCATTATCATTTTTGGACAAATACTTCTAATGAATCATATTATTTTTATCATCAAATTTAATAAAATATATTGGTAAACCAATATTAAAAATATTACTGTTATATTTAGAGATAAATAAATTTTTCTTACTAAAAATTGATTCTTCAATATCGTCTTTATTTTTCTGGATCCTTTAAACTTCTAATTTCTTCTTTATCTAGCTGGGTGGGAGTTATACTTGTGATTATACTCTAACTTTCATTGATCAAGTTAGTACCAATAAATTAAGTGATACTTATTAATAATATTACCACATGGACCCTAATTAAGAATTTCTAATATTTGCTTTTTTGGTAATAGTACAAGTAAATACAAGTAATAGTACTTAATAAAATCTATTCTATTAGATGATACTATTATTTGTATTTTGAGGTATTAAAAACTATTAGTCTGCTATGTTATCTTATGTGGTATTATTTCAAAATTTATCTATTGAAAAAATTAGTAATGACATGTATAATGTTTGTTGTCATTTTAATACACCTCCTTCTATTGTTGGTGGGAACACTATTCTCCCATTATTTGAAAATTCATACATGTAATAATAACTATAAGTTAACATTTGTTAAGGCTAATTACTTGTCTTATGGAATAGATTTGTCTCCTCATATTCCTACATGAAGATTTTGCAAAGAAAAAGTGGATTTAGATTTTTTTAGCATCTATATTAAATATTAAAGAATATATACCTCCTTTTTAAAATCCAAATATATTGGATAAAATAATATAGATGAATTAACTACATTGATAATGAATTCTTTATCAATGAAGCAACAAATCAAATATTTTAAAACTTATATCTTAATATTGAAACAAATTGTGGAAGAAGGTGAAGTTAAACAAAAATTTCAATACACTCTTTTTATGATTTTTGTAAGTTCTAATGATTTTCTTTTCAATTTCTATAATCTTTCTGTTTGGAGACTCATGTTCCCAACTATTGATACTTATCACGATTCGTTACTTGATGAGTTTGTTTGTCATAATTAAGATATATTAAAATTATTTTGTTATCGTATAATATTTTATCAACCAAAATTAATAATAAAAAATCATAACTATATATTATAATAACTTAAAATTTTAATTGAATATTATTGTAATAATAATTTTTTGTCATACTCTATGATAATATGATCTAAAATATATAATATTAATTCATTATATAAAATATAAATATTATATATACATTTTTTAAATTACTTTTTTAAATATTAGATTATTTATGTTTATTAGATATAATATTAATTTGTTAACAATTAATACTAAATGTATAATAAGTAAAATATATTATTTAAAATTATATCATCATAAATACTACCATAATTTTATCAAAAATTTACTATTTCATATATTTGTTGTCTTTCCTTATTCAAAGCTCGCATGCATGTGATCAGAGCTGATGCAATCCAATGCTGCATCACGAGAAAATGCATACACGATGTAACTTTTCATGCACTCAAGTTTATTGACAATTGAAAAATGTATGTGTGGTTCATTATGACATTTTGTCCACAACCAACACAAATCACTATCTGACTTTTTCATGCTCTCAACTATTGACTATTCGGGTGTAGATGCAATCTTTAATAATAATATCAAATTATTTTAGTAAAATATTTCTTTGCAACATATTTATTTAAATAATATATTTTTACTTTTATATTTAATATTCATTTTAAAATTCATGTATGTTAATAAAATTTATTTTAAAATGTTTAATAGTGTATTTAATATAATTATATTAAAGCCAGTTATAACAATACTAAATTTTTTATATTTCATCATATTTTTTAAACAATTATAAAATTCAAATGAATTTTCTATAAATTTTTATGAACAATTCAAAAACAATGCCATGAAATATATGATTTTTATTTTACAAATACCATGTACATAATTAGATAACATCATCTTCTTTTGATTTGTATACACATAGTAATACAAAATTTATTCTACAATATTAAAAACTATTAAATGCACTTTTAAAAAACTATATAAACTCTACTATACTATCACCCGAGGTTCCATTCTAAAATTTCTCTATTATAAAATTTCTCTGTTCTAAAAATCCTCTAGTGAAAAATGGGATGCACAATCTTTCTTGTTATCTTGATACACCTTTTCTCTGTTGGTCTTATTAGTGGGAGTTATCCCACTCCAACAACAAAGTTTACCTCCATTCTAGTATTTGGTGATTCTACAGTAGACACAGGCAATAATAATTATAGGTCAACAATTGCTAAGGCCAATTACTAGCCTTATGGAATGGATTTAGCTGGTCATATTCCTAGGGGGAGATTTAGTAATGGGAGAGTGGTTCTAGATTTTATAGCATCAATGTTAAATATTAAAGAATCTATACCTCCCTTTCTTTATCCAAATTTGTCTGATGAGGAAATTTTAACAGGAGTATGCTTTGCTTTAGGAGGATTGGGTATCGATGAATTAAATATACCGATTGTGAATGCTATATCGATGGAGCAACAAATTCAATATTTTAAAATGTACATCTCAAGATTGAAGCAAATCATTGGAGAAGATGAAGTTAAGGAAAAACTTCAAAATGCTCTTGTTATGATTTCTATCGGTTCTAATGATTTTATTTTCAATTTCTATAATCTTGGCTCCTGAAGGCCCATGTTTCCGATTATTGATACTTATCAAGATTACATACTTGATAAGTTTGTACTCATAATCAAGGTATGTTAATGTTATTTTGTTATGATATAATTCTTTATCATGTAAATTTAATAAGAAAAAAATCATAACTAGATATTATAATAAATTGAAATTTATAATTAAATATGTTGTTGTAACAATGATACTACATGAATTATATGATCTCGGATGTAGAAACATGGGTGTGGCTGGACTTGCTCCCCTTGGTTGTGTACCTTTTCAAAGGACTTACAAGGTTAAAATTAACAGAGAATGTGTAATGGAAGAAAATGTTGACAGTGCCAAGTATAATTAAAAATTGGCGCAACGACTCTTCCAATTACAAGCTACACTTCCTGAAAGCAATATTATCTATGCAGATTTGTATTACTCATTGCTCAACCTTTTGAATAATCCTCACAAATATGGTAAGACAAATTTGGTATATAGTTATACACGAATTATTTTAAATTTTTTTGTTTTTAAATAAAAAAAGTAAAAAGATATTTTTTTTATTAATTTGTTCTTATATTTATTTTGAATATATGTGGAAATTTTTCTAATAGGCATGGATGTAACAGATAGAGAATGTTGTGGATATCTGGGCTACTTCGAGGTTCTTCAACTTTGTAATCAATAACCTGTTTGTGAAGACCATTCCAAATATGTCTTTTGGGACTCTGTTCATTTCACAGAAGCAGCTAATCAGTATTTGGCTAAATATCTAGTAAGAGAAGTTTTGCCACTCTTCCTTAAACCCTAGTAAATTTATGGTTACCTTGTATTTAAGTGAAAAAGTTTAGTTGATTTTAATCTATGCTTGTAGTATGACAAATTTTTGAAACTCTTGGTTCATGACTTTTCATTTGTTGAGTTCTATTATTTCTTGATTAAAATCTCTTGGTTATTCTATCTATTAAAACCACAAAATTTATGTATATTATGTTTTTAAAAATAACAATTATATTTAAATCTCCTTAAGAAAACAAAACATTATTTATTAAAAGAGAAAAGAAATGAGTGATTACATCTTTCACTCCTCATTAAAAATGTTAAATAAAAGAAACTTTATTACATATATATTTTTTTTCACGAGGTTTGAATAATTTTTATTATTATAACAATGCATTTTTAATACTTCTTAATGCCATTTTTTTTTAATGAATTAGGCAATGCTGAAAACTTTTTTTATTCCAAAGAGAAACTTAATTTGACGTAAATGGGTAGGGATGTAGATATGAAAAAATTATAATTATGTCCTAATATATATAATCATATCATTAATATAATTGAAAGTAATAGTATCTTTAGACTTTTAATCGTGTATATATTTTCTAAGTATAATAATTTAAGTATATAAATTTTTATTTTTTCTAAATTATAAACTATTTTAAAATAGAACCTAAATTGAATTTATAGTCTTAAATAGGAAGAAAACAACACAACACCAAACTAATAATTATTTTGAAAAAATAAAACTGAATTTCAATAAAGAATAATTGACCACACAAGTTTGCTAACAAGAAATTAAGTAATATCCTTAAATGCTATACTTTCTGCATCAATTTTCATCAAAATTCAACTTCTTTTGCACCTTGCATTTAAGTGCACATGGAGAAGAGTATGGAAACGATAAGAAACACATTCTCCTAACATAGAAGAAATTTGTTTTGTATGTAAAATAATTATCAAAATTAAAAAATTATAATTTTATTATAAGAATTAATTTTTAATGACACGTAATCTATCATTATTATTTTTGGACAAATACTTCTAATGAATCATATTATTTTATTATCAAATTTAATAAAATATATTGGTAAACTAATATTAAAAATATTACTGCTATATTTAGAGATAAATTAATTTTTCTTATTAAAAATTGATTCTTCAATATCGTCTTTATTTTTTTTGGATCGCTCTCTAAACTTCAAGTTCTTCTTTATCTATAACTAGGAGTTATACTTGTGATAATATTCTAACTTTCATTATTCAAGTTAGTACCAATAATTTAAGTGATACTTATTAGTAATAATTACTTAATTATATAATTCGTAGTTAAGAGACAGACCTATTACAATTAAAATAAATTGAAAATCATGGAAGTAAAAAAGAGAAGAAAAAAATCTGCTAAATATACATTCATATATGTTCAAAGAAAAATATAGTTGAGTATATAAATACAATAAAAATAAAATAAAATGACTTATAATAGAGAGTAATTATACCTTTTTTTTAACCTACTAACAATAGCAAATAAAAAAAACTTAATTATATTAATCCAATACCACTTTAAGATGGGAGGAAGATGATCACCTTAGATAAGATGATAAGAAAGGCATCACGAAATAATAGTTTATATAATTTTTTGAGAAGTACATACAAGTAATAGTACTTAATAAAATCTATTCTATTAGATGATACTATTATTTGTATTTTGAGGTATTAAAAACTATTAGTCTACTATGTTATCTTACGTGGTATCATTTCAAAATTTCTCTATTGAAAAAATTAGTAATGACATGCACAATGTTTGTTATCATTTTAATACACCTCCTTCTATTGTTGGTGGGAATAGTGTTCTCCCAAATCCAAAATTTACATCCATTATATTATTTGGATACATGTAATAATAACTATAAGTTAACATTTGCTAAGGCTAATTACTTGTCTTATTGTATAGATTTGTCTCTTCATATTCCTACATGAAGATTTTGCAAAGAAAAAGTGGATTTACATTGTTTAGCATATATATTAAATATTAAAGGATATATACCTCCTTTTTAAAATTCAAATATTGGATAAAATAATATAGATGAATTAACTACATTGATAGTGAATTCTTTATCAATGAAGTAACAAATCAAATATTTTAAAACTTATATCTTAATATTGAAACAAATTGTTGAGGAAGATGAAGTTAAACAAAAATTTTAATACACTCTTTTTATGATTTTTTGTAGGTTCTAGTAATTTTCTTTTCAATTTTTATAATTTTTACGCTTGGAGACTTATGTTCCCAATTATTGATACTTATCACGATTCCTTACTTGATGAGTATGTTTGTCATAATTAAGATATATTAAAGTTATTTTATTATGGTATAATATTTTATCAAGCAAAATTAATAATAAAAAAAATCATAACTATATATTATAATAACTTAAAATTTTAATTAAATGTTATTGTAATTATAATTTTTTGTCATTTATAATCTAAAATATATAATATTAATTTATTATATAAAATATAAATATTATATATATATTTCTTAAATTACTTGATTATTTATGTTGATTAAATATAATATTAATTTGTTAACAATTAATACTAAATGTATAATAAGTAAAATATATTATTTAAAATTATATCATGATAAATAGAACTATAATTTTATAAAAAATTTACTATTTCATATCCGTAAAACTTACAAGTCATATCATCTAGTCATCACACTATTCAAGATCTGCCTTCGTGTGTCCTGATTTGTTGTCTTCCGTTATTTAAAGCTCGCATGCATGTAATCGAATGTTGCATCACCAGTTCATTAAACACATTTACTGTGATATAACTTTCCATGCATTCAAGTTTATTCAGAATTGAAAAATGTATGTATGGTTCATTATGAGATTTTGTCCACAAACAACACAAATTACTATCTGACTTTTTCATGTTCTCAACTATTGTCAATTTGGGTGTAGATGCAACCTTTAATAATAATATCAAATTATTTTAATAAAATATTTCTTTGCAACACATTTATTTAAATAATATGTTTTTACTTTTATATTTAATATTCATTTTAAAATTCATGTATGTAAATAAAATTTATTTTAAAATGTCTAATAGTGTATTTAATATAATTATATTAAAGTCAGTTATAAAAATACTAATTTTTTTATATTTCATCATATTTTTTAAACAATTATAAAATTTATATGGGTTTTCTATAAATTTTTTTTGAACAATTCAAAAATAATGGCATGAAATATATGATTTTTATTTTACAAATATCATGTATATAATTATAAACAACAAAATCGTTATCTAATTTTTTATCTATTAAAAAAATTTATAAAAAGAGTATCAATTATTTCAGTATTAGATTTTTTGGATTTGTGTATCAAATTTATTTAAATTATATATTTATATTTTATATTTATTTAAGAATTCATGTACAAAGAAAAAATAATTAACATTTTTTAATATTAGATTAATTTATGTTTTTTCATTTTTTAATAAAATATTTTCATAAAATTCTTGCAGAAGTATTGAAAGTATACTAAAATGAACAAATGCATTAAAAAAATTAAAAAATATTACATAAAATTTAAAATTAATTATAAACATAATATTTATTATTCACTTTAGTTAAATAGTTATAATTTTAGATAAATTAAAAGTCATTTGTCTAACATGTATTTAAGTTACTAATCAGTTGTTACATCACATCGTTTGAATCTTTCATGCAACTAAACAAATGTTGTATGTGACAAGAGTTCACACATATCATCTAAGGCTTCATCACATTATTTAGAACTTTCATGTAATTAAATAGATGTTGTATGCTACCAAACAAGTGTTATTATATATGATAAAGTTCACTCATGTGATTTAAGACTTAATCACACATTTATTACTAATTCACTATCATTTGAGTGTAACTTTTTTTCTAGTATATCATTAAAATTAATTAATAAATATTTAAATATACAATAGTATCGTGCACTCTATATTTATAGGTGAATAATGATTACTTTCAACAGTGTGAAACTTGTATAATTCAACTCCTCCAAATCGATTTTCATGAACACATATGTTTGCTCAAAATATTTTTTTTTTCACTATAGGTTACTTTAAATTATAAATTCAAATATAACAATATTAAAATGTTTTATTCAATAACTTTGGAAGAATTTTTCTCATAAAATAAACCTTCAATTTTTTTTAAAAGTTCAATTGTAAATACAAAAATATTATACTTAGGTTCATCTAAACATGATTTTTATTTAAAATTTAATAACAAAAAATATTTTAATTACAAAAACAAATACAAAAGTCCAATTAAAATTTCAAAAAATACAAAATCCAATAAAAACTAAAAATCCATATAATCTAATTATTTATTTAAAATAGTAATTTTATTATTATTACATTGTTTATCATGATTCACCTAAAATATACAAATATTATAAATTTTAATTATTAAACCACTTAATTACATCATAAATAAGAGTATTTATTATTTCCTGTTCTCTTCTACATAAACTTTCTTCTTGACGTGGCATATGTTTTCGTATAAAGAATATGATTATAACAATTTGAAAAAAAAAATAAAATAATTAAAAAAATGGTAAATAAGTAAAAAATCTAAGTAGAAGATCCAATTTCAAATATTACCATTTATATAATAAAAAAAATTAACATATCAAATGTAAGGATGTAAAAAAAAAAGTTGAAAATTTAGAAAGAAAGTTTTTGAAAAATTATTATTTTTTTAATAATAAATGATGAAATATTTAATTTTTATTTATATTTAAAAAAAAATTAACTAAATAAATTAAAACTTCGATTTTCACTAAACAAATATTCTAGGTCTTTAAAATTTATCCTAATCAAAAAAAAAATTATTCATATAAATTATTTTTAAAAAAAAAAAAATATGAATAAACCTTCTTCATATCACTTTAACTTTCAAATAGAATTACCTATTCTTGCATTTTTTATAAATTAATATATTTTAAAAAATTTCTTGATACTTTAACTTTCAAATAGAATTACCAATTCGTGCATTTCTTATAAATTGATATATTTTAGAAAATTATGAAAAAATTAATTAATATTTTGCTTTTATATTAAGAAGTAATATTACTTACCTTACCTTAATTAAATTATACATTTTTATATTTATATTTCTACTCTTTTAATCTTTTTATTAATAACTCTACGTTATGCTGAATTCATTCATAATAAAATAATTTTGGCTTATCTTAATATAACTACCAACTTATCTAGTAAATAATCTTGGTAAACATCAATGGTGCTAAATCATTACTCTTTTGATGGGAAAATCATAAAATTTGAAGAAAAAATCATTAAAAACTATAAAAATAATAACAAGATAATCTTATTTTTTTAATTTTAGTTCAACAATTTTTTTTCAACTTCATTTTAAAGCTTCATTTTAATCTCATCTTTTATGATTCTTATTTATAATTTTTAATTAACAACTTTATAATGTTATTTTTTAAAAAGTACTATATATATAATATAAAAAATGTACGTAATATATATGACATTTACAATAGAAATTATAGTTCAACTTTGGTGATACGAAAATTATGTGGAGAGCAGTCTTCAAAACTTCATTAAGATAAATAAAAAAACAATTTTTGATAAATTTTGAATTATACTACTATAATTTTACCTCATATTTTACTTTTTCATATTACAAGTCATATCATCTAATGTTGAATTAGGTTGTTGTTAGAATTAATTAAATAAATTATTCCAATGATGTGAATCATATGAAATATAATTATGGGCCTTAATGTGATTTAATAATATTAAATGGAAATATTGATAATTATGGGAAGTTAATATTAAGAATTAAAATTTACCATAACTAATTTGATGGATGTTGGTTATATAAGAGAAAACTAGGGTTCTGCCTCTGCCGTGCAAAAATCTGAGAGTCTCACGAAAGCCATCAAATAACGACAGTGGGAAATAAAGATACGGAAAGAGGTAGATTGGGAAAAGGTAGTCAACACAAATTTGTTCTGATGGATCAAGGTTAGTATTCTAATTATTATGAATTCAAAGATCCTTTATGCTTGTTATATATATGATTGAAACTTGCATGTGGTATCAGAGCATGGTTGTTGAATTTGTGATTTTTCTTAAATAATGATTTCCAAAAATTATGAACATTTTATAAACCCTAATCTTATTAGAGATAAATAAATTAATGATATTCCGCTGCTGATGATGTAATATTTTTTCAATTTGGCAATGCACATTCATTTTGTGTTTTGGTACTACCCATTCAATTTCCCATTTCAATTTGGCATTTGTATTATGGATTACGTGCTATCTGGGTTCTTTGCAATTGGAAATTTTTCTTTTGCATCTAATTAATATTTTAAAACTCATTGATTGTGGTTCAATTTCTCCTTATGTGCGTAAGATTTTATAATTGCTTGGATCCAGAACCTTGGGGTGTGATTGGGTTTAATGAAAGTTTTTTTTTATATATATATGTATATGTTTTGGAATTAACTTATGATAAATTTGTTAGTCACCAAAGTGGTCAAATTTTTATGTTATTTAATTCCAAATTAATTATAAATTTTTATCTCAATTACCCATGATCAAGGTTTAATGAAAGTTCTGTATATGTTTTGGAATTAACTTATGATAAATTTGTTAGTCACCAAAGTGGCCAAATTTTTATGTTATTTAATTCCAAATTAATGATAAATTTTATCTCAATTACCTATAGAACGGATGCTAAATTATGAATAATTTATTTATGGGTTAATTGAAATTCATTGTTATAAGGCATTTTTGAATCACCCAAAGATTGATTGGTTGTCCTGATTGGTTGTCCTTTTAATAATGAATATGATTGTTTGCACTGACTACGCATTATTAGTTTTATTCATATATCCAAAGATAGTGAGTATTTCTAATTGATGTGTTTATCTCACCAAATAATGTTAATATTGTTGGCATCATTATGTCGTTGTGTATTAATGTATCACCCAAAGGAGAGCATTAGTATGCATAAAATTATTTGTTATTTGAATCTATATTATTTATTTATTTTATGAATCAAAGCATTAATGTTAACCGTGTATTAATTGAAGTGTCTGTTCCGATCTTTAATGGATTAAATTATGTTGATTGGAGTGAATAAGTCCAGTTTTACTTAGGTGTTTTGGATCTTGATTTGGCTTTTCAGGTTGAAAAACCTACTGCTATTACGGATTCTAGTAGCAATGAAGAGAACGCCCATTTTAAGGCCTGAGAAAGGTCAAACAGACTTAGCATGATGTTTATGTGAATGAGCATAGCGAATAACATTAAGTCAGCTCTTCCCATAACTGAGAATGCCAAAGAATTTATGAAATTTGTGGAAGAGCGCTCTCAAATGGCTGATAAGTCCCTTGCTGGGACATTAATGAGTACTTTAACCACCATGAAGTTTGATGGTTCTTGTACTATGCATGAGCATGCCATTGAGATGACAAATATTGCAGCAAGGCTTAAGTCTTTGGGAATGGCAGTGGATGAGAATTTCCTTGTACAGTTCATTTTGAACTCATTACCGTCAGAATATGGTCCTTTTCAAATGAACTATAATACTATGAAAGATAAATGGAATGTACATGAACTGCGCAGTATGTTGGTTCAAGAGGAGACCAGACTTAAGAATCAAGGAAATTACTCCATTCACTATGTGAAGAATAAAGGAGCTGGAAAGAAATTTGATAAGAAACATGGAAAGGCCAAAGGACCATTGAAGATTGGCGAGTCCTCTGTTAAGATCCAGAAGAAAGATGACAAATGTCATTTTTTTTAGGAAGTCTGGACATTTCCAGAAGAATTGTACAAAAAACGTAAAGCTTGATTCGAAAAGAAGGATGAGCATAATGCTTACGTATGTTTTGAATCAAATTTAACTGAAGTTCCTCATAATACTTGGTGGATTGATTCTGGATGTATGACTCATGTTTCTGGATTGATTCTTTGTCTAAACTTGATGTTGTCGGGTACTCTTTTAGATTTGTGAATGGTTGTTTTAGCTTATATAAGTGTACTATTATGATTGGATCCGGTACACTTTATGATGGTTTATTGAATCTTGATAATCTATATGCTGAAACTCTTATGACCTTGCATCATAATGTTGGCACTAAACGTAGTTTAGTGAACGAATGTTCTACTTATTTGTGGCATAAAGTTTGGGATATATTTCCAAAGAAAGAATGCAAAGATTAGTAAAGAATGAAATTCTTCCGGAATTAGATTTTACTGATCTAAATATATATGTGAATTGTATTAAAGGCAAACAAACAAAACACACAAAGAAAGGAGCCCCAAGAAGCACTCAGCTTCTTGAAATTATACACACTGATTTATGTGAACCTTTTGACGTAAATTCTTTCCATAAAGAAAAATACTTTATCATCTTTATTGATGATTTTTCACGTTATGGGTACATCTATTTGCTGAATGAAAAAAATCTCAAGCAGTGAATATATTGGAGATTTTTTTTTTTTTTAAAATGAAGTGGAAAAGCAATTAGACAGAAAGGTGAAAATTGTAAGACTAGATAGAGGTGGTGAATATTATGAAAGATATGATGAAAGTGGACAACATCTTGGTCCATTTGCTAAGTTCCTTTAGAAGCGTGGTATTTGTGCTCAATACACAATGTCAGGTACACCACAACAAAATGGTGTGTCAGAAAGGCGTAATTGAATTTTAATGGATATGGTTAGGAGCATGTTAAGCGATTCATCTTTGCTTGTATCGTTATGGATGTATGCTTTAAAAACTGCCATGTATTTGTTGAATAGGTTCCTAGTAAGGCAGTTCAAAAGACACCTTTTGAGTTGTGGACAGGAAGGAAACCCATTTTGGGACACCTACATGTTTGGGGTTGTCAGGCAGAAATTAGAATATACAATCCGCAAGAAAAGAAACTGAATGCAAGAACAATCAGTGGGTATTTCATTGGTTATCCAGAAAAATCTAAAGGGTATATATTTTACTGTCCTACCCATAATACAAGAATTATTGAAAAAGGAAAAGCTCGGTTCATTGAGAATGGTGAAATCAGTGGGAGTGAAACTTCACAAAATGTGGAGATTAAGGAAGTTAGAGTACAAGTTCCTCTAGCTAACACTTCTACTTCAAGAATTGTTGTTCCACGTGTTGAAGAACCACACAATAATCAAGAGGAACAACAAATTAATGATTCTGAGATTAACAATGAACCTGTAGTAGAAGAACCACAAGAAATAGCATTAAGAAGATCTCAGAGAGAAAGGAAATCTACTATTTCGAATGATTATGTGGTTTATCTACAAGAGTCAGAAAATGACTTAAGTATTGAGAAATAATTTTGATATGTATTGAGAATATCAAATGGCAACAAATATGTTCCCCTAGCACCTAATAAGGAAGATCTTCTGTTTTTTTTTTAACTACTAAATAAATCCTATAAACTCACCTACCAACAACACTTGAATCTCATAAACTAAATATTTTTTTCTTAAGAAATTAATTAGCATGTCACCTTCTTTTGATTTATATACACATAATAATACAAAATTTACTCTACAATAATAAAAACTATTAATTGCACTTTTCAAAAACTATATAAACTATACTATACTATCTCACGAGGTTTCATTTTAAAAATTTTCTATTCTAAAATTTCTTTGTTCTAAAAATTCTTGTGAAAAATTGGATGCACAATGTTTCTTGTTCTCTTGATACATCTTTTCTATGTTGGTCTTGTTGGTGGGAGTAATCCCACTCCAACAAAAAAATTTACCTCTATTCTAATATTTGGTGATTTAACCGCTTGGTTGTGTACCTTTTCTAAGGACTTAAAAGGTTAAAATTAATAGAGAATGTGTAATGGAAGAAAATGTTGACAATACGAAGTATAATCAGAAATTGGCACAACGACTCTTCCAATTACGAGCTACAATTCTTATGACTTTTCATTTGTTGAGTTCTATTATCTCTTGATTAAAATCTCTTAATTATTCTATCTATTAAAATAACAAAGTTTGTGTATATTATGTTTTTTAAAAATAACAATTATATTTAAATTTCTTTAAGAAAATAAAATATTACTTATTAAAAGAGAAAAGAAATGAGTAATGACATCTTTCAGTGTTCATTAAAAAGGTTAAATAAAAGAAACTTCATTACATGCATTTTTTTCATGAGATTTGAATAATTTTTATTATTATAACAATGTATTTTTAATACTTCTTAATGCTATTTTTTTTTATTTATGAATTAGATATTAATGAAAACTTTTTTTCCCAAAGAAAAACTTAAATGAATATGTAGGGATATAGATATGAAAAAGTTAAAATTACATCCTAATAGTTATAATCATACCATTAATATAATATAAAGTAATAATATCATTACACTTTGAATCATATATAAATTTTCTAAGTATAATAATTTAAGTGTACAACTTTTTATTATTTTTTTTAAAATTATAAAGTATTTTAAAGTATAATCTAAATTAACTTTATAGTCTTAACTAGAACGAAAACAACACAACACCAACAATTATATAAGTCAGAGTAAGTTCACTACTCGGAAACTCGTGATGTTTCTATTGGAGGGGGAGTGTGTGTCAATGTGGAAGGAACTCACACTTGAAGAGGAGATTGTTAGAGTTCAAGGTGAGTTAGGTGAGTTGAAATCCCACATTGAGTAGAAATGGGAAGGTTGAATAACATATAAGTGAGAAAGACACACAAACCCTTAGCTTTAAGGTTTTAGGTAAGAAGTGGAGTCGTATTCACTTATATAACTATTGGTTTATCCCCATTGGTAAAAATCTCCTGGTTAACCCCCCTTGGATACCTAACAGTGGTATCAGAGGGTTTCAAGCAAGCATGTCCTATCAAAGGATGGCGGTACAAGTTAAAAGTAAACTCATGATACTTCCGCTGGAGGGGAAGTGTGTGTCAATGTAAAAGTAAACTCATGATTATGGTGCCTAACTCATCCCAAAACCGGTTCAGAAGGTGAGGTTTAAACCTCACTTATATACACTATAGTTCGGCCTCATTTTTAGTCAATGTGGGATTTCCCCAACACTCTCCCCTCACGTCAATGAGTCATTCTCAACTCAAATGTGACCCGTTAATAGATGACTCAATTTAGGTTCAACAACCTTCCTAACAATCAAGGCTCTACACAGCGGCCCGTTAACAACTTGTTAACAATTAGGGCTCCTCAAACCATGTAGAAGGGGATCATAATCTATTAACAGGTGATCCAATCGAGGCCCAACAACCTGCCAATCAAGGTTCAATATATTAACAAGTGGCCGAATTTAGGTCCAACAATCTTGTTAACCTAGTTATAATACCATGTAGAAAGTGATTATGGGTCTAATTCACCCCCAAAACCGGCTCTAAAGGTGAGGTTTACACCTCACTTATATACTATAGTTCGGCCTCATTTTTAGTCAATGTGGGATTTCCCAACAAACTCACACTTGAAGGAGAGATTGTTGGAGTTCAAGGTGAGTTGAAATCCCACATTGAGTAGAAATGAGAAAGTTGAATAGCATATAAGTGAGAAAAATACACAAATCCTTAGCCTTAAGGTTTTGAGTAAGAAGTAGAGTCGTATTCACTTATATAGTTGTGATTTATCTCCTAAGGTTAACCCCCTCCTAAATACCTAACAGTGGTATCAGAGTCAGGTTCGTCCGGCTCACGAGGAGTAGATAGGTGAGGAAACTTCCAGTCGAACAATTAAATTTACAAATGGGTTGCTTAACTTTAATTATAACCCAAAAGTCCTATTTTAGCTCATAACAATAAGTGATTTGGTTAAACATTTTGAATTTAAAAGTTGTTCAAGATGTGTCTTACTTTATATGAAGGTGTCTTAAAAATATTAGGTATCTTTAAAGGAGGTAATATAAGAAATACAAGAAAGATCATAAAAAAATATGACTCCACCTTCTAACAAAAAATACACTTTCTACTAAAGATAATTTAAAGAAAAAAAATTATACTACTTAATAGTTTTATGTGCTGGTTAGATTAAAAAATGAAGGAATATTTTATATATATATATTTTATTTACGTATAAAAAGATAGATGATATTTAGAAGACTTATTTATTATTTTTATTTGAATTTGGTAGTTTGTTTTCTAAATAATGTATTTGATCACTTTTGTAAACATGATCTTATGATACAATTTAATATGAAAAAGAAAAAGAAATACTAGGATGTTGTGGGAAATGCTATTATTTGATACGTATGGCAGAAAATAAATGAAATGGTGTTGAGGAATAAAAGTTTTGTTGAGAATGATTTGTTACAGCAAATCAATTTGTGTTTAGTCTTATATGAGAATATAATTGAAATCTTTTCAAAAAAAATTTAAGTATGAGATGTAATTGAAGTTTATGTATTATTATAATATGAAAAATATTATAATAATTTAAAAATGTTTGATATGGGGATGGTTTTATATAAATATTATACTGCCTGAAGATGAATGTCTACATAAAAAATAAGATAAATTAGTTTATTTCTTTACTTTAATATATAATATTGTAATAGAATTAAGAATCAATTCTACCATTTTCTTCTCTACATATTGGTTTTTGCTCATAAAAAAATAATAATAAACATTTATGTTTCTAGTAAAACTATTGCATCCAAGTTGTAGAGATGAAAATATATTGTCATTTAATTGGCTATTGTATGAATTTCATACTAAAACTTTCTAAAACCTCATAATTTTCTTTCTTCACCTCAAATAAATTTGAATTTTTTACATTAGCCTCTCGAATTTTTATTTATGTTTTTGGACAGCCAAATCAAGAATGCAATTTGAATATATTTTGAAAAACAAGTTTCGAAATGATATAAGGTTGCTTTCAATTAACAAAGTCATTGATCAACTCTACTTTTAGAACATTAATAGTCATTCTGAAATGTATTTTTATATTCTAAAAGTATCATTTTAAAACAATGATTTTGAAATGATAATTTCAAAATAATCATTTTGAAAATAACAATTCAAATATTGGATATATTATTTATATTCAAAATAGTGATTTTGAAATGTATTTTTTATATTTTGGAATACTGTTTTTATATTTCAAAATGTTCATTCTGAAATAGTTATTTTATATTTTGAAATGATCTTCCCAGAATATATTTTTTCATATTTCAAAATGTTCATTCCAGATTTCTCTTTTTTTTTTTTTAAGAATGGTAATGTCAAAATAATTTTTTATTTCAAAATAACCATTTCATAATTGAAGCATATTGTTTATATATTTTTTATGGTCATTGAAAAATACTCTTATATTCTAAGATGACTAGTATAAATACAGTCTGCAATCAACATTCTAAAACATAAAACTCAGATTCCGAAATAGACATTTCAAAATATAAAAATACATTCTAGAATGAAATGTCCATAAAAGAGTAATTTTGGGATTTTGTTTTAAGAATAAAAATGGGTGTTGAAAGAAATTTGTGTTTGAAGGAATGATCAGACATAGTTAACAGTGAATGAAATAGAAGCAATAACAGGTCTGAACCAGAACAAAGGTTGACCAGCAAAAGAAAAGACAAAGAAAGGGATAGCATATATGGATTTTAAATACAAACATACAAATTCTGCAACTTCAACAAAGTGCAAAACATGATCTTTAAGCCAAAATATATCAAGCTAAGTCCATTTCCCTTCCAAAATTAACATATTTTCTTATAATTTTGAAAGCTCTATAACCTTAGCTAAGGGGAGTTCAGCAATGCATTACTTATTACATTCAAATTTTGCTCCTACAACAGTTTCTTGAGACACTTCATGAGTGTATCTGTTTGTTCAGGCTTACCAACAGTTACACGAACGTACCCTTTGAGCTCTTTCTTGTCGTAGTGACGAATCATCACACCCATTTGTGCAAGGTCCTCCTATGTACATAAAAATAATGTTTTTACGGTTGGCAACAAATTTGCAATAGGTGTGAGGAAAAAGTTGAAACAAAGGGTTCTAACATTTCTCAGTAAGACATGCAAGGAACAGATGCAATATAGAACATTCTTCAGTATTGGATGAATTTCATGTGGATCTTGTTAAATAAATAACTTGAGTCTCACAACCTAGTGCCTATTTAGGATCGGTTTAGATGGGATTCTCTATGAATACTTCTAATAGAGAAATATTAAAATTAAAATTAACAGAAATTTTCTCATAATTTCTCTAAATTTTTATTTTTAATTTGCACATAAGCTAGTTAATTTAGTATATGAAGAATCTCATTTCATTTTTTTTCTTCTTATTTTTCTTCCCTAAAAGTAAAAACTCATCCAAACATACGTTAGAATCAGTTTGTTTAGGATTAAAAATAAAGTGATTTTAGTATAAAATAATTTTAGGGGTTAATTTATTATTTAAATAAGGAGAAGTTGATTCATGTTTGCTTACAATCAGAAAAAAATACCAGATTTTATGAGAAGTTGTTTCAAATAGCTTTTGATTATAATCAGATTTCTGTTTCTTCTCAGTTTTTTATTTGAAAAGTTGTAACAAACACAAAAAATTATTGTGTTTTTAAAAAGTGATTATTTATTTCAAAAAATAATTTACTTTTTGATGAAAAAAAGCTTAAACAAACAGACCCTTAGTAAATAATAACTACTCCGTGAATTTCACCTAATCTTCTCAAAGGAAAATAGAATTTTGAAGTGAACGAATAACATGTATAAGAAACCCTGAAGATTGAAGATGGCTAACCCCCACCAACTATGCATCATCCACAACTCTCCCTCCCCAAAGGAAGAGAAATAAAGTGATGAAGAATACAGATTTCTATACTTTAGTTTCTGTCTAGTGATCTGAAATTAAAAGAAAGCATATTTCCTATTTATGTTGATAAGCCTAGATGAGAAAGAAAAAACTGGAAATTAGCTTTGTGTTCAATCCTTTTAAACATCTCTCCTTCATTCTATGTAAATGATGTGACTGTTGACATCATCATATGAAAAATCGAGTAAAGAAAACCCTTTTATGGAACAAGTATACTCTCCATTTATGAAGTTAAAAGAAACAAAATATAAGATGCCCTAGCGCAATGATAATTTCTATGGTAGTGGCAGCGATATCTTCTGATAAAATGTAGATTTTTAAGGATGATTCATTCTTGGTACCATCTGATACACTACATCCAGCATATTTCTAAAATTGTCTTTAAGATGGCCACTTTTCATGATAGAATGAATAAAACAATGAAAAGCATGGAAGTAGGGTTATTTCATCAATCATCAGAAAACCTCAGGTAGCAGAAAACATTAGTAAAATAACTATTATTCACAACATACTGTCCACTATTTAAAGTAGTTATTATCCTAAGGAGATCAGAATGGTAATTTTGGGAGGCAGGAGTGAAGTCTGTCAAATCAAATACCAAACTGAGACGATGTATCAAATTTTGCACCAAACAATAATTGTCCGAAACATTTATAAGGAAAAATAAATAAAGAAAAAGTTTATATATACAGAGATATGGAAAGGAAGATTTACCTTTAGTTTCTTTGCATCCTTTCCAGATGTAACCTCGCAAAGAATGAAATTAGAATGGCTTGGAAATGGCCGAAGGAATGGAACTTCCTTCAAAAGGTCATAAAGCCTTCCTCTTTCTTTCAGCAAAGCATTTTTTACATTCTGTGTATTAAGACTGACACATTAGCTTTCACTTTTGTTGACAATAATAACAGGTAATAAATGAGTAAAACATGCAGGGTACTTTAGTATTTTGTATATCTTGTAATTGCACCCAGTATATGTATACATGCGACAGTGCTGGACACAATTGTCTTTAAGAGCTATCAAACTCTTATACCAATTAACATAACATACATGTGTTAAGTGCAAAGGTACTAAAGAAAAACCTCTAGATAGGTAGGATTTTGCAAAGCTGCACATGCAGAAATTTCAGCAGCAACAGATACATTATATGGCTGCTTGGCTCTCCAAAGATACTCAATTATAGTCAAAGGAAAAGCTCCGTATCCTACTCGAAGTCCAGCTAAACCTGAGACAATTTGAAAATTAAGATAAATGGTCAAGGATCCCAAGTTATAAAGTAGCTAACCATTAGTAACAGGATTTTCTACATATTAATTCAACAAATATGTTAAGCATCAGTATCTAATCCATAAACCGAAACTTTACAAAGAAAATTTGATTTGTAGAGTGTTGTTGTTGATTACTGAGCATTGGTCCTAAAAATTGAGGTCTACAAAACATTTACTAACTGAAAGTCATTCCAATCCATCATAAACATCCTGCTTCCCATTCCAATCCTATATCCTACGTAGACTAAATATATACATCTTTGGCTCTTGTTCATTCCAACCAGAGTTATAAAGAGCTTCTATCCAATCTTCTTTCATTTCAGGATCTTTAACTGACAAGTTTTGGATAATTTCCAGCTGAGTTTCAATCCAGTTCCTCTAACCTCCACTGTGTATGTTTCCAATGCGCTTTAAATAGTTTCTGGACACTGTTGCCAGTCGCCAGCCACCATCTCATCATTCTGACAAATTCAAACCTCTATTTTGCCATAGGTGACTTTTTCAACATCTTTTGCCACTGTTTACTAGTTGTCACCTTTTTCAGCTACATTTCCAACCATCACCTCCCATCCTAAAGACCAGGAAAAGCCTATCAGGCCCAGCCCAAGCAGAGTTCACACATAAACACAAGACCCAGCTATCAGTATTTGCCATGCGCACCAGTATATCTTATCCATGCTTCAACAGATCTCACCACTGCCAGACTTGTGCAGCCCTCCTGTCCCAAAGCTGCACATGGTTTGTCAGTTTCTGGCTTGTGATCCTTTTCTCAAGTTTTTCGCCACAGTTTGGTACCTTTCATTCTCTCTCCAGGTTCACCTCTTACTCAAATCTGACCTCTTTGGTTTAAATCATGCAATGTGGGATTCGGAGAAATCATCCTAGCGCCATGATTTTCCCAGAAAAAATCAGTCTGGCCTCAACATGGCTATCCTAGAGAGCCATCCTGGCCCTGCAGCTTCCGCAGCAAATCATCTTGATCCCCACTATTCTACAATCACAAATTATATAGTTGGATTCTCTTAGAACTTAGAAGGTATAGATATAACAAGCTCAAAGCTTAGAAAGCTGCAGCTTGGGGGTGTTAGACTATATCAAAATATCTACCTTAAAGTTTCTTAAATTAGGATTAGTTTGCCTATTTCACATTATCTCCTAATATTGTTGGTTATATCATATTTCCTTATCTCATGATTTGTTTCCGAAATTAGTATTAGGATTATGATTAAATATAAGTAAGCATAAACAGTCTTAGTTTTATGAACAAATCAATACAATACAATACATCTGAGTTAATATCAATTTCTTGTTTCATTTCCTTTCATCTCTCTTCCTCCCTCGATACCTAAAACATAATTTATTGTTACTACCCCGTGTTTGCTTTATCAAAATATTGATGTTCAAGTCAATTTACTATTAAAAACTAGTATTCAACTAAAAATCCAATTACCAGTGTTGTTGAATAGCTGCTATACTGGTGGTATAGCACTATAGCAGTCTGGATCCATGCTGATCCACTACCACAATGACATCAAATTGCAGCTTCCATGAAATTTGCAATCACAGTCACAATGGGTGTCACAGGTTTAACTGAAATTGCTACTATGATTCATTGACCCTGTCCCCCTCCATCTCTTCTATAGTAATATTAGTAAATAAAACTTTCACTTCCACATATTTAGTTTAAATTAACCTAAATCAACCAGGCTCTAACCCTTGTTATAATTCCCCATGAGAAAAGAAACCGCATAGAGATTATACAATAAAATAAAGAACATTTAATAATCTGAAATTCTCAACTAAAATGCACGTATTAGCATGCAGCAAGATGCCTGAAAAACATTGTTTTATTAGAGTTTGATCAGATCATATAAAGAAACAGTTTTCACAATAAAAGAAAACTATTTTGATAAGGGGACAACATGAATTCTCAGTTGAAATTCAAGTTTACTTGTGTAAAATAGGGAAAGAAAAAAGTATTAGCATACCAGCTCTTTTGCTAAATGTCCGAAGAATAATCAAATTCTCATGTTTCTTCACCCAACTCATCCTTGATTCAATTCCTGAAAACTCAATGTATGCTTCATCCAGTATCACCAATATGGGAAGGTCGAGTATTTTTAAGAGAACTTCATCATCAATTATACTGTCACGAAATTGGTAGATTTAGATCAAAATATACCAGATCATAACATAAGCAAACAAAGGAAGCTCAAATTTCTAGCATATTAACTTAATAATCATCTCCAGCCTTACTAAATCCTGACTTCGGATTGTAGATGGAAAAGAAATATACTGCTGTCATTGTGGTACAACTTCTGACTATTACACTATAATAATAGGGAAACACTGTTTGCATGCAAATAAATCTGAAAAGAACAAAAGCACAACTGAAAAGAGAAGTGCACACAGAATAAAAGCACAATTGAAAAGAAAAGCGTACACAGAACTCCAGTAGATTTGAAGAAGAAAAAATTAATTGAAAAAGAAAGTACTACAAGTTACAACCATACAACTCCAGGCACCTAATTTTCTAACTATTCACTTTAGCGTAAGAAGGATAATTGACAGTTACCTCCCATCTGGATTATTTGGAGATGTCAAAAATATGCATTTGGGCTTCTCTTGTTTAACAACTTCTGCAATCTGTTCAACATTCAAGCTGAAGTCTGGGTTCCTTGGAACTGCAGTTTAAATAATGCAGATGGTTATGCACATCTGACATGGCATAATAAGAAAAATCCAAAACAGAGTTAGAAAATCATAGACTGCTGAGAAGACAAGGAATAATAAGAAAATAAAGGGATGAACAAGCCATAAAACCAAAGATCATTTTAGTAGACACATCTAAAATAATAACAATGTAACAAAAATCATGATATATTATCCACAATACAATAATAAAAAGGCTAATTCGTTTGGGGCCTATTGTTTACATTGGACAAGTACAAAAGGATTTCACATCATGATAGGAACAATTTTATCTGCCAAGTCTGAAAACCTAAAGATCTATAATTGATTTCACGAGAAACCCCTTTACTGTCTAAGGTTCAATCAGTTTTATAGACATCAGTTTCTCATTTGACAAGTATAAAATGATCTATATTTTTTAAAAAAAGGAAAATACATTTTGAAAGCTATCTTTAGGTAATGTTATTCTTACCTTTGATAACAAGTGCTCCATTAACTGCAGCGTCAAATTCATACATTGTGAAGGTCGGAGGACAGTCCACAATCTTGTCTCCAGGATCAAGCACACAACTGTAGTATATACATAGAGAAGAATGTATCATGGTGATTATCATAGCTATGAGAAACTAGAATGAAGAGAAAAAGAATTTGAGGCTTATCTAAAGTAGAAAAGGCAATGGTCCTAACCGCATTATCAAATCAATAAGCTCATCCGCACCACATCCTACAAGAATATATTCAGCTTCAAGTCCAGAATCTTGGGCAAGGGCTGCACGCAATCTGCGGCTCTCTGGATCCGGATAAACATACGGGAACTTTATGGATCCTAGGGCTTCCATGACCTATCAAACCTTTGATAGTCAACTCGAGTAATAAAGGGTGTATTCAGCAATATGCTTACATACACTTGAGCATAGCCTAGAATATATTTAAAGCTTAATAACTGAAAGATAACATTACAATCAATCGCCATGACATTGTTAAACATCATATTACCAAATAATCATTTTCCACTTTTATTCAATAGTATGGAGATTACAGACATTAAAAAAAATATAATAAAAACTCACCTCTGGAGGGGGACCATAAGGATTTTCATTAGCATCTAACTTGACAATATCCTCAGGCTTACGTCCAAGACGAGCGGATAAAACCTACAACAGAAAGCTTCTTCTTTTGTAACTAACTTGCATTGTGGCGAAACAATTTTCCCCACTAAAGAAACCAAAGACAAGTGCTGCAGCCAGGGGTTCATGGCAAATGTCATAAAAATTAGTGTCAAATGCCAAACTCCCCGTCTCTTAACAACAGGCAGAGAGACAAAATTGAAGTTAAAGAACTTGTAATTTGAGTGCAGTGCATTTGCAAGCAAACAACCAATCTCAGAATGAAAATACTATTTTTGACCAAGAACCAATAATGCCACAAGGTACAAGAAGAAATAAACTGTGTATCTTCAATTTTGAAGTAACAACTACACAAGTATGTTACTAAAGCTACGCGAACAGTAGATATGGAATACATGACAAGGCCAAATTCTTGACAAGAAAAATCAAATATTGCCCACTAAAATCAGGAAAACTGGACATGTTCGAGTAGTCACAAAGAAGCAACAAAATCCAGAGGAGTTGACTTTTCAAGACACAAACCTCAAAGGGCAAAATGGGTTGATAAGGAGACAACTTCCTCAGATGCTCTCTGATGAAGGAATCACCTGTCACCTGCAGAGGACCATTGCTAACTTGCTCCACAGGAATGGTAGAAGCCATTGCCACAAACTTCCTCTGATTACCCTGAAATGAACGAATGAGTTTTGGTGGCAACCCCACTGGCTGCTTCAGATTGGTGTTGGACTTTACCCAGCACAAAGCAGCAGAGTTGTGGAAATCAATCACACCCATTAAAATCTACACACAAATAAGTAAATAGATGTAATCAAAAAATGAAAAAGATTCAACATGACCCAATTAGAATAGCATCTCAGAAAAAGGAAAGAAAAGGAGAACAACATGACATGATTGTCCCAGAAACAAAGAGAAAAAAAAGAGAGATACGAGGTTATGGGAAGGCGTGTGCACCCTGCACTACATGCAAATGGGGAACTTGGAGAGGTTAATGGAGTCGCCAACAATTTAGAATCCAAAGTGAAATTTTTTTCTGAAGAATAAAATTAAACCATGACGGCCTAAAGGTATACCCTACAGTACACACAGTGCAGGGAGAAAGACAAAAAAAAAAAAACAGAGAAACACTATAACAGTGTGTTTTATTTATTATTTAGATTTCTCAATAGAATTAACGAATCCTATAATTTTTTTATTTTTTTTTCATTCTTATAGAATTTAAAATTATATTTCTAATTCTCATAGTATATATAAATTTTGATTTAAATTCTTGTTTCTTTAATTTTATTTTTCAAAATATTCAATTACTATTTTATCCACATTATATCATAATATTATTATTTAAAATTATCAATTAAAATTTTATTTAACACAGATATTTTTAGTATTATATAATATTAAAAATTAGAAGCGTTAGTTTTCAATTCTAAAGGGATAAAAAAATTTTAAAAAAATAAAATAAAAATTTATTCATTTTATATACATCAAAATATATTTAAATCTATTATTTATAATGAAAAAAAAATGTTGAAAAGTGACAAAACAAATTCCTAAAAATCAAAGCTAACAAGTGGGTCAGAATGAGAAAAACTAAGATATTGTGTAAGGTCAAACCGCGAAATGGCGCATATGAGGGGAGGAAATACGAATAGCATTTTTTTTTTTAATACTTTTTATCTCTCAAATATACTTATTCTTTTTAGTTCTTAATATAATATTTTTAGACTTTAATTTCAATAAAAATATTTCTTTTTTAGTCCTTACGGGTATGATTTATACTTTATAATTTTTTTTAATTTACTTCAAAGAATGTAATAAAAAATTAGTCATTAATACAAAAATAAGAGCTGAATATTACACTTATAAATATAATAAATTATGCATGAGTTTTCTCATTAAAATTATTCACATTCCATAGTTTCAAACTCTATTATAAAGGTTATTTTTACTTAAGAAAGTTATTATGTTGGAATTTTCTTTATAATCAATAATTATGCTTATTTAAATAAACCAAAAATTACAGTATAATCATGAAATAATTTTGATGAAAACAAGGATGCGGAAGCGTAACTGTATTGGCCGCTATTGGGAGAGTAAAAACAATGATAGTGATAGTGGTATGTGTGGTCTTCCAAAATAAGAGAGTTGTATGTTTTCCTTCTGTGTTTTACTCGTCTGATAGGAATTACTTGAAAAATAGAAAATTCTACTTCTTATAGAGTATTTTCTCTCTCCTTTGGGGACCATAACCCTATGTAATTAATTTTAATATTACGTACATTATTATGATTATTCTGAATTCGGCCCCTCATCAAAAACAGAATATTATCTGATATCCACACAATTAATTTTTCATGACAATTATACCCTTAGCCATAAAGTTAATATTAAGTAGACCACTTTATAATTTTGGCAAATTAAATAATGACCCTAACACATTTAAATAATACATATGTGACCCAATTCTAACAATCTCCCACTGGTCACATACGTTTTCTTACAAATGTGTCAGACTTTATGAGCTCAAAATTGTCATTATATACCTCGGACATATGCTTAAAATCTCGTCTATTAATCAAGTCAATACATAGAACCAAAGCAATTTTCGTTATATCAATCATAACTCAACCCATCAATGATCACTAATATTAACACAACCAAATGACACAGATTCATCATGAAATGTGTAGCATGAAAATTACATGTAGGGGGTCTTTACATGTCAATTTTCAACTGGTCAACTTTACCTTAATGAGATCAATCAACAACCTTATTATACAAAGTGTAATAACTGAATACCAAACTTTATATATGATAGAAAAATATAACCAAATACAAAAGTATGCATACTTAATACCAAAAATACAGAACACAAAATTACATAAATGACTAACTCCCACTAAACAAAAAATTCCTCAAACTGTAAAACACTCATGCGAGCTGTGTGCTCATAAAAGGCCTTGGGTGGAACACCCTTCGTAAGAGGGTCTGCTATCATGGAGTTTGTCCCTAAGTGTTCTATGAAAATTTGTCCACTTTGTACCCTTTCTTTATCAACTAGGAACTTGATGTCAATATGTTTTGACTTGATTTGTACTCCTATTATTATTGAAATATAGGACAGCTGATTTATTGTCACAGTATAACTTAAGTGGTCTTTCAATTACTTCCACAATTTGCAGTCCAGTGACAAAGTTCCTCAACCAAATCCTTGATTAGATGCCTCATAACATACTATAAATTCTACTAACACGGTGGGTGAAACTGTAAGAATTTGCTTGGCATTGCGCCAAGAAACTGCACCACCAGCTAGTAGATAAATGAAGTCTAAGGTTATGAGGTATTTTGACATCCAACAAAATCTAAGTCAGAATGATCAGTAATCTCCAATTGATCTTTATATGAGCATATAATAATTTGTTCTTTTTAAATACCTCATAACCTTTTTTAGCTGCATATTTCTGAATTGCTTAAATATTTACCTAACATCCCAATTTATGTACGCTACAGCTAGATGCGTACATACTTGGATATACATTAGACTCCTACAAATTATGCATAGGTAATCTTTGCGTTTCCTGAATCTTAAACAATTTGCTTAACATCCTAACTATGTACGCTAAATTTGGACGCGTACATACTCGAATATACATTAGATGCATAGAGAATCTTTGCATTTACTGAATCTTAAATATTTTCCTAACATCCCAATTATGTACGCTAAATCTGGACACGTACATACTCGGGTATACATATGCATAGAGAATCTTTGCATTTACTGAATTTCTGAGTTTTACCTTTAAGCACTGACTGAGATGATCTCCCTTAGCAACTGGAGTATCCCGATTTACATTCCTGCATACCAAACCTTTTAAGTACTTTTTAAATATAACTCTTTTGTGAAAATCCTAAAATACCCGAGATTAATCTCTGTATATCTGAATTCCAAATACAAAGGAAATATCATCAAGATCTTTCATTTCGAATTTTCTTAACAAAAACCTTTTGGTTTCATGCAACATGTTTATATCTTTAGTGGCTAACAGAATGTCATCAACATATAGGACTAAGAAAATATACTTGCTCCCACTGAATCTGTGATACACACAATCCTCAACAAGATTCATCGCAAAAAAACCAAATGAGAGAATTACTTGATGAAATTTGTGGTACCATTGTCGAGATGCCTGTTTTAGTCCATAAATGGATTTTGTCAATTTGCAAACCATATTCTTTGGGTCTCCAGACACAGTTTTCTGGTTGCACCATATAAATTGTCTCATCAATGTCGCCATTAAGAAACACTGTCTTGACATCCACTTGATGAAGCTCCAAATCATAATGTGCAACAAGGGTCATGATTATCCTAAAAGAGTCTTTCGATGAAACTGGATGAAACTGGAGAGAAAGTCTCTTTAAAGTCAATCCCTTCCTTTTGGGTATAACCTTTAGCTACAAGACGAGCCTTATAACTCTCCATATTACCTTTAGAATCCTACTTGGTTTTAAATATACATTTGCAAACAATGGGTTTCACACCTTTCTGGTAATAGGACAAGTTCCCAAACTTTATTGTCTTGCATGGATTTATACTCCAAATTCATTACTTCAATCTACTTTTCTGAATTGGAATCTTGCATGGCTTAACGGAAGTTAATTGGATCATTTTCAATCATACCATTATTTTCCTCATGTTCTTGGAGAAATACCATGTAATCATCTGAAATAGCACTTCTCTTTTCTTTAGTGGATCTTCGTAAAGGTATTGGCTCATGAAGTACAGGTCCTTGAGGATCTTGAGTTTGCTCTTCTTGAACAACCAAATTATCTTGAATAAGAGATTCAATAACAATCTCTGGCGGAGGTTATGAATTTACTTTATCAAAAAACAACTGTATGAATTAGTTCTGGAATTATTACCAATTCTTCCTCTAAGACAAAGTTTCTAACCTTATTCTTCCCCCAAACTCAATATCCTCAAAAATTGTCTTTAGGGTCACACAAGTTCTTGATGATCTTGAGTTTGTTCTTCTTGAACAACTAAATTATCTTGAGTAGGAGAATCATTTACAATATCTTGTAGAGGTTATGAATTTGCTTTATCAAAAGCAACTGTATGAATCGATTCTGGAATTTTTATCGATTCTTCTTCCAAGACAAAGCCTCTAACTTTATTCTTCCCCAAACTCAATATCCTAAAAAATTGTCTTTAAGTGGATATTAAAATTTAGAATCCCTTAATTTTCCAAAATAACCAACAAAGTAACTGCTCACTATTTAGGAGTCCAATTTCTTTACATTACGTATAACGCCTTTCTTTAGTTAGACATCCCATATAAAAAAAACTTCAAATTAGACCAATTTTGCCCAACCAAAAAAATATTTTAGCAGCTACCTTAGTTGGCACTGTATTTCAAATATAAACGACAGTCTTTAGAGTCTTTACAAAAAAAATTAATATGGTAAAGTATAATGACCCTATCTTTACAAATTTCGTTTTATCTTTGGTCATAAAAAAAATTTTAGGCAATATCTAGTAAATATAGATTATCATGAATCAAAAAGAGTCAATTACAACCATATTTGATAATCTAAAAAAATAGCATTCAAATCTATTTTATTGACCAATTAAAATAATCTATCAAAATCCATAATTGTCTCAAAAAAAAAAAACATCCAATATTTATACCTTATTAGAAGGTTTAAATGAAAACCATATGGAAATGAAACATTTTCGAAAATAAAAAAAATGTAAATAGAAAAACATTCTGCATCAATCTGAAACAAAATATATGAATGTGAATAGTGGTTCCAGAATCTCACCATCCTTACTATAAATCCATCTTTCAGAATCAATTGGCTTTCGGTAACTCAGACAATCTAGTACTGAACCACTGATGTGAACAGTGGTTCCAGAATCTCACCATCAAGTATTTCTAGATACGAAAACTATATTGACCTTAAAGTAGACCAAAATAAGAAACATACCTTTACTTGTTAAGCATGATATTTGGTACATTCTTTCTTTACATGTCTAGCCACATTACAAAAGAAACCTTTATTATCTTGATTCTGATTCTTTTGCTATGAACCCTTAACATTTTCTTTAACTGATACTTTATGGAAATCAAGTTCTAGACAAAAGTATTTGTTTCTGCCTTATCACTTATAACAATATCCTAAAGGCTTCAGGAATGCCACACTTAATGATCATGAGACTCATGCGAGCAATCCCACTTCTCATATCTTTGTCACAAGTACAAGGTTCTTTAAGAGAAGGGGTTGCTCAATCCTCAATGCAAGGTCTAGATCATATAGTCAAGAACAATTTAAATATTCTCTTTCCGTCCTTAAAATTGTTACTGTAAGAAGTGGAACTGAATTTAGATTTACAAATATTTAAGCAAATAGTAGCTGAACTGAGAGAACAAATAAAAAAATTATGCTCATAAAATTAATAATAATAATCCATATGTTCAAATAATACCACAATCCCATCACAAGATATCTAGTGCACCATCAATATCAAGTCTTTGGACAGTAATACTGATTGCTAGTGATATATTTGTTGTAATGATCAATCATTGATAATAATTCACGTCAAATAATAAACCCTGATTCATTATCCACGTGTAAAACTTTATAATTATCACATGTTTACCATCACAGGTGTGTATACAATCCGGGCCAAGCATTAATCTTCCTTTGGGCCGACTAATACCCGCATGGATAAATATACACACAAATATTTAACATTTTTCTGAATAATCCATACACAAGACAGGTCACTTTGGCGACTTCTTGAAACTAAATTCATATAAAATGTTAAACAGTAGTCAAAATTTGAACTTTCATAAACAATATAATTCAAATGTTGATTTCATAAAATTGCCTTAACAGTGAACCTATTTTTTTTTATAAAAAAAAAAAAGGAGAACTTTTACATTAATTAAAATTTCAAAATATATGTCTCGAATTGTACAAAGAATCTTGAATTTGAATCTTGAATGTATAATCCCAAACTAAATAAATATATATATATATATATATATATATAATCCCAAACTAAATAAATATATATATATATATAATCCCAAACTAAATAAATATATATATATATATATATATACACCACAGTGAAGGTTAACGGTAGAGGGATAACAATACATTCAACGTACAAAATTAGATCTCAATAAATCAATAAAATTGTAAACACTCATCCCAGTGTCAATCAATTATGAAAAACCTAATTTGAAAACCTAATTTCAAAATTCCCAAAATTATAATTTTGAAACCCCAATTTCAAAATTTTTCAAAATCATAATTTTGAAACCTTAATTTTAAAATTTATCAAATTCATACTTTTAAAACCCTAGTTTTAAAATTTCCAGAAAAAACATACATGAATCAGGTATAGGCGGGCTCTGATACCATGGTTGGAATTTTCTTTTTAATCAATAATTATGCTTATTCAAATAAACCAAAAATTACAGCATAATCATGAAATAATCTTAGAAACCTATACCTCATTCATGATGAAAACAAGGATGCAGAAGCTTACCTGTATTAGCCGGCCATTGGGAGAGTGAAAACAATGATAGTGTGACAGTGGGTATGTGTAGTCTTCCAAAAGAAGAGAGCCGTATGTTTTTCTTCTGTGTTTTTCTCGTCTGATGGAGATGACTTGAAAAATAGAAAATCCTACTTCTTATAGAGTATTTTCTCTCTCCTTTGGGGACCATAACCCTACGTAATTAATTTTGAGATTATGTACATTATTATGATTATTTCTGAATTCGACCCCTCATAAAAAAACAGAATATTTTCTGGTATCCACATAATTAATTTTTCATGACAATTATACCTTTAGCCATAAAGTTAATATTAAGTAGACCACTTTATAATTTTGACAAATTAAATAATGACCCTAACACATTTAAATAATACATATGTGACCCAAAAATTCTAACATATTACTTCATATACATACATGAAAGTTGAAATAGACATTATGTTGGTAACCAACATTGAATATTATATACGAAAAGTTTTTCGGAGTTTATTATCATTTTTCCTCTTAACCTAAAGTAGTGACTTCAACAGGATCTGAATATGTAATAGTAATCCAAGAACACATACCCATATGAAAACTAAGTTACCACTCATGAACCATATAGCACTTTAAAAACATTTTTCGGAACCGTTAAATATTATCGTTAAAAATATTTTTTGTAATCAAAATTATTATAAAGTAACAGATTATAAAATCTTTTCTCGAGAATTGAATCATAACAAACCACTTAGAAACAAAATATATGATGCTCAAAAATATCATTTAAAGTTTTACAAAATTCTTTCTCAATCATTATCTTAAAAAAAAAAAATAAGAACTAAGTAGAAAAGGAAATTATCTCATGTCTAATTGTGAAAAAGTGGAGTGTAATCATCTTAGTGCTATCCTTTCAACATAATGTTTTGGTTTTATTTATAATATTTCCAAAATCTTGTCACACAAAAAATTGCCTGAGTTATGGATGATCTAAAATATGATTTTGAAAAAAAAAGAAATATTATGCAATCGATAAATATGGATGAAATCATTTTACATATTTTTAAATTACCTCCTTAGTTTATCTAAATTTGCAAGAAGCCTTAAATTCATAAAAGTAATTTATTTGATAAATTCAAACTCTATAAAATAGAAGTTAATAATCAATTTAGAAAAAAAAAACTTTTAATAAAGGTAAAGAATATGCTTTATTGAAATGGTGAACATTTTGAATTACATTATTCATGAATTCATGAAATTACTTTATGCTCCTCAAACTAACTAATGATATTTTTAAAGAACAAAAATTGTAAAATAAAAACTAAACATGAAATATCTAGATATATCTTAAAGGTGAATATTCTTGAATATACTTTGCATACTAATACAAATAGATTTTTAATTATTTCAAAATTATCATAATTTCTAGTAATAGAAATATGAAATTTAAAGATATTGCTTTCTTTGAAACATTCTTCCTTGACAACCTTTCTAGAAGAATTTGATCATGAGGTAATGTGAGTGGCTCTATGCATCTTACTAGACTTAGGAAAGCCCCAAATGATGACTACAAATATGCAAGTTTGTTGACAAGTACCTTCAATATGAGTAATGTTTCATTCTTTACGATGAAGATTGAGACATTTGTGGAATCTTTGCAAGTCTGGAAGAATTTGGCCATCATAACAATCATTCACATAGTCATTTTTTTATGCAGGCGAAATATTTTAAGATAATTTTCGTACTTTACTTGTTCTTTATTGATTTGATTATTTTTCTTTTTCAACCTATGTTAGCCTGGATGCTTCTCGGTTCCCGGCAAAGAGTGTATCTATTGATTACAATTTGACGCTCAAGTCAATCAAGGATTTAATGAAAATCACAACAGTTCAATAAAATTAGTGAACAATAACCTTCATATCTGATATTGACCATCTATTTATAATATTCTTGATGGGCTTTACATGGTGGGCCGTATTAGAGTTTCTTAATGTTCCTTTATCAACTAGTAATAGGCTAGTTAGATAATACGTTATTAACTTTACTAATATTTACTAGTAGAAATCTAACAACCATTCGATAGGTGTGGTGACTGACATCTTGTCAGTTTAGGTGATGGATCCTTGTTCATCCAACCGAAACTGGGTTGGCTCCCATAACAATGCTCCCAAATAAGGGAGAGAAGAGATTGGTTTTGCAAGGGAGTGAAGAAGAGTGACTGAGAAGGTGAAATGGAATTATTTGAGGTGGAAGACTAAAACCTGCTTTCTATGTTTACAAAATTAACATGAAAATGATAAATATATGATCACAAGCATCACTTATTTTTTTATTTGAGTATTAAACTTATTGTTTGGTATCATATTCTAAATACTCTATTAAATTCAAATTATGTGTTTTCATCCTTATCTTTATTCATAGTAACTTCTTTTGAATTGTCTACTACTTAATTTTGTTAATTTTTTAAAAGTGAATAATTTAGAGAAACTAACATATTTGATTTAAGGAAAGAATCATAATAAATTTAATATATTGTGGAGAAGTGTAAGATGTAAATTTCTTTTACATATATTCACGTGCATGTAAAGTTATTATCATTAAAGTTTTCATTCTTGTTTGTGTTATTTTATGTCTATATGTGGATGACATAATAATATATGAAAGCAATTTGCATATTATAAAATATGTGAAATCTTTTTTTATACTAATTTTAACATAAAGGATCTATTAAGGAAGTTCGTATCATCTACCTCAATTCTTAACGTGTGATTTATATATTAGTTAGACAACTTTGTTTAATATCAATTGATTTTAGAGTTTGTAAAAGAAGGATGTTATAGAAGTCTCTCATTACTTGTCTTAATTCTTAGAGTACAATTTATATATATATATATATATATATATATATATATATATATATATATAATGAGCTACTTCACTTTATGTTAATTAGTTTTAAGTTGAAATCTTACATAAAATTGGACATGTAGATATGATTTTCAATATTAAGCTAATCAAGAAAAATGATAAAATTATTTTGACTTAATATTGTGATAATCAATTTCTTACTGTTAAAATTATTAATTAAAAAAAAATCACATAAGTCAATAGAAATTTGACATGTCATTTGTGTTATTTTTATTGATTTTTTTTTTCATGTTTGAATTTAATCTTTGTGGATCCGCTTATATTAATAATGTATCAAGAAGTACTTAAGTTGTTATCAAGGGGAATAAACTAAAACCTATTAACTAGTTGCAAACAGTGAAAAAATATTGTCAAATGAATAAAAATATATTGTCAAATGAATAGTGATCCATGAATGGAGTTCAGTAACTAAAAACCAAATTGTTGTCAATAAATTAGGAAAAAGTATACATGTCTCATTCGTATGACAATGTATACTTTAAATTAAATTGTGAAAATAATAATTTGAAATATTTAGTTGTGGTAAAATTTAAAATACCTTTAATATTGGATCCAGTGGCAAAAGTTATAAGGGTGAGTGTCATGAACTTTTTTTTAAAGTGCTCACCTAGTGAATGCGGTGGTGGGGTTGGCATTGTGAGATATGGAAAATGTTCACACACACGTATTAAAAAGATCGTCTAATACTTAAAATTTTTACAAATAAATTTAAATAGAAGAAGAAAGACAAACATGTAATAGAGAGTTAAAATACTTATTTTATACAAGTTTACTCTAATTAAAATATGTCAATTTGTTTCTTAAGAAACTCTTAAAAAATTCTATTAATCAAATAATTAGTTACACAAGTTTAATTACATCTAACTTATATGAGTACACAATATCATCCTTGATAAATCATTTTAATACTTCTTGAGTTAAAGAAACTAGTATTATTTAATGATTATGTCACTCTTGACTTTTTTTGAGTAAGCAAAGTTAATCCTAACTTACAAACAAAAAGATTTGATAAAAAAATTACAATTAATTACACTAGTAATTAGGATATAAATAATACAATTCTTGAAAATAGATTTTAAACTTCAAATGGAAAAATTATAAAAAATCATCTCTTAAGTGTTTTTCGTCCTATGGACAATATAAAAGTTAAGTTATGAGTATAGAAAGCTTGAAAACTTTATCAAAGAATGAATGAATTATGTAGTTACTTTATTTGTTTGTGTAAAACTTTCCTACATTAAGAACTTGTGTTATTTATAGAGTCTGCAAGACTATAACCATTAGAGATATTGTCTTGATTTTGCTTTAACTAACATCAAAAGGTGTTTTTCAACGAGTTTCTCTTAGATGGCTTATAAAAGCTACATATTTTCCTTCTCATTCTTAAACATTCTCTTCAACTTCTAGAACAAGAATTACTTAATTGACAAGTTGACTTCAAACATTTGAATCATCTCAAAGATACACACTATGCTAAACAATCTAACACTAGATAATGTGCTTAATAAAAATAGTCTTATCTAATACATATTAGATGATCTTATAGACTTAAAGATTATTGATTCAATTTTATAAAGTTATAAAGCGTTAGAAAAAACTTCTTTTTCATTCAAGGACTTAAAGTTACTATATGAGTATATTCATAATTAAAACACTAGTTGCACATAAATTAATTGTCTAACACCTCTTTCTCTTAATTGTCTAACACCTCTTTCTCTTAAGATCTCCAATATTTTCTAAAAAAATTATTCATACTACATGTCGAGAAGTATATCAAATCCATAAAATATTAGCAAAAGGATATGTATATCTCCCTTTTACGAAATTAGAAGTCAAATGGAATTAAAAGAATTTTAAATTTATTTAAATTGATAATAAAACTAGGTATGTTCTTACATGTGTTTTAATTAAAATTAAATATTATTATTTTTAGTGCATCGAAACAATAAAGAAAATGTGAGATGAACACTAAGATGTGCAAATAAGAAAAAATATTTCCCTAATGACATTTTTAAATGTTTCCCTAATCAGGGGCAGAGATAGGAGAGGGCCGAACCCGAATTAATTAATATATATATATATATATATAAATTAATTATTATATAAAAATAAATATAATAAATAAAATTATTAATAAATTATAAATTATTTACATATATTTAAAATTAATATAAATAATTATATATAAAATCAAACGCATACACAATACATTTAATTTTCTCAACCATGCTTTATGTTATGTAGCATTTTTTTTTCAATCCAATCAATAAGAAAATCAGATAACTTGAAAATCGACGAGAATAATTATTTAAATTAGAAAGATGATACACATCCATAAAATAGTTATATGGTCCGAATTTAATATAAGCTCTACGAATTTCATCATCTATTTGACTCACAAAATAATCATAAATTTGTGCTGCATTCTAGAATTACATATCAAAAAAATCAATATCAATTTTTTTTATGTATCCTTATTATTTTAAAAGGAGATTGTTGAATAAGTTAATCAATTATTTGCATTGTGATTCTTCATCAACACCATTTTCTTCAACATTACTTAATTGAATTTAAATTTGGTAGATTAGAGGTTATTTCATCAATCCTATCAATTTTTCTTTTCTTAAAAAATGAGTTTATAATTATCTTCTTAGATATCTCTAAACCTCAACCTGAATTTTCAATATTTTAACATCGAATTAAAATAGAGTATCATAAAACATATCAACAACTAACAAATTGATAACAAATAATAAAAATTATATTATACATGCTAATATGTTATAATAGTGAACAATACTAATATGTGAACAAAAATAATAAAGAAAGAATTTTTCTTACCTTGTTTCTTCACTACAAGAAAAATATAATCAGTATCGTGTCTACTTTGTTTTTGAATTTCTTATTTTTAGTTTCAAATACTCTACAACCTTATAATATATATATACATATAATATAAAATATTATTTTGGTATGTTTTTTATTTTCCTTTTAATTGATAATATTTGTTAAAAAGATATTCCGTACAAATACAAAAATTTATCTTTTTGGGATTAGACAAAATCTTTTCTTTTATATATAAGATTATATATTTAATTATTTTAAATTAAAAAGATTTTATTTAGATTTAATCTATATATAATTTTATATTATATTATGGAATAATATATTTCATAGTTTAATTATAATTATATATAATAATAGAGAAAAACTAAAATGTTAAAAGGAGACTGTGGCCTCATTAGTTCCCCTGGCTTCGCTTGTCTCTAATGACACTTTAAAATGTTTCCTATAAAAGAAGAAAACATTTATAAAATATAAGAAAATTTTCAAACAGATTCTTATGGTCAAACTCTTCATCATAAGTTTTCAAACTAAAATATAGTTGGAAGATTTTGTACAACTTTCCCGTATGAAAAGCAGAGTATAATCTTCTAAGTGTTGATTAACAAGCTTTAACTATAAAAGATTTGATGTTTCCAACCATCTAGAATACGAAGAATCAACTTTGTTTGATCTTATGATTAATTGTTGTGTTTTTTAGTATTTGTATAATGTTAGTTGTAAATTATTTACATTCTAATTGATTTTCCTAATTTTGGTTTATGAAATCACATTTTTTAAATTCTTGAGATTTTTTTAGTGAATTAAAAATAATTTTAATATGTTAAATCATTCTTCAGTTAAAAAAATAAAAAAAGAATAACTCAATTAAAATAAAATTTAATCTATTAAAATTATTTAAGACATTTTTATAGTCTTTCTTTATTTTTATTGATTAAAAGTTATTTTAAATTATTAAAACGGCTATTTTAATGTATTAACATGTGAAATAATTTATTAAAATCCTGTCTTCATGGCACAAAGAACATTTTAACTAATTAAAAAGTGTTTTAGCATATTAAAATATTTACTTTATTTAAGTTTATCATTTGAAAATAAAAAGTCTTTATAAAAATTCATAATAAATTGAAAGTTGTAAAGTTATTCTTCAGCACAAAATTAATTTCTCTTTAAGCAAAACTTTGAAACTATTGTTTAACTTTCACCTGCATTGCTATCTGCTCCCGTGTCAAGACACTATCATAGTAGTATCAACAAAACCACAAACATAAACAGAAAGGGTAAGCTAATGTAAATAAAACAAATCAAAATATATATAATTCATAATTTCATCCTCATAATAATTTATTTAAATATATTCAAATATTCAAATCATCATAGTCGTTCTCAATCACACACATTCATCACACGCATTCATCACAGTCACTCATTCAGAACACCTAATATTCTAGACAGACTCTTCCAGAAAATTATGTTTCCTTGATTACCGGATCATAGACGAACTCTAAAAGTCTTTTTCACCTCCGGATTACCCTACCTATTCCCTTTTTCTGGTACACATATCAAATAACTGATGGCTCAATCCACCTAGTGATAAATGCAGTAGAAGTCTCAATCGACCTCTCACAACATGGTATTCCTGTCTACATGACTAGAATACCATTAGAAGTCTAAATACCCCATCTGATATCTCTAGATTTCCATATGTACATTAAAGTTATACCAAATAATACCCCGTGGTAACTAATTGGCTTACGCACAAAAAAACACACAATCAATCCAAAAATCATATCAAACCAATCTCATTAACATCAATCAATGTCATTTTTATTTACGTTGGCTCCCTACCATAACAATTTCCTTGGCACTTTTTCCATCACAATTCACCAATCTCATTTCACAATCCAATTCCAACCACATTACATCACCACATCACACATCACATAACTAAACAATTCAATTATATAACAAATATCTTATAACATTTAATCAAATTTCAAAAATATATACTCTTTCAATACAAATTAGAACATGAATGATTGTCCAAAATTAATAAACTTTCGCTCAAGTAAAAATACTTTCGAAAACGTTTCGTTCATCCTTACAGCATGACCTTTAATCACTCAAAAATTCATATCTTATGTTTTACACATTATTTTTATGTGAAATAAAAGCCACTTATTAGCTAAAATCTAGGGCTAAAACTTTTATGAAGAAAACTTTCCCAAATTCGTAACCAAAACATCCCAAAAGGTGTTCGTAATTTCAAAGCGAATAATTTTCCTGACAGCTTGACCTTTAGTTACAAAAAAAATTGTATCTTGAGTTATACTTATCATTTTTAGGTGAAATAAAAGTCAGGAGTTAGATAACATCTAGGCCTACAACTTTCATGAAGAACACTTTTCGAAATTCGAAATAAAATCAAGCCGAAATAAGATTGCAAAACGAAACCCAAATCACACTTTTAAATATAATAATGAATATAATTTTCATAAATCTCACATAATAACACAAAAACACACATAATAATCCAATAAATAATGAATAATTTTGTTTAATTAACTTCTCTTACCTTTAAAGGATCTCAAAATGAAATTCTATTCGGATGTAATTAATTTACTTTTCACATTCTTTTCCCCTGTGTTCTTGGATTTTTAAAGAGATAAGAATTGAAAGAGAATTCTTTGAAAGAATTGAGAAAAATTTGAGAGAAAGAAAATTAGGCTTTCTAAAAATAAGAGTGAAAAATGAGAAGATTAGTGTTAAATAGGCTATTTATAATCTCTTCTCTTTTTAAGTAAGTGGGCTTAAGATTTACTTAAAATCGGATTCTCAAAAGAATATGTGATTATAAAAGAACTCTCTTAAATATTTTTCAATATACAATCAAGAAAGAAAATTCTCAAATTTTAAAAAATACTTAAAGAAAGTTCTAAAGTTTTCAAAAATGAAATCTTAGAATAGGAATCATCATTAAAATTATTGACCTTGTTTTTCTTCATTTTTTCCATTTAGATTTCTCAAGTGATTTGTTCTAACTTTATAATCTTGGTTGCTAATTCTTTATTAGAGTTGTCAAGAGATTTTCATGAAAGATTTTTCCCAAATTAATTTTTTTGTGTGGTTTTCTTTCATTATTATTTTCTTGTACGATTCATATAAAATATTATATAATAGTAGTGTGCGTCTAAAAAGGTTAATTAAAGAATTGAATATAAGTCTATTTTGATAGTGAACCAGTATAAATTTTTTATTTTTATTTTCTCTTCTTTATTATTGAATCTTTAAATTTGGTATAAAAATAGTTTTAAAAAAACAAAAACAGAATGTAAAGGCATTATCTTTGACATTTCTTAAATTTGAGTAAGTATGTTGAAAATATTGTTTTTTCAAAGAAAATACTTCATCAAAATGAAAATTTTTAGAATTTAATTCATCCTTTTTGGACTTAATATTATTCCCAATAAGAAGTCCTTAAACTCTCATCTTGGAGGTTTGAGACAACATAGAATACACCTTTAGAAGTTTGACAAGCTTGACATAAATATCTTACTTTGAAAATTAGTGAATTCAATTCCAAGAAGAAAAAGAAAAATCCCAAAAAAAAAGAAAACTCTTAAAATGCAAATAATTGAGATAAAATTTCTAGTGATAATAAATTATGAGGTCTCTTTCATCATCTCTAATACTTTGTTTGGTTTAGAAAGTGGAAAATGATGGATGAAATTAAAATGATTTGAAGATAAAGTGAGCGAAAAGTGAGGTTATTTAATTTAATGGAAAGAAAGTGAAAATAATGGAAAAAATTTATAAATTTGTATGTAATTGCTTTTGATTGAAATAATAAATGTTGATAGATATTTTTTTATTTAATGTCAGAATTACCTTTTATATTTTTTTTTAAATATAAAAAATTGATGAATATTATGAAAAAGATTAGTAGAGAAAATTAAAGGAATGTGATATTTCAAAATAGAAAATATTATCTGTTAATTTATATTTAAAAAATAATATTATAAAGAAAATATTATTAAATACAAAAAATATTAAGAAAATTTGAAAAAACAATATAACAATTCTTTATCTAATGATATCCATAATAATTTAAGATAAAAAGAAAAGAGAAAAATTATAGATTACTAGAATTAATATCTATATTTTTTTTTCTTATCCAAAATTATAATTTACTACCTCAATTACTCTAATATATTATGAAATTCATCAAATTTTTCTAAAAAATAGAATCTCATGCTTAATAAATATGAAATTAAATATTAAATTTAAATAATATTTTTTAATAGAGTAAAATATTAATTTTAATTATCATTGATATTATTTATGATTACGTTGTTAAATAATTAATTATTTAATTTAATTGAATTTGTAAAAAACAAATAATGTAAAATAAAAATAAAAATTTATAATTTTTGTCTTAAACTTCCAATTCAACTAGTTTAATTTTTTTTAATTAAATACGTAATTTAAATACTAAATAATAAAAAAAAACTATAAAATTACTTAATTTAATAAATTTACTAAAGTAATTGCTTAAATTAAATGGTTATACTTACAGTTATTTAAAAAAATTATTTAATTAAAAAATAAAAACTTATTCATAAAATGTTAAATTTTATTTATTTAAATTATTCATAATTTTTATTAAATTAAATAAATAATAAAGTATAAGAAGTTAGTTTAATTGTGAATATTTTTTAGGGTTTGTTTGGATTGAAGAGTGGATTCGAAAGAGAAGAAAAGAAAAAAAATAAAGAGAAAGAGAGAAGAAAGTAAAATTGTTTGAATTAAATTAAATAATTATTTTTTTATTTTTTTATTTTTTTATTTTAACGTTATTTTAATTATTTATTATTATTAAAATAAAATATTTGTTTGTTTAATTTTATATTTTATTATTATTTTCTAATTTTATTATTATAAAAATATAAATATTATTAATAATTATTATATTATTATAAATAATTTTATTTATTATTATAATACTTAATAAATAAAACATTATTTGAATTAAGATTATCTGTGATAATAAATTATCCGTGCTTTCCTTAATGAATTAATTTGTTTCACACTATTTATTAACTTTTTTTTCGTTTTTTTTCGCAAATCTTTGCAGTTTAAAAAGAGAAGAATGAATACAAAATTTTATCTCAAAAATTATAATATTCTTATCGATTTTAGGAAAATTATTATACATCGAAAACTGTATTTCCCTGTAACCAAACACAGGCTTAATATAGTTGTTAAAAGAATAATACTTAACTTAAAAAATTGGATAATTCATAATTTTTTTTAATATACAAAATAATTTTGTTATTTATATAAATAATATGATAGGCAAATTATTTGAATATATATATATATATATATATATATAAAAAAGTCGTATTCAGATGATATGATTTTTTTTTTATATTTTTTTATTAATAGATATTGAATTAAAAGATTCTATTCTAATAAAGGATACAAAATTGAGGTTAAATAAAGTAACTCTAAACCATATTCAAGATCTAAACTTGATTTTAATATCATGATAATATAAAAATAAGAAAAAAAAACATAAAAAAAACTAAATTTTTTAATAATAACATAATAACATTTTTTAAAAAATATAAGACCTAATAAAATATAAATAAAATAATACATTAATAATATAAAAATTAAATTATCTTTAATAAATAAATATATAATATTTTAATAATTTAATAAAAGTTGTATTTATTTATCTCAATATAAAAAAAATTGACTATCACATGGTAATTATTATTTTAAATTATATTAAATAAGTTGATTATAGAATAACATCACTACATAAATTTTAATTTTTCAACTTGCTTTCTCCTTTCTTTTTTTCTCACACAACTAAGGTGATTTTGAAGAAAAAAAAATTCATAATCCACTCAACTTAGTAAATCAATTTCATTAATTCTCTATAAATCTCTACCATCATTTCTTTTTAATAATAATAATAATATGATACCAAAAAGAGACTAAAAGATTAAACAAAATTAGGAAGAAAAAAGAAAAAGTAAAGTTCCAAGTTCCTTCAAAAGTAAAAAAAGAAAAATGAAAAATCTTATAAAAAAGAAAGTAGTTACATCATCTACTTTAAATACACAATAGGTGTCCTAACTTGAGAAAAATGATGATCAAAGTTAGTTGAAAGAGTTGGAGAATGTTAATTGAAGGAAAAATGAAGAAGTTATTTGAAGAATGGAATATATTTGCCCTTTTTTATTTGCATTTTAAAACATCTATACATCTATGACCAAAGAAAATAAATTTCAAATGAGAAAATTTTTCAAGTATAAGTAAGAAGTTAGACTTAATTGAAAAACTAAATTAACATAAGATATTTTAGATAATTTTTTTTAGGGTTGTGACATTTTAGATGATTAAAGTTATAAAAATTTACAAGAGGAATATAAAAAAATATAAAGTAAAAATACAACGTGAATATATTTTTAGTTTTTATAAAATAAGAAAATTTTAATTTTGGTCCCTGTAAAATTATTTTTTTCTTTGATAATTTCAAATAACAATGCTTTTAAATTTTCTTTTAAAATATGTAAACTATATGTCTCCTAAAATAGATATTAGGAACAAAAGTTAGTGATTTCAATTTTGGAAGAATGAAAAATAAATAAAATATTTTATAATGGTTAAAATCAAAATTTATATTTTTATAAGGATTAAAAATAATAATTTGAATTTTACATGAAAAATGAAAAAATCATAAGAACTAAAATCAAAACACATTATTTTACAATAATTAAAAATATATTCAAACCAACATTTTAATTATATATAAAAATATAAATTATATATTTTTAACGTATAATATTTAATATATACTCATTCATGTACTCTCATTAGTCTCTACTTATTCAAGTAGTAAACCATTAATAAAATCGGTTTTGATAACACTAATTAGTATTCCTCTCAATTTATTTAAGTAAGTAAAAAAAACAGAAAGGTGTAAATAAATCATAAAAAATTATGCAAATAAAAAAAAATAGTCAAATTTCATCTGAAAAATTGGTTAATTTACCTCCTTAGTTTTTTTTTTTTTTTCTTGATATAGAATTATCAATATTTTCATTTTTCATGTTATGAACTGAGTCATAGACAATCACGAATCATGCCAGAATAAGATAATGTAGAAACAGAATAAAAGAAAAATCACAAATCATGCAACCTAATCTTAAGTTAATCCAAGAACAAGACAATATCAGAGGCTGACATAGCAAAGAAGACGAGGTCATAGAGTTGAAGAATACAGAAAAAAATTTGAATTATGTGTAAAAGAAAAAGGAGTTATTTGAAGATGCTTACTTCAATTGAATCCCTCTTAATTGTACCTCTTACTGGCAAGCCTTTCCAACCTGTTTGACCCATTCATTGCCATCAATCATCATGGTTTTATTATTGAATTGAATGCTTCACTCCTTTGTACAAAAGTTATGCAAATAATGCCTCGTTTTGTGTTCAACATGATTTGTTGTTTAACAATCCCTTCTTCCCTCTCTTTCAATACATTATGAAATTTACTCACATAAAGAAGCTTTTTGAATTAGCCTTTTCTGCCCAAAAGTTCAATTAAAATTGTAAGAAGCTTTTTTTCCAGTTTCAGATTATATGAAGACAAAAGTTTAAAAGCATTTATTATTATTATTATCATCTTTCAACTGTTGCATGCTATAGACAATAATTGATTCAGTTTTGGAGGTATAGTGTTCAATTTGACAAGTACTGATAAATTAGTACAAGGATTGATAGAAGAAAAAAATGCTTCTTTTCTTTTGCTAGAGTAACATTGGCTTGAAATGTTCATTTGTTTTGGAGAATTTGATTTTGTTCCTTAATGAATCTTCTACTCTAATTCATCAATACGAAATCATTGTTAAAATATTTGATTTAATTCCACTTGTGCTAATGGTTATTTGATTTTAAAAAACTGGTATTTACCAGCCAACCTTGTTAATCAGAAAAAACATGTTGATCTGTCTAAACCTATTTCTAAATATATCACCTACAGTTATTTACTATGTACTTAGTCTAATTAGTTTGGCTAAATATATGAGTTTGATTAACACTAAACAAATCAGAATATATGTTTGATTAACAGCAATATGTGTGATATGAATCAAAGAAACATTCTCTATAATTTATATTCACTTTTTACATATACATTAGCATCAGCATCATCAGCATGAGAAGATACTCAATTATCAGACTAATTTCTCATGAACTAAAACCAAGAAAATTTCTCAATTCTTCCAAGTCAACCATATCCAGAACCCCAATTACTTTATTGACAAACCACCACAGAATTATCTCACTTTCTTTCTTGATTTACCTTGAGAATTATGAATAGAGAAAAGCTTCTTCATGACCTTCACAATCACCACCATGGCTGGCTTGTTCTTAGGAGAGAGTAGACCACTGTTACTGCTCTTGGCAACTGTTAATCCTTGAGCACATCTAAATTCAACCACTTCCCTTGAAGAAGAGGTAGCAGAACCTGTTGTTGTTGAATACAATTCCTCATTGAAATCCTCCCACAACAAGTCCATTTTGTCCTCCTCCTCTTCAAATCCATTTTTCTTCCTTCTATTTTCCACACAAGAAAAACTCTTCCTATGGACCTCAGCTACTAGTTTTGCTCCAAAGCAATCGTTTTCTCCTCTTCTGTTTCCTTGGTAGGGATTAGGAGAAGCTGCTGGTGACAGATTCCATAGAGGAGGTGAATCAATGTTGTGTCCACAAGTATCACTGATTCTTGGGAAACTGAACTCCTCTGTATCCATGGTTTGGCCAATCAGCACTTTCTATACAATATCAGGGAGAGAGGGGAAAATGCGTGTTTTTGGGTAGGTTTGGAGGTGGGCCTGCGAGTTGTTTAGAAGAGGCTTTTAGTTCAACTGCTAAAAAATCATGCACTTTCTTATTCACAACAAACTACAAATGATTAAAGAAATCATAGTAATATAGAATTTATTGTTTATTTGGATAATCTTTCAAACAATCTTATGTAAATAAAATAAAACAAATTAAGTTCTTTTCATATACTACAAATCCAGTCTAATAAATCAGAAGAAACTGGTTCTCTCAGACATAAAAATTTACAGTGAATTTTTGTCCTTTACCTGTCATAAAAATAACTTTGTTTATAAGAAAATTCAATTTTTATAGTGAAATTTTAACACAGAGTCTCCCTATATATGCTAACTTACATTTCCAAGGAAGATCTTGGCCACTGATAGGTAGGGCAGGGCAATGGGTGCCTAAACACAGTGACAGATTGAAGTGCTTTGTTTATTATGAAAATAATATATAACAAAGGAAGGTAAAGTGAGAGTGAGAAAATGACAAAGCAAGAAAATAAAATTTCCATAATTATGTAAGAGGGTACCATGCATAATTGTCCTTCCTTAATGATTAAAGGTTGATGAAATCAATGTAAGAAAGGGTGTTAAGTGTGATGTAATTTGTAGAATGTACATAATTAGTAGTCTATACCTTTAAGGGGAGCCAAGGGATGCTTATTATCGCCGGATTGATAGGAAGAAGTAGATTGTATGGTAGTCATTTTCCAAATTGGTGTTGACCATTTAAGCCATGAAAGGGACCTTGAACCACTAGGAATCTAAGACAACTTGTTCAATCTCTATAGGTTGTGTTGTGTTGTGTTACATTACATCTCTCTTATGTGCCCCACAGGGCCAGTTGTCACCACATTGCAGAGGTATTGATATGCATAAAAACAAGCAAATGGTTAAAATGAGGGAAGCTGGTTTAAGAGTATAAACCAAGTAAAGGGTGTTGGTCTAGACTGTCAAACAATTTGCTATGGAACAAAACATGTGTTTGGCTTCTTTTCTACGCCCAAAATTTCTGGCCATTCGATTCTCTTCTTCGAACATGGCTACTGATTTAGCCTCCCATAGTTATGAGGCGTGCCAAAATGCACTTTGCCATGACCAACCGAAATATAGATAGTTCTTACCAACCAGTTGAATAGTTTCCCAGCGTGCAATAATGTTTCTTATGCATTCTGATTATGATTTTGAACTTATTTTAATATTATAAAACTGATTTAAGAAAATTTATCTCAATATCGAAATTTTATTAGTTCGAACATAAGATAAGACTATATATATATATATATGAGTGAGGATGATAGATTTAAGTGTAATTTAACATGATATCAAATTTATCTCTAATTATATATTAAATTTTTCTATATTTGATATGAAAGAAAAAAAAAAAAAATAACAAAATATTTATGTTATAAAATTGTTATAAAAACTTATATGATAAAATTGAAAATTGTTATAAAAACTTATATGGTAAAATTGAAAATAATTAATGTAAACTTTAATATATTTTGATTATTTTTATAAATAAAAGTTAAGTAGTTTTTTTTTTCTTTATTTTTTATTATTTTTAATTTTATCCTACTATTAATTTTATTGTTAATTTGGTCTATTTTTTTTAAATTAATATTATTTTTCTGTCAATTCCATAAAATTTGCTCCTACATTACCTTTTATAAAATTATGCATTTAAAAATTATCTGACAATTTTTTAAGGTATATGTTTTATAGTGTTTTTTTATTTTTTACAAAACTACTAAAAAAATCATTTAAAAATTTTATTAAGTCTAACTAATTATTAATAAAATCAAATTACAACTCAACATTCATTTTTATTTAAAAATTGGAAAAGTATTTAAGAAAAAGTCTAGATAAATTATAAGTTATTTGGAGTAATTTATCACTAAAGTAATTATTTTACCATATAACTTTTCAAGAAATTCATATTAATAAATATTATTCTATACCATAATTAAATTTAAATTAAAAATATAAAATAGTTAATTATTTTTTTATTAAACTAAAATTAAATATACATTATTTAATGATGATATGACACAGCAAAATTTACATTTTATGTTTTTTAATATGAAAAAAAATTATGAGTTTTTTGCATTTTAAAATAGTTCTTAAATGAATTCCATCAATAACTCTATATCCTTACATTCTGTTTGTTTCGTTATAATTATCTTATTTATATAACAATTAAATTATAAAAAACAACAAATACACTTTAAAAATAAAAAATAACTAATTTTCGTAATTATATTTTAAAATTTTGATAATTCAACATCAAATTGAATGAAAAATAAATAAAAGAGAAACTTGAAAAAAATTAGATGAGATAAAAACTAAAAAAAAAAAATACAAGTTCGGAGAAAAAAAATTCAATTGAGAACAAGTATTATAAATTTAAGAAGATTGATCGTGTAAAAAAAGTTTCATTCAACAGATTTTTCTTTTTACAAATAATTTTTATTTATTTTAATTATAAAATTTTATAAATGTGGTTATTAAGAATGATTAGGTTCCGAATCTAACACTCACATTTTTAACAATTTAAAATAACTAATTCAAAATTTTAAAAATCGCATTAAATGTTATTTTTTATTAGAGAATTAAAGTTATAGAAATGGAGAAAATTTCAAAGTCAAATAGTTAGAATAATTAGATTAATTATTTGACTTCCCCTTCTTTTAAAGGCAACACGTGTTATTTCGATTTTATCAGATCCAATAATTTTTTTTTATTTTGTGATTTTTATTATATTGAATTGGTTTTCGAATTTATTAGATGCAAATACAAGTTTGGATGTAAATTAAATAGAATCGTACTCCCTCTCAATAACTTAAATTAAAATTAATAATATTATCTATATATATATCACTTATTAAAATAATATATTTTTAATAAATACTTTATTTTTATGTGGTGTAAGTGCAAACTTTAACGTACATTAATAAAATATTAATACTTCATTGAAAATTAAGAATATTAGTTAAATAGTTTTTTAAAAGGTTAAAATTACAGTAATTTTAGAATGTAAAAAGTAGTAAATAACATGAAGGAGTAATAAATTAACCTTATTGGATAAATAATTTTTAGAAAGTAATTTATTTGATTGAAAATTTAAAATGATCTGTGATTAAATATATGCTGTTTAGTAGGACATTTAAAAAAGAACTATTTTTTTACTTAAAATTATAGAATTTTAGTTTTTACTTAAAAATGAATTTAAATTTTTTATACTCTTATATCTATGTTTCTTTTTCACATTAAATAATTAAAATTAGTGAATGGTTAATATCAAAATTTTAACTTTTGAATATATGTGAAATTATCATATCCATTCTAATAATAAAATATTTAGAATGCAGGAAATATAAATTAAAGTAATTTAAAATTCAAACATTTCAAAATTTAAGGTAAAATTATAAGATTTATTAATTTGAAGTCATTTTTTACATACATAGAAATCCCAAAGTATCTTAATAATTTTCATAGAGGTTTAATGGTAGGACCTCTATATGATATTTATAGGGTTTGCTTGATGAGGTCTCTATTATGACATTTATAGGAGTTGCTTGGTAAGACCTCTATCATGATCATTGTTGAGTTGTTTGATAGAACTTCATATCATTTTGAGAGGTTGCTTAGTAGGATCACATAATCTTTAAAACAAGATTGCTTGGTAGGAAGTGGCTAGTGTTACTGAATTCACAAGAACAGTTTGAAGTATTTTCATGGTGTTGCTTAGTTGAGAATATATATGCAATGTTTATATATATATATATATATATATATAATATGATATTGGTTAGACATTGATATGTGAGTGTTTTAAATGATGAATTGAGTTAGTATTTTGATGAATTAGTTTACATGCATGATTATATTATTTTGGTTTTGTATTATTGTTTGGAAGTGTGTATAACTGTGATGATGAGGACATTACATTCATGGAGTAGAGGTGGAGGGTTCATGAGAATGGGACCTTTCTTCCCCTTTGAGTTGAGTTTGTGGTGGCAACGATCATGACTAAGAATATTGGAACTTGCAAAAGATAGAATATATAAGAGAGTTGACCATTAACTCTGTCTCAAAGAAAGACGCAAGTATTTTTTTTATTTTATTATTATAGTTAACATAACAATCTAGATTTAATTAGTAATTTATTAAATATATTAAAATATTATATATTTATTGGTGAAAGAAAATTTATTTTTTATGTTATAATTATATTATTATATTACATATATATTTTTTATATCAGGTATTTCTTAAGATTTTTTATTATATTATTAATAAAAATGTTATGTTCTTTTATATTATTGTAATATTAGAGTTTGATTTATGATTGAAAATTATATTAAAAAAAAATCATATTTCTCATAAAGTATATTTATGGGTAATGTTTAAAATCAGTGGGAAATGAAATTTTTTTCACAAATTTTTCATAACTATAAATTTGTAAGTAAAAGATTAGTAGGAAATTATTTTTTATATTTTCTACAAATAAAATTCATGGGAAAATTTTCCACAAATAAATCCATGGAAAATTTTTCACAAACAAATCTTTGAGAAATTTTTCACAAATAAATCTATGGGAAATTTCCCACAAACAATTCTATAGGAAGTTTTTCCACAAATAAATTCATGAAAAATTTTTCACAAGGGAAATTTTCCACAAACAAATCAATGAGAAATTTTTCACAAACTTTATGGGAAATTTTTCTACGAAGAAATCCATGGGAAATTTTTCCACAAAGAAATCCATAGGAAATTTTCCCACGAAAAAATCCATGACAAATCAATGGAAAATTTTCCACAAATAAATCAATGGAAAATTTTGTCACAAAAAAATTCATGAAAATTTTTTTATATATTTTTGTGAGAATTTTTTTTTTAAATTCAAAATCATAACCTATAAATATTTTTTATTGAATTTATTATAATTCAAATAGTGAAACTTATCAAATATTAAAAATTAAAAACAAGACACACACCAACTATATTTAACATATTTAATATGATATTCAACAAGTTTAATATTCAACTAATTTAATATTTCACAAGTTCAACTAAAATATCAAATAACACAATAAAAAGTTCAATTAAAAATATTGCAAAAAGAAAAGATTAAAGTACATAAACTAAACTAAAATAAACTATCTAATAATCATTACATTCATCCCCGTCATTTTCCTGTTGATCCCCATCTTGTTCTTGTTGTTGGTCATCTTGTTCATTCATTTGTTGTTTGCTCTTCAAGTAATGTCTGAGCTATTTCTGTTGCCTCAGGAGGAAGATATGGAACAAAAGGCTTAATAAATGTCTCAAATTTTGAATGCAAAAGATGAACTGATGCCTCACTAACTACAAGTCATTCTCTAAGTTTATTAATCTCTTAAGTATCATGAGATTGACTAGAAGATGCTTGTGTATGTTTGAGGGTGTTGCCATCTCCATCATTATAAACACGAGCGAGATCGCCAAACCCATACAAATGTCCTTTTTTCTTTCCACCAGTAGCTGCCACCCAACATCGTGTCCTAAGCTTCTCCTCTTCAACAGGGTTTAGGGAGTGCATTTAGAGCTACCAACACGTGATGAATGATCAGACCTAGCATCAGCAAGTTTAGCCTGAAAATCTTCCTGTAATACATAGACAAATGTTATTTTATGAATATATTATATATATTACAAATAAATGTATTATCATTAGAGATACTTACACAAGTCCTCTTTGATCTATTATCAACAAATTCACTAGTATTTTTTCTTATATGTGTTTTCTTAAAGACTTCATCAATAAATGGAGTTCGACCAATTTCCTTTGACTAGAAACAAAAAATTATCAATAAATATATACACATCACGTATTGTTAATTGACTATTAAACAAAATTGATTTTATAATGTATATACCATGCGGATGGCATACTCATGCATGCTAATGGAGGCACTGGTGTGCATACACCCACCCTTATCAGATGCTCTATTTCTCATGGCTCATTCGCGCTTTAAATGATAAGAAGCTGCATTCCAATGGGTTAACAAATTATTCCATATACTTTCTTCAATCCACATCGGACGTTTTCTAGTATTTCGAGCTTCCATGAATATCTCAGAAAGTCTATGAGATGCTTTTGAGTTGAAATTCCTTTTTATTTGATTTTCATCCTCATCTCTCCATTTTACATGTCTCTATATAAGGAGAAAATAAAAAGTTTAAACATTTATGCTAAATATTAAATATCAATAGATAATTAATAAACTAAAATTGAAATCATAGCAAGAATGAACTAAAAATACCTTAAATCTTTGGAAGAATATCTCTTTATCTTTCTTTGGAATTGCTCCCCACGTAAACCAAGGTTTTTGGTATTGTTGCCTAATGGTGAACGTGATACCCTTTACTGCAATCTTACATGAATGAAACCTAAAAGATGTAAAAAAAATCATGAAATTTTGAAAGTCATTTGATTTGATATATAAAAGTAAAAATATAATTAATATTCTAAAAAATGCATACCCTCCACCAGTGGGTTGAATCATAGAACGATCATTACGTAAAAGGTCTTGATCATCTACAGTTTCAGAAATAGTTGGGGAGGATGTGGGTGTAAGGGATGGTGTGAGTGTAAGGGATGTGTGGGTGTAACAGTTGGGACTGATGTGGTTGTAATAGTTGGGATTGATGTGGATGCATTAATTGGGGATGATGTGGATGTTGCAATTGGGGATGGTGTAAATGTAACAACTGGTGATATAAATGGGATTAGAGATGGTTTGGGTGGAACAATTGGGGATAAACATGATCTTGGTGCATTAATTGGGTATCTTGATGGTATTGATTTGGTAGTCGAGGATGAGGATGGTGCGGGTGCAAGGGATGGTGTGGGTGCAGCGGATGGTGTGGGTGTAAGGAATGGTGTGACTGTAATGGATGGTATGGGTGTAGGGGATGGTGTGGGTGTAGGAGATGGTGTGGGTGTAGGGGATGGTGTGTGTGTGTGTGTAAGGGATGGTGTGGGTATAGGGGATGGTGTGTGTGTAAGGGATGGTGTGGGTATAGGGGATGATGTGTGTGTAAGAGATGGTGTGGGTGTAAGGGGTTGTATGTGAGTAGGACATGAGGTTGATGATGGGTGTAGGACATAATGTTTCCTCTTCATTATTCCTTTTCAAAAATTGAGATGGTTAAAAGTAGCAAAATGGGAATGGGTTAGAAGTTACATGATCAATATTAACATGCAAAAACAAACATTATAACAAGTCACATGTATTAGTAAATAATATAAGTAGCAAGTAACACACGCAAAATATTAATCTTTTTCAGAAACATAAACTTCAAAGTCATCTTTAAATTCTTCTTCTTCACTATCTTCTATTATTTCTTCATCCACTTGTTGGTTTGATGACTCAAGATGGGGGATATTATTTACTTCTTCCAATTCAGCTTGTAAATCTTGCAATCCAGATATAGTTTCAACTTCAATGATTTCATCTACATGTGATATTTCATCTTCTTGAAAGGCTACATCATCTTCCTCAACAAAATTTTCTATGCGACCCCTTGGTTTTGTTTTAATGACAACACACCAATTGTGTTTATCTGTTCGTGATGATGGATACGTGTCGCAACCTGGGTCACGACGGGACCGGTGAACGTAAAGAGAAATTCACCCTTTTTAGGGGAACAAAGGAGTCGCCACCATAATTTATTAAGGAAAACTATGGAAAAACTAAAATGATCTTCGAAACAAAAAAAATGGGTTTGGGAGTCGATTATGTGTAGGGAAGGTATCAGCACCCTACAACGTCCGTCTTAAGACGGTTACCTTTCAATTAAATATGCAAGATAAATATGACCTTATAATGTTTGTTTTCCCTATAAACAAATAAAATATTATAAACTAAAAATAATTTTTAAAATTATTATTATTATAAAAAGAAAAATATTAAATTAGAATTTATTTGGGCCTTACAAGATATTAACCTTGCTCCTACGTATTTCCATTTAGAATGGAAAATAAGGGTTACGTAGTTCTTCCTAAAACATTGTTTTTTCTATTTATTTTATGATTAGTAATTTTAAAGATAAATGAGTTTTGAAAAAAATAAATTATATATTTTATTCTTTTTTATCAATCTTATAATAAATCAAGATAGTGTAAACTATACATTGATATTATAGATTGCTATATAAATTGGCTTAAAATAATTGAAACATATTTATTTTATTTGAATAAGTTTTAGTTAAAGGTTAAATATAAAGTGACGTGTATAGCCATACATATATTTAAATGATTATTTTATATATAGGTGATATAAAAATACTTAAATATAATAAACATTGGATGTAAGACAATGCACATGATTATACAAACATCTAAACAACTTTTTAATATGAAAAAGAAAAGTAAATTTCACAATCATATTAAAAGTTTGTACCAAAATTTTTTAATAAAAAAGAAAAAGGTTTATTATAGAATTATTAGTAAATATTTATAAAATTAAAATTATAATTTGAGTAAACTTTATAAAATATAAAATATATAATGACATGATAGATATAAATAGATCAATTAAACTTAAAAGAAAAATGTAAATATATATTTAAATTTTTAATAAAAGATAAGATATCAGGTATAAGATGATACGCGTGATCCTACTTAACTCTTATCCTTCTTATAATAAAACTGATATAATATTGATATCATAATTTAGTATTTAGAAAATTTTATTTAATTTAAATTAGCATACTACGATTATTATTCGAGATCAATATATTAAAATTTCATTTTTATATAATTGAATACTAAATATACAATGATGTGTGCAGTCATATATATATATATATATATAATTAGAATTCACATAATTTCCTCTTTTTTTTTTATTGTACTAACATGGTGAATATTAGAATTATCTAATGAATTGAAAGTTAGGCAAAATGTTAAATTAAATTTTAGATTTGTTAATTATATAAATGATCAAGATTTTTTATTATTATATGATGAATAGCCTAATTTGAATAAAAAAAATAATTAAATAATAACAATAAATAAAAAATGATAAAAATGATAAAAAATGAAAGAAAAGAAAAAATATATAAAATAAAATAAATGAATAAATAAATTATAATAAGATGATATAGGTAAATAAAAAAAGGAAACTATAATAATAAAAAAAAAATGGTTTGGCGTTAGGGATGAGGAAAGGGTTTTCTTTGGGGAACCATGTGATGTGACCATTGTGTTGGTCCTGTTATCATTCAAAAGCCAATTAGAGTTGTACATATAAGGTGAGGCAGGAGGGAGGATTTCCATTTCCCGCTTCATCACAGCAAAGTCACAACACAAAGAAACACACGAACTATGGGAGCATGAAGAACAAGGTTTGAGCCAATTCAAGATGGTTTTTTTGGTTTGGTGCGCGTGTTTGTAGATTTTACTTGAAAGATATGCACAACTTTATAGGAAGCGGGGTGGATTCAGAGCAGGAGAGAGAGGGAGTTATGTGAGAAGCAGAGGTGGAGGTTTTACCACAACACTATTAAGGATAAATCAACAAGCATTTTTTGAAAGGAATCAGAATAGCCTTTTTTTTATGTGTAGGAAAGGAGGCATAGGTCCTAAACGAAAATCTCTCTGTATATAACAAATCGCCATGGACAAGGAGCCTGACAAGAGCGAAGAAGGAACAGTTCCCGGTTTGTGAGGCGCGTCTAATTGCTGGTCCCTAGCGATAAACTCGTCGAGATTGTGGAGTAGATTGGAATACAACGCGGGCATTGTACCGGTGGTGGAACTGTGGTTCCGGTCGGAAGTGGAATCGTAGACGTAGGCGCAAGAGTTACATCCGGAGGCGATGACGATGACCTGGTTGAGTTGGCCGAGGAGCAGGATCGAGTTGAGAAAGGCAAGAACTTGGGAGAGGAACTCCACGAAGGGGAAGGGGAAAGTGCTCTCGAAGAAAGGATTGGTGTCTAACGTCACACCAGCCAGTACGAGGGAGAAGAGAGAAGGCATTGGAGTGATCTATAAGTTGGTCACCAAAGGCCCAGTAAACGGAAATAGCAGAGGGTAGAGTGAGGGTGGAGCAAGAACCAATGAGTGTAAGATAGAGCATCTTCCCACAACACACTCCAGGAATCATGAATATAAAAAACAAACGCAGCAACCAAATATGCAAAATATAGGTAATAAAAGCACAAGAAAAATACTAAGAAATAATATCTCAATCTCCTGCCTCTCCCCCTCCTCTTTTTTTGTCCTCTCCTCTTCTTCTCCTCTCCTTTCTCCTCTTTTTTTCGTGTCCCCTTATTTACAGCCACCACAACCCTTTTTATTACTGCCTCCTTTGCTTTAGGGTTACCCTTAAGTTAAAAAAATTAGGTTACTACTTGGGCCATGGGTTCCTTCAATTTGGGTCTTTTTTTTTTCTATACTTCATTTTTTGATTTGGGTCCTCTTTTTTTTTCTTTTATTTTTATTTATTCATTTATTTCATTTTGAGAAAATAGATAAATACATAATAAAAATAAAATAAGTAAATAAAAATAGTTATTTCTAAAAATATTATTCCTATTTTATTTTTAGTGATCTCTAACTTTATAACTCTCTCTTTTTTATTTAAAACATTATCTCTTTTTTTTTAATGATAATTAAATAATCATAATTAATAAATAAATAAATAATAAAAGAAAAAAAAACATATATATATATATTTGTATTATTTTTATCTCCCGAACAAAATTGGGTGTCAACAATACGGTACATAATACACTTGCCTTACATTTTGTGCAATAATAAATGGATCAAAATGATTATATCTTCTATCCATTTGAATATTTATAATATCATATTTACGGTTAAGTCTAATACCTTTACTTGATGGGTCAAACCAATCACAATAAAACAAAACTACATTTTTACGATAACTTGAACTATTGTACTCTAGTTAATAAATGCGTTGAATGATCCCATAAAAATCATTTTCACCTACTTCTGTAAGGCCCTTAACACAAACGCCACCATTTATTGTTTTTTTGTTATAACTCCATTCATGAGTATGAAATTTGTAACCATTGACAAAGTATGTGTGCCATTCTTTAACACAAGTCAAAGGACGTTGTGATAAATCCCTTAAGTGTTGGTTCCTCACACTTAATGGCTCATTGTTGACCTACAAATGTAAGACACAAAAAATAACATGATTATTTAATCCAAAATGGAAAACTAAGATATTTTTTAATTAACATACTTGTTCTATGAACCAAGTAGGAAAATCCAAGTGAATACGAGTAGAAGAATTTGGCACACTTTCCAAGAATGAACTATCCAAAAAAAAAATTAAATTAGTCAATTTTAAGACTAGTGTAATTTATTACAATAATGACAACTTTGTTATAAAACTCTTACTGAAGGTATGGTTTAACTTCAACACAATTGATCAACACGTGGACATGGGTTGAGTTTAATTCTTTCTCAGTTAACCAATAAATTTTCTCTTTCCCAAAATGACGCCTAGGCTGGTTGAAGACGGATAACATTGACGGAATCTGATCGACTTGAAATTTGCAATTCATTTCTACGAATTCGTGGTGATAACATGAAATTATTAAAATAATGAGAACAAAAGTATGTTGTCTCATGGTGCAAGTAAGATGCACAAATTGATCCTTCAACCCTAGCCTTATTTTTTATTGATCATTTAGAATCACTCATGAACCTATTAAAAATAAACAATGACATTATGATAGTTAATTCTAAGAAAATTGAAACTTACATAAAATACAAGAATAATTTTATTACCTTTCAAATGGATACATCCACCTATATTGTACTGGTCCACCAAGTCTTCCTTCATATGGTAGATGAAGAGGAAGATGTTCCATTGAATCAAAGAATCCTGGTGGGAATATTCTCTCTAATTTGCACAAAATAATTGGAATATTTTGTTCCATTTTAATCAATTCATCCATGTTTAATGTTGTAGAGCACAAATCTTTGAAGAAATGCCTTACTTCAATAAGAGAATTTAAAACATGAGTTGGTAATGAATTAAATGCAATAGGAAGTAAACATTCCATAAACACATGACATTCATGGCTTTTCATTCCAAGCACCCTTCCCTTTTCAACATCAGCACATCTTGCTAAATTAGAACAATAGTCATCGGGCCATAAGTTGTTTCAGCCAATGACAAACTAGCTTTGTTTGTTCTACAGTTAAGGTATAATTTGATTTCGGCTTTATCATCTTCCCATTACCTCTTGACTTTAGCTCCAAGTCTTTTCTCTTACAATATAAGACTATATCCATCCTTACCTTCTCATTATCTTTTGTCTTTCCATTGACATCCATGACAATGTTGAATATGTTATCAAAAAAATTCTTCTCTATGTGCATCACGTCTAAATTATGTCTCAATAAATTGTCTTTCCAATATGGAAGATCCCAAAAAATATTTCTTTTTATCAAATTATGTCATTCTCCGTATCCATCTATTGTTGTCATTGGTAAACCATATTCTATAACTTTTGGCAAATTCATCACTTTATGCCAAATTTCTTCAAGTGTTAACCTAGGAGATGGTCCATCCATTTCAACTTTCCCTTTTTTAAAGGCATTCTTATTTCTCCTAAATGCATGATCAATGGGCAAGTGCCTACGATGTGAGTCAAACCAAGAAGGCTTTCCCCCATTTTTTAAGGTAAATGCCTTTGTATGCTCCATACAATGCGGACACGCTAACTTACCATAAGTCCCCCAGCCAAACAACATGCCATAAGCAGGAAAGTCATTTATAGTCCATATTAAGGTTGCCCTCATCATAAACTTTTGCTTCTTAGAAACATCATATGTCTAAACACCAGTCCACAACTTTTCAAATCATTAATCAAAGGTTGTAAATATATGTCAATACCAACTTTTGGATTTGATGGTCCTGGAATGACACAACTCAAAAACATAAAAGGTTTAGTCATGCACAATTTTGGAGGAAGATTGTATGGTGTAAGAATGATTGGCCAACATGAATAAGGGGTATTTGATGATTGAGTGTATGAGTTAAATCCATCGGAACATAAACCAAGTCGCACATTGTGTGGTTCAGAAGAAAAATGTGGATGTATCCGATCAAAGTGTTTCCAAGCTTCCCCGTCAGATGGATGACGTAACACACCTGAATTTCTTCTATTCTCATAATGCCATGTAATGTATTTTGCAGTTTGTAATGATGCAAACAATTTTTGTAATCTTGGAATTATAGGCAAATAGAACATTGTCTTAATCGAGACTGGATTTTTTTTACTTGTTCTACTATTATAGTCATAATATCTTGACTTATGACAAAATTTGCATTCAATTAACCCTCCATCTTCTTTGTCATAATAAAACATACAACCATCCCTACAACAATCAATCTTCTTAACCTTAGATCCTAGTTTTGAAACTAGCCTCTTAGCATCATAAAAAATTTTAGGCAAATTCTCCTTAATGGGTGTCACGTCTAATAACATTTTTTAAATGAATTCCAAACATGCATCAGGAACATTCCAATTGGACTTACATGTTAACAACCTCACACATATGGATAATTTTGAATCGGATGGCCCTTCATACAAGGGCGTATTAGCATCTACCAACAAATTATAAAATCTTTGAGTTTCTTCATTTGGAGACTCTTCCATATTACTAACATTGAGCACTTGATCTAATTCATATTGTTTGAAAGCATTCTCTACCATCTCTTGCATTAACATAAATTGATCATCTTGAGCAACATCTCCATCACTTCTTGAAACATCCATGTCATTATTATCAAGTAAATCCAAATGTGGCCTCTCTTCACCGTGATCAACCCACAAAGCTCATGGTTCCAATTCAGTTGCTCAAAACTAACCACTGTAGAAAAATTGCTTGACATGGACAGATCTGCAACAAGCACATGGAGAGAGAACAAAGAAAAATCAATGCCAAACAAAGAAACAGCAACCCAATGAACCAAAGTGCATAAAAGAGAGCATCAGGAACAAAACGTCAATAACAATATCTGGGACCATTTAACAAAATAGAGTTTGAAAATTTTACACTAGATGGGAAAACAACAAAAGATAAAGTGGTGAAAAATGGCCATACACGATATAAAATCCCTTGAATATAAGAAAGCAACAACAAGGTTTTACTTTTTCAAAAGATATATAAAATCCCAGCTATTGTCTCAGAAACTATTGATTTTATATTTACCATAAGAAACAGTGAAAACAAATGTTCATGCAATCAGAAAGGTCAACCTCCGCTATTGAACTTATTAAAACCTCTTACAATAGAAAGACAAAACCCTTTCAACCAGATAACACATTGGATATATGTCATCCATTTAGTTTTTACATAAACAAACCACAGGCAAAAAAATATAAATAATTTTGAAGAAACACATTGACTAATGATAATTTGGTATAAACAGCGCAAAATTTGTTTGAAGATAAGCCTTCAGAGAATAAGTTAATCATATTAACTAAAGATACCCAACTAAAGATATCCATTTAGTATTAAACTTGAGTTCAATGAGGCCAATCCTAATATCTCACTCAATGTAATTCTTGATTCCTATGACGAGAACTAGTTTTTTAAAATAAATGTTTCCCAAAAACACAAGTAGGCAAAAGTTTATTTAACTTCCCTCCTCTTTAGAAAAGACAATTTCTCCATGCTAAAATGTATATTTTAAGTAATAGCACTTAGCTTACAGCAAATAGTACATAGCATAGCGCTTTTGAAAAATATAACACATTAATTTAAATACTTTTGGTATATTTAATATAATTCAAAATGAAAATAATGTATAAATAAACTACTAATATATATTGAAAACTAAACTCTCGATGAAAAAATATATTCATACAACTCCAGATTAACCAAATTATAAATGACTAACCATAAACCTACCATTAAATATTCTAAATAACATAATTAGCATTACTAAAAAAAAATTATCAAATTATCAACAATAAAGGTGTTCAACATCTTGGCATGGACCTTCATTGACTAAAACAACCCACCATTTTCCTGCTAGATACAATTGGTCACATGGAGCCATCATCACTACCAAGCTCTACACCAAAAACCAAATTCAGTAAAATATTTTAAGCAGGATACTTTTTTGAAAGTTTCTATTCTCAAGATTTCTTAGGTCTTTCTCTACCCCTTTTGACCAAACCACCTCTCATTTGGTCTACTTACTCGTCGGAGCCTCCAATGCTCTCCTTATCAAATGATCAAATCACCAAGCCAAAGTTTCCATTCTAACAGTACAAACTCTCACCCCAAGCATTTCCATTCCTAATCTAAATTTTCTAGAACGTCTACTTCAGAAATTTCATCTCACTATACTTCTGTTTCACCCCTAAAGACCACTCTTGTCCCTACAATTACAAATATAGTCATCCACCGGAATTTTCCTTGGAATTGGATAGGCATTAATAGTTCATAGATACAGAAGTTGCTAGATAAATCAGGCTGCAAACTCAATGAAGGTCGATCTTTTCTTTAAGATATTATTTGAGTTGCATTTCAAGCCTGTTTGTAATCATTCTCATAGCCTATGTGTAAACAGTGCAAGATCTTCATTTTTGGATAACCATACAGAAAAGGCTTCAATATCTAGGTTACCTACAGGTAACAAAGAACCATCTCCTGGGATAGTTGCTCCACCACCACACAAAAATTTACAAAAGAAATTGTAGTTCAGTTGTGTTACGGATGTTGCATCCTTTTTTAAGTAACAAACAGTAAGAATACCTCCAAAAGATGGGGGTAGAGGAAATGTTTTAACTAAGACTAATCCATCAAATATTGTGCTTATGGTAAAGGACAAAGGAATGAGAAACGAACCTGGTGAGCGCAAGCGCGGTGAGGCGCAGTAAGCGTGGAGGGGCACGGTGAGCGCGATGGAATGTGGAGGAGCACGATGGTGCGAGGTGGAGTGCGAAGGTGTGCGGTGGAGTGTGGAGAGGCACGGAGGAAGAGCAAAGAGGGGAAGAGCGTAGAGGGATGTAAAGGGGAATAGCTTGGAGAGAGTGAGTAGACAGTACCAATATCAACCTTAGTGTATGTGAGGGTAAAAGAAATTTAAATTTAAAATTTTATAATTATTTATAGTTTAGATAATAATTTTTTACATTTTTTATTTTTTAATGAATTTCAAATTATAATATTTCAAAAAATATGATTTTTGAAGAAGATGTAATAATTTCATAAAATAAATATCTTAAATATTATCTTAGAACAGAAAAAATTATTGAAAAAAATATATAATCCTAAACCATAAAAATATATTATTATTTATAAAAATAAATTTTTGAAAAATATTTAATAAGTAAATATTTTTAATTTTTTTACCATAAAAATAAATTTGTTGGAAATATTTAATAAATAATTAATTTTTTCTCATAAAAATAATTCTGTGGAAAATATTCAATGGATAATTTTTTTTTTCCTATAAAAATAAATCTGTGGGAATTATTTAATAGATACTTAATTCTTTTCCATAAAAATAAATTTGTGGGAAATATTCAATGGATAATTAATTTTTTTCCATAAAAATAAATTTGTGGGAAATATTTAATGAATAATTAATTTTTTCCCATAAAAATAAATTTGTGGAAAATGTTCAATGGATAATTATTTTTTTTCCATAAAAATAAATTTGTGGAAAATATTTAATGGATAATTGACTTTTTTTCTATAAAAATAATTTTGTGGGAAATATTTTATGGGTAAATAGTTTTATTTTTATAGTGTTAGTATAATGTAATATAATATTTTATAGCATTATTTGTAATTGGATCTAATTTTATCGTGTTCTATTTTGTTATATGGTGTGACGGGATGTGATGATTTGATAATTTATTTTATTGAATTATTTTTTATTTTTTATTTTTTATTATTTTATTATATAATTAAATATGATTGGTGAAAAGTAAGATATTTTATATTTTATTAATGTATGATTGAGTGGGCAAAATTATTTTTATTGGAATGATGTAATGATTATTTTTTAAAAGATAAAAGATGTGGAGTTATGTTGGTAAAACTCTTGCTCAACTTTAGATGTATAGGAATTTGAAACCTAGAAGTTAAATAACTCAAAATCATTACTTGAATTAATAATTTTGTTTCATAATAGATAGAAATGGACCTTACAAAATATGATTTAGATAAAGAGGTTTGAGATTATTTGAAAAAAATTGTATGGGCATTCTAATTTGCAAATTAATATTAATTGAAAATTGATATTTAAGCTCTTAAGTAGACTAATATAATAATTCAAGAATTGTATTAAGTTATGACTAATTTACGAGATGAATTGTGTTTCAACGAACCTACTAAATTACAAGTATTTAAAGTATATATTGATTTTCGAGAGTAATAATGTTTAGTTCATTTTTTTTATGATCTTTTAAGATGATTTTGAAGAAATTTGTGGGATAATCTTACATCGTCATCCCTCTCTAATGTTGATGTTGTTGTTAATGAGTTGTTAACTGAATAAATACAATTTAAGTCCAATTCTACTTCTAATAAAGAAATTCACTCTACTCCTTTGTCATTTTTTGTTTCTTTATTTAACAAAGGTAAATTTTAAGGAAAAATTAATTGTGATGAATGCAATTATTGTGAAAACATTGAAAAGTTCCAAAACTATTAAAGTCTCAACAACAACAACAACCTTAATGATGATCTTCTTCCAATTAGGAAAATCCGAAATACTCTACAAGTTCGTCTTCATATGTCGCTACTATTTCTCCTATTGAGCATTCATCTACTTCTGGTGTCACTTCTTAAGTATTTGATCATGTTAAACAACTTCAACAATTTCATATGTCATGTTTGCCTCATCCTTAAAATGTTAGTCTTCTTTGAAATTTTTAGGTATGTCTCATTCTTTTTGGATCATTGATTCTAGTGGCTCACTTCACATATATGATTTTGTCTTTTATATCTTTAAATTCTGTCTCAACTATATATGTCATGACTGATGGTGACTCCTTAGTTCCATTAACAAGTATTGGATTTGTCTCCATATATACTTTGTTTCTTTCATATGTTTACTATATTCCTAATCTCACTTTGAATCTTATCTCTATTTGTCAATTATGCAACTCTCGTTACTTAGTTTTATTTTCTTTCACTAATTCTTATGTGTTGGATCTTCAATTCAGGAGGCTAATTGGGACAAACTGTAGACAATGAGACTTTATATGTTAGATGAGTAGAAAGTTCCAACTATTGTAACCTCAAATGTTGATTTATCATCTTTTCATTTGGATTTAGCGTCATCTACTTTATATTTTATGACATTCTCACCTAGGACATGTTTCTTTCTCTAGGTTAAACTACTTAGACTCCACTAGAGTTTTAGACAAGTTACAAACCAGTGATATTTCTGATTGTTGTGGTCATAAACTTACTAAATTTATTTCTTTAACTTTTACCATCTAAATTTAATAAATTGATGATCTTGAAGAATAAATACATTAATTACATATTAAGAAGTTTAAAAGGTTAAAGTCTAACAATGTCATGCATCTAACTTAAGTCAAGTTTAGTACACATGTCAACTATTTGACAAAAATCCAAAAAAAAATCTCATTTTTTATCTTTTATTTTTAATTTCTATACATTTTTTTTAAAAAATTGGTTAGTTTAATTATTCAATTATCATATTTTATAAATATACTTAAATCAACCAATTATCACATAAAATCATGTGGAGACGATCTTATGTTTTATTTTATAATTTATACTATTTTCAATATTTCAATAAGAATGATACCCAAAAGATGATAAATAAATTGAGTGTTTTACTTCAATTTAAGACAATAAAGTATTTTTCACTATATGTAGTCTCAGTCTACATGACCTTGATCCACATTAAGGTATGGATACCTTAGGTCATATCTCTAGATCCATACACATTAATTTACCACATGCCACATTCCATTCATAATCATCATAACTCTATTCAATACACACAACCTCATGCATATTATCATGCTCATCCTTCAAATTAACATCTCATTCATCATCATTCAACACATTGCATTTCCACTCTCATTTCTGAAAGCCTCTTTGCTTAAATAAGGGAATTCGCTCAGCGGATTGGATCTAGAGGGCAGTCCTAGAAACTGGAACAATTTTGTTCAACGCAAAGAGATCCACTCAGCTGAATTGCCATATTCGTTCAACGAAAGACAATCCGCTTAGTGAATTTCAACCCGAGAGCACCCCTTAACCTCTAGAACCAAATCCTCTCAACGGATTCAACAACGCTCAGTGGATTTTATGTAGAAAAAGATTCTACAGAAGATTTAATTCAACCCAATTTATCCACCTAGGGCTAAATTTGCAATTAAATCAGTCCCAAATCTATTGTCATAACTCCTTTTTCTTAAAACAAAGTGTTTGGGTATAAGAATATGAATTAACCCTTCCACAAAATAGTCTCACCAAAACAGGTCAATACCATTCCATCAACTCAGTCACACTTTCCAAATTTACATTTCAGTACATACAATACACATATAATGCCAAATCAGAGCTCAATCAACAAAAACAAGGTTTTCTAATCATCATCAAATTCATTATCCCATATAAAGTAGTTTTCAATTCAACAAAGAAACAAACATCAAATAGGTAGTAAATTCAACAAAACACCCAAATGGGGCATTCACAAACAGATTTCCATAACCCTAAAACTCAAGAAATCAGATTAACAAGGAGACATCTTGTTACCACTCTTTGAAGATTGGACAACTCTATACAAGTAATTCAAGTATTTTAATAATGATTAAGAAATTCAAGAATCAGGACATCAAGAAAACTCAAGTTGGAAGCAAGCTCAAAGACATAGAAGACTTAAGTTTATAGTTGGGAGTGAATGATATCAAAAGGTAATCATCACTCAGCTCAGAGTGTTTTCTCAAGAAAACTGTTTTCGAAAAACTATAAAACTCATTGTAATAATCGATTATATGTAGAACATAATCGATTATGTTTCTGGAAAATTTTTAAGAATAATTTTGTCTCTGGAATAATCGATTATGTAATCGATTATGTATTTTAAAAAATGAAAAGTTCACTAGAATAATCGATTAAGTAATTGATTATGTATTTTGAAAAATGAAAAGCTCACTAGAATAATCGATTAAGTAATCGATTATGTATTTTGAAAAATGAAAAGCTCTCTGGAATAATCGATTAAGTAATCGATTATTTCGAAACTGAATTTTTTCTCTCTGGAATAAGCGATTAAGTAATCGATTATTTATTTCGAAACTGAAAATATTTCTCTCTGGAATAATCGATTATGTCCATAACGTAATCGATTATGTTCGAAGATTTTTAAAAAAATAAACTTTGCGAAAAATTCTCCGAAAATAAAGGAGTATCTTTGATTGGGATTTTCTAAATGTTGGAGTCTCTGAACAGAGTAAAAATTTGATTTCGAATTAAAAATAAAATAAAAATATTTTATTTGGGAATATTTGATTATTTAATAAAGCATATCAGGATTTTTCAAGATACCTCACTCATACGCTCTTTTACACATTTTCTTTGAAAAGCTTTACACTTTTTTTCTCTGAGTATCTTGAGCCACGAAATTTCATGTTTTGAAAGTGGGAATATTTTTCTGTGCATTTATCTTTTTGTGAAAAATCTTGAGAAGACTCTGAGCAGAGCCGGTGCTACAGTTTGAAAGCATCACTCCAAGTGATATTTATTTTGATTAGAATCATCCTCTAAGGCTGTTCAGATGAGGTGTTTTTGTCTTCCTTGTGTGATTCAAGGAAGGTGTTTCATTCCTTGTGGGACTCAAGGAATGTGTGGTAATCTCTTGTGGGTTTTCAAGAGATTGTGAGGTCTGATCTTTAATTCTGTATTTTTGCATGTTTCATTTGTAATTAGTGGTTGTAAAAATTCTGATAAATTAAAGATATAAGAGTGTGTGATCATCTCAGGTTGAGGTGATTGGGAACTGGACGTAGGGTTAAGGATTTAACCCGAACCAGTATAAATTCCTATGTTCTTCTTTCTTTCCCTTATCTTTTAATTTTTTCCGTTGCGCTTTATAAAATATCTGCTAGACTAATTAATTCAAGAGGGTTAAAATTTGAATTAAATAAGAGTTAAAGTTTTAATTTTTATTGCATCAATTCCCCCCTCTTGATGCCACTTGACAACACATCTCCACCCAAATTTAGTCATCAGTGCAAAAATTTACAAGTTCTCTAGAAGGTTAACTACCTTCCCTTACCTTAAGAAGTTTTCCTAAAAATAGTTTGCTACCTCCATCAAAGGTAAAATCTCACTTGCTCCAAGAGTGCCTAAAGACCAAATCAACCACATCATCATGGACCTAATCTAGTATAGAACTACATAGAAGAAGAAGAAGGCACATGCATAGGGTCCCAAATGCCCAAAATAACAACCCCGTACTAACCATAGGAAAAAATAGAATACTAAAAACTTACTCAAATGAAAATTCCAATCGGTTCAAAAGAATTTACTCCTCAAAAGCTTCACAAAGATATACTTAGATCTTGAAAAAGATAAAAGATGAAAAAAAAAAGATTAGAAAGAAGATAGAGGATTTAGAGAAAAAGATTCTAAAAAGATACTGAATTTTAAAATAATAAAAATTGAAATGTTAAGTTTTTTTATTTAATTTTTAAAATTTTATCAAACACTTTCATCTTTCACTACTCGTTAGAACTAACTTGGACCGGTGGTTACAAGAATAATTATCTATAAAACTAAATTTTAATCTATGAAGGTATATATGATTAATTAAATATATTATTTCTAATATTTAAAATGATTATCTCATGTTAATTTAAAAATAAAATGTGTTAAAGATTTATTGATTTAATTTAACGTATATATATTATTTTGATAAATACTAAAATATTATTATAAAAAATTCATATAAAAAATAATGTAATATTAAATTTACTAATTCTTTTATTAAAATCTTTAGAGTACGATTCATACATCCCAAAATATAGATTAAAAAAATTTACACCTCATGTTATTCTATTAACATATTTTATTTTTATTATTTTTAATATTTTAAATTTTGATAAACACTTTACAGCAATAAATTATCATAGATTATATTTTTAATTCCTAACAATAAATTTTCACTAGTTATGTTTTTCATTCCTAACATTAAGATGATATAATATCTAATGAATTCTTCCACTTTTAAAATTTATTTATAATTATGGAAAAACTATTTATGTATTTTAAGATTATATTATTATGATTTTTATTATTGTTTATTAATTCATAAAACTTAATTTTAATTAATATTCATAATTATGAAATATTTAAAAAAAAATTTGGACTATTTAATTGTCTTAATTTGGAATTTTAGACTCTAAAAGTAAAATGATATCATATTACTTTTAACATTTTTCATTAAAAAAATAATTTTTATATATATTTTATTATTTAAGTTTTTATTAATTATTTTGAAATTTTTAAACTGTCACAAGTTATATTCATAATAATTATAAAGGATTGGCAAGAAAATAAAAATTAAATTGAAGAAAAATAATAAAATTAATATAATTATTAAAGTTATTTTTATTAATAAAATAAAATTGTTAACCATATAAATATTTCCAAAGATACTCTATATATATATATATATATATATATATATATATAGTATGTAGACTTGGTTTGCGTAATTCTTACTTCATTAATATTTTCTTCATCTTTGACTCCAATGAAAAATGTGCAGCTGATTATTCAAAGTAATAGAGGAAATCACTTGCAATATAAGATTTTCGTTAGTCTTCTTTCTCCATTTCTTTTATTACTTAAATATTTATCTCAACCTGAATTTATACTTTCTTTTTATTATTCTTGTCCTTTTAAAACTAAAATCTATATAAATTAATTTGAATTCATTCTCACTAAATCTATTCTTCAATCTAGTAAAAAAAAATTAATTAAATTAAATTAAATTTTTATATTTTTATTATTATATTTAACCCAATCTAACTCATTCTGATGGGATTGAATTGAATTAAATTAATTGACTCATATGTTTTTAAAAAATAGATTATATTATTTAATATTTAATATTTTAATATTTTTAAAAATATATATTTAATTAATAAAATAAGTTAAAAAAACAAAAAATTATTATTATTATTATTATTATTATATTATTTAATAATTTAGATTAAATTAGATTAAGTTATCAAATTACTCAATGAAATAAATATCTTTATCTAAATCTATATTTATAATTTGGAATTTCCTCACTCCACTACTACATAAGAACAAAAATTAATGTTTCGAAAATAAAAAATAAAACTAAATATAATGAAGCCTAAATTAAATTATTTACCCAAAAATTTTTAAAATCAATTTAAGATGTTTTTTTCTGTAATGAATATATGTTTCAGTTTAAATCACTGAATTAGAAATCAATATAATTAGTGATGTTCTCAGTGTCACTTATCCAACAGATTCTCATACTAGATAAAATCGAAATACAATTTTTTTCATTAAATAAATTATCTAAAATTCAACACTTTTGGATTCACACAAAGTAAACCTAAATTAACGAAATTGAATTTTGAGGCTATTCTCCGTGGGACAAAAGGTTATAAAATTAATTCAATCTAATAATATAAAATTAATTTAATCTAATAATATAAATACATTAGAAAAGAAAAAATTGGAACGTGTTACAAAAGGCAGTGTCACGAATCATGATTCATTCTACGTAGTGAGAGACCCGCACTGTCAGTCAATTCCACTCCCAACACTTTGAAAAACAAAAGAATGTAGAAAGAAGCGAAAAAAAATTATTAAAGAAATAAGAAAGATGGATAAACAATTAAATATTTTTTTTGTTGGATTCGGATTTTTTTTCTTCTATTTTAAGATAACTTCTTTCAGTAAGTTTAGATGTATATTATCTAGAATTTTTTATGGATAAACAATCTTACGGGTTTTGCATCTAACCTCGATATTACAAATGCTTTTACATCATTATAATATTTTGTTGGCAAATTTGATTAATTAGTTGTTGATTAAGAATATGACAATCACATTATTTATTCTTTATATTTTATTAGACAAAAAATTTAAAATAAGTTTTTTTTAGGTTGTTCGATGAATTGAAGGGCATCGATTTTTTTATAATAATAAGAAGTGAAAATTCTCTTTCTACTAAATTTAGACTAATATTAGAGTTCTTTTCCATATCATATTTAGTTAAGGCGCAATATAATTTTCGAAAATATTAAGATGTTAAAGATCTAGGATAAGTTTTCTTATAAATTTCTCATCAGTAAATTTTTCGATATTTACTTTTTACCATTAAATTAAAAAGAAGAATTCTCTAGAAAAAGGAGAGGGGATGGGAGATGTGGGAAGAGTTTTGAATAAAATTCAAATTTTGACTCATAATTTTAAAAATAATAATATTTTGATTAAATATTTTATATCTAAAGCATCTAATTATTAAGTATTTTTAATAACTATTTAAATAAAAAGTTTAATATAAAAGTGTAATAGATAAATAAATATTTATTTTATATAGGTATATTTTAAACTGAACTATGTGTTGTTCTCTCTCAAGAGCTCATCTCCCCCTAAGTTAAGAACTAAACATATAAAATCATTTGTAACTTATACAAAAGATTGATAAAGAGTTTGATAGAGAAAATAATTCTGATAGAGAGAATATGATAGAATTAAAAAGTTTTTCTCACAATGAAATACTTCCTCAAAGAAAAATATAAGACAATAAAATTTGATGAACAAAACAGTTATATAACATAAATGGTTAACTTAATCAAATAAATTAAATAAGATTTTGAACGTAAAAGAATTTATAATTGATCACTTTATTTAATTAATTCTTCCTTGCTTTACATGAAGAATTATGTCTAATTTATAATAATCTCAAAAGGCTAATCATTATTTTTAAAGGAGGTAGTTTTGTTTTTAATAACATAAAATAAATGATTTTCCAAGTTTTTTTTATTGATAATGCATAAGTGCTTGGACACCTTCTGAAAAAAAAAAAAAATTATTTCTTTATTCTTTCAAGAATAAACATTCTTTGTTACACTTTAGATAGGTTTTCTATCATTTGAGGTGTATGTATGAGGAAAGTTGATTTCTAAAAGTTAGAATAATTGTAGGATGGTGTGCATAGCTTTGGATGAACATCTTAGTAGAGAATCTAACAATCTTCTGAACAATCTTGAATGAAGCTTGTTTGTCTAATAATTTTTTTAATATATATCTAGCATAAATATTGTATTATAAAATATAGGTGTCAGTCGATTAGACATTTTTAAAATATTAGATTTAAAATATATCTTTATTCGTTAACATTAAAACTTGACTATGTTACTTTCTTAAACTTTTATAAAAATCATTAGATGACATTATCTTAACAATCTTCTCCTTTTTAATGTTGATAAATAACCATAAATTTTAAGCAAATATATAGAGAAAAAAAGTTATCACATGATCATAATATAAATAATAAAATATCAAGTGTTAATTTACAAATTGACTCACCTAAGTTATGTTGAATTAAATACGAATCAAATTAAGAAAAAGTAGACAAAGTGATACTAAGTACAAAGTGATACTAAGTACAAACTGAAGAATTTCTCCCTTATTTTTTAGCATACAAAAAATGGGTAGACGACCACCATTTCTTAAGAGGCTAGGCGGAAGTAGACAAGGAGAAGAAGCATGCTCAATAAGAGCAAAGGCTAATGGAGATGGAAAGGTAGGTGGTGGAGTTACAAGTGGTTGAATGTGTAGAGACTTAATGAGAGTAACTAGTAAAGCAACCCTAGTTAGTGAGGCTGGGAGCAAACTAACAATAGATCTCATAGATTCACCAAAGTCTAATACAAAGATTTTCATCAATTTCTTCTGCTACCTTTTTAACTAGATAAATATTCTTAAACTTAGCAAGAAGAGGTTTCATTTTATCTTGGATAGAATATAAGGTACGCCCAAAGAAGGAGAGCGTCTTGCATAGAAAAATGTTGTTAGGCAGATTATTAGCAATAAGTTGTCTTAACTTGGAGGGATCTCACACAAAGGTGACATGAGTCATCGAAATACATAAAAGAAATTTTTTCTAAAAAATTACATTCAACAAGAACTTCAAAATCTTCTCTTATTATAAGTAATCTATTAGAAGTTGTTACATTATTGGGAGTATTACCTCTTGAAGATTAAACTATATGTTCATGGAGAATTTTAATTTAAAAAAAAATTATTTGAAATTTTTATTGGAAAATAGTTTTTGTTGAAATATTGTTCCATTAGTTTGTTTAAGTATAATAAATAATTTTTAAAAGTTAAATAACTATTTTAAATTATTTTAGTTTGTTAGGTTTGTTATTACTAGTTTGTTAGTTGTTGGTTTTGGTTATGGATATTTCACATCTTTTATTTAAATTTATTTTATCTTCTTAATTTTTTTTTATTCATTCTTATTATAAGCATTTGCTATTAATTCTTATTTTATCTTCTTAAAATATTTTTTAATTAATTATATTTCTCATATCTAATAATTTTCTTAATTCATTTTTTACTATTGTTAATTTTTTTTAATCCCATTGTTCATTTGTTGTTGTGTTCTTACATTATTATATAATTCATTCTTTTTGTAATACTTTTATTTAAAAATGTTAGTAATAATTCCAAATTTTTCTAAATCCAACTAAAAAAGTTTAAGTTCCTTTTAAATATGTCCAGCAAGATGACTTAGATAGTCTATGGAAGGAGGTAGGAACCAAAGGTGTGGTCTTGTAATTTTTTTCAAAAAACTTGCAGAAGTTCTTACCTTAAATAAAAGTCCAGTTACAAAAAATTTAGGTGACTAGAATTAGTGTATACTTAAATGTCAATGATAAAATATTTGATTAAATTGAAATTAGTTGTTTAATTTATTTAAAATAAAGTGAAACATAAATATTTTCCAATATCAACAGAAGATTCATATGAGAACCCTTTGTTAAAATAAGAAAAGTGATTCTCTGAAGAGAACATTCAACTTAGAGATAATCTAATAACTAGAATGTTTTATTATTTTGAGTCGTCCTTTAATCTTTTAAGAAATCTTGTGAATTCTCAAATGATACATTTTAGTGATTTTCTTCCTCCCAAATTTAATGTTTTGAAAATAAATTATTTTTTTATTTAATTTAATTTCTTTTTCAGATTTTTCTGTTGATCTATCTAGTCTGGTCTAATTTAGTAGTCATAATTATACTTAACAGGAAAAAATTAGATAAAAAAGGAACGAATTTTCATATTAAGAAAATTTATCTAAGTTTATATTAATCTATTGTTATTACTAAACTTTGCCAGGAAAGACATGGTCGCTGGTTTTCTATAAATGTGAAGGACAATCACTGATCAAATAGACAGAGCTAGAACATGGGCAGATATGAGTACATTAGTATTTTGTTGTTCTTTTATTTCTGTCCCATGGTGTTGTCCCTGCTATCAGAAAACCTAACAGAAACCATGAACAACCTCTCAAAGAATCTTACTCCTGCTATTTCATGGAGTGGCTCAGACCCATGTGCATGGAAGGGAGTGAGTTGTGACCCTACCAGTTCCTCTGTAGTAGGAATTTCTTTATCTGGGTTTTCACTCACTTCTTCTGACTTTCTGCCTCTTGCTTGCACAATTGAAACTTTGGAGCATCTTGATGTCTCCAACAACCATCTCAGCTCAATCCCTGATAGTTTTATTACAGAGTGTGGAAAGATTAAGGGCCTAAAGCTGTTGAATTTCAGTGATAACAAGTTAGGAGGTGTTTTACCTGCTTTTCATGGTTTTGAAGCATTGACATCCCTGGATATGTCTTTCAATATGATAGGAGGGAATATTGGTTTAGAGTTAGATGGGTTGGTTAGCCTCAAAAGTTTGAATCTTACTTTCAATAAATTCACTGGATCTCTTCCTACCAAATTGGGAAAGTCCATGGTTTTGGAGCACCTTCTGCTTTCTAACAATCGCTTTGATGGCGAAATCCCTGATGAATTATTGAGTTATGAAAACTTGACTTGGATTGATCTTAAGGCCAATAATCTTTCACAGTCTATTCCTATCAATATTGGGAAGCTTTCTAAATTGGATACTTTGATCCTTTCCTCTAATAAGCTCATTGGTCAAGTTCCAACTTCACTAAAGAGCATCACCACACTTTCAAGATTTGCAGCAAATTCGAACAATTTCACAGGTTCTATACCTTCTGGGCTTACAAAATATCTCACCAGTTTGGATCTTGGTTTTAATAATCTGTATGGAGCCATTCCAGAAGACCTTTTGTCTCCACCACAGTTGCAGGTTGTAGATTTGTCCAATAATATGTTAAATGGAACATTACCTACGAAATTTTCTTCAAAGTTGTTCAGGTTGAGGATTGGGAGCAATCAACTGAGTGGAAAAATTCCTTCAGATGCTTTTGTAGAAGTTCATAATTTGACATTCTTGGAGCTGGATAACAATTGCTTTACGGGATCAATATGCAAGCGTA
>BDMB01000065.1:341628-367945 GCA_016859785.1 Macrotyloma uniflorum | reverse complement strand
TCAATTTAACAAGCTTAATGGTACAATCCCAACTCAAATTGGCCAACTTCACAAGTTGTCAACCCTGAATTTGAGCCGGAATTCTCTGGTTGGATCAGTTCCATCTGAGATTACAAATTTAAGCCGTCTTAGCTTCTTGTACTTGCAAAGCAACAGACTTAGTGGTTCCATACCGACAACCATTGACAACTTGAGTTTTCTTTTAGAACTCCAACTTGGGGAAAACCAACTAAGTGGTGTGATTCCAAGCATGCCATCGAGTCTGCAGGTGTCATTGAATCTTAGTAGCAACCTCTTTAGTGGTTCTATTCCTAGTAGTTTTGGTAATTTGAATAGCCTGGAAATCTTAGATCTCTCAAATAACCACTTTTCTGGTGAAATTCCCGATGATCTTACTAAAGTGCGGGCTTTGACACAGTTGTTACTTTCTAACAATTCTTTGTCCGGTGAAATCCCAAAATTCACTCAAAATGTTTATGTTGAATATTTTGGAACTAATCTGAAAAATAATACTGCACAGGGAACCCCAATTGCCAACACTGTCTCCAAGAAGGGAATATCCGTTGGAGTAGCCATTCTCATTGCAATTGTAGCAGCTATTTTTCTTGTTGGCCTTGTCACTCTGCTGGTTGTGTCAAGAAGAAATCATCACTATCCTCAAGTCATCCAAAGTAATTTATTAACTCCTATTGGAATGAATATATCAAACATTGACTTCTCCAAAGCCATGGAAGCTGTTGCTAAAGCATCAAATGTTACTCTAAGAACAAGGTTTTCAACTTACTATAAGGCCATAATGCCGTCTGGATCCATCTATTTTGTCAAGAAACTAAACTGTTCTGACAAGATATTGCCAGTGGGAAGCCAGGATAAATTTGTGAAAGAGCTAGAAGTCTTGGCAAATCTGAACAATTCAAATGTGATGACTCCTGTGGCCTATGTTCTGTCCACTAATACTGCTTATACACTATACGAGTTTATCTCAAATGGCTCCCTCTTTGATGTTCTTCATGGAAGCATGGGTTTGTCTTTAGATTGGGCTAGCAGATACAGTATAGCTGTTGGAGTGGCTCAAGGACTTTCTTTTCTTCACGAATTTGCCTCTGGTCCAATACTACTCCTTGACCTGTCCAGTAAAAGTATTATGCTGAAGTCCCTTAACCAGCCTCTAGTTGGGGATATTGAATACTACAAGGTAATTGATCCCTCAAAGAGTACAGGGAATTTTTATGCAGTTGTTGGTTCTGTTGGTTATATTCCTCCAGGTAAAAAACTCTTTAATCTTATATTCCTTTCTGTTCATTTTTCATAGTTCATAGATTAACTTCATATGACACCACCAATGCAGATTAAATAGCTTTTGAATTCCACTAAATAAACTAAAAAATATATTTTAGAATTCATTAAGAATACCAAGATATTCTAGAGTTACTAAGCTCTTATTTGTTGGTTGGTTGGTTGGCAGAGTTTGCGTACATAATGGAAGTAACAATGGCTGGGAATGTCTACAGTTTTGGTGTCATTCTGCTTGAACTGCTAACAGGAAAACCTGCTATGAATGAGGGAATGGAATTGGTCAAGTGGGTTTTACGTAATCCAACAAACCATGAATGCATTCTTGATAGATCATCACAAGAAGTCAGAAGCCAGATGCTTGCAATTCTCGATATCGCTCTTGTTTGTGTTAGTACATACCCAGAAGCAAGACCAACAATGAAGAGTGTGCTTGAGATGCTCCTAAATGCTAGATGAAACGAAAGAGCTTCATAAATATTTGTTAGGAATACAAGAGAGAGGGTTAGGAATACACGGTTTGAGGGGACATGCTTACCTAAAATAGATAAGAATTTAGGAATAATTTAAGAAGGAAGTTAACTACGGGAATTATTGATAAACCACAATTATATAAATGAATACATCTTCACTTCTTATATATTATTCAACTTTTTTTTACATTTAACTTTTCTATTTATACTCAACCATAATTATATAAATGAATACATCTTCGCTTCCTATTAATAACTTTCAATAATTTTGTTTCTATTGTCTTGCTTTATAAACCTATTAATTAGCATTACCTTTTTCAATAATAATGTATTATTTTTTTATTAGTTTGAGAAAATTTAGGGAGAAAATAAAATAAAAATGGAAGTTTTTCTTTTTAAACTCAAAGTTTTGCGGTCTTCATTTCTTTTTCAATTCAAATTTTAAAAATTTCTCTCACCAAATAAACCTATTATATGTATTTTACACATTTCATGTGGATTTTTTACGATAAATGTATTTTCAAACTCAAGAAAATGAATTTATACACGTTAATTTTTGCAGAAATTAAATGGGGGAGATTTTATTAAAATTAAAGTAAATAAATTAAGTTTAATTTGAAAGATGTTAAACTCTTTGAATTTCTTATTTCATAAATATTTCTAAAATTTATTGTGACAAGATCTATTAAAAGTATAAATTAATTTATATGCAGTTGTTATTATACTCGATAATTAAAGTAGGATTATATATATATATATATATATATATAATCTATAAACAAAAAATATAGAGGGAAAGGTTGATAAATGCTTAATTTCTTAATTAATTTTCCGTAAAATTTAACTGCAGACTAAATTTTACCTTAATTTGAATCTGAAATAAAAAGAAAAATATCATTATTTTTACAAAACTCAATTTAAATTTCTAATTTTTTTCCCAAACAACAATAAGCATTCACATTGTTGATCAATATGTTGTCAATTAAGTGGAATTAAGTTTTGACATCTTAATTAAAAACTCATATATTAGTTTTAATTAGAGCTGAGAGAAAAAATACATTTTTCTAAAAATAATTAACCATGACAAAAAATAACAAATATATACTTCGTAAATAATGATAAAAAAATGATTTTAATTTTTTCATACCAAATGGAGAAATATTTATTAATTACTTAAAAATAAATAGATGAATATTTTTTATACCCTTTTATTTGACTAATATCCTAAAATATTTAGCTAATATATTTTTTTTATATCATATATATTTTCAGTGAAAGTGAATTCAGAATCTATACAAGATATTTCTGGAAGAAGACTTCGTTGAGAACTCAACAAACATTACACATTTTCCAAAATATTAAAATTATTTCAGATATTTTTATTCTAAAAAAACAAAAAAAAAATGTTGTTAATAATATTCTCACTTATTAATATTTAATTTAATTAAGTAAACTAAAAATTATATTCCAACTTTTCAATGACAATATTTTAAAAATAATTGAATTAATTAAGAATTTTTTAAATATATCTTTATACATGTTAATAAAGGAAATGAAATAAAAAATAAAAAATAGATCATGTTAGAAAAGACAGTTTCATTATTCATCCATGGTTTTGTGTGACACAAGTCTTTGTGGAGTGAGAGACCTGCAATCTCAGTCAATGCCACTTCCATGGAAATTGAAAAAAAAATAATCATATATTATATTATATTTATAGTGGTCCAATTATAGAAATGTTAAAATCATTTTAGAAAGATATGAAACTATTGACATGTGTTTTCCTATTATCATGCCTCACAAAAGTCAAATAATTAGGGTTGGGTGGTTGAAAGTTTTATATTTTTGTTTTACAAATATAATTTTCAAAACAAATATTTTTTTTAATAAAATAGAGTTGAAATTATCATTTTTATAATCATCGTATTAATATATATTATTCATATTTGTCCACTCAGAAACAAACAAATATTATTCATTATAAAAACAATAATTCTCTTTTTATTAAGGAAAAAGTTGTTAATATTTATTCAATTGGTGAAAATATTTTCAATTCAACTTTACAACATATTTAGATTTACTTTTACAATAAAAAAATATAAATATAAATTTTAGTTTAAGAAAAATCATCTCATCATATTTGATAATATATCATTGATATAATAATAATAATAATAATAATAATAATAATATTATTATTATTATTATTATTATTATTATTATTATTATTATTATTATTATTATTATTATTATTATTATTATTATTATTATTATTATTATTATTATTATTATTATTATTATTATTATTATTATTATTATTATTATTATTATTATTATTATTATTATTATTATTATTATTATTATTATTATTATTATTATTATTATTATTATTATTATTATTATTATTATTATTATTATTATTATTATTATTATTATTATTATTATTATTATTATTATTATTATTATTATTATTATTATTATTATTATTATTATTATTATTATTATTATTATTATTATTATTATTATTATTATTATTATTATTATTATTATTATTATTATTATTATTATTATTATTATTATTATTATTATTATTATTATTATTATTATTATTATTATTATTATTATTATTATTATTATTATTATTATTATTATTATTATTATACTCTCAGTTTTTATGCAAAATTAACTTTAATGTAATTTCAAAGTTATAGTTTATTTTGAAAGTTAAAATTAAGAAGAAAAAAAAAAAACTAGCACTAATCTTTAGAACCTAAATAATTGTTTTCATTTTTTAAACTTAAGTTTCATATTCATTATCTCATTGCTCGCACATTTAATGGCATAAATTACATAATAAATTACATAATAATTTAGTTATAGAAAATTTGGATAGTTTGACTTACGGGTGCTAAATATAAAAAATTTGATTATGATCGGTTTTAATTTATGTAAAATTTAAATCAAATTAAATTAATATTTATTTTCGTTTGGATGAAATTTTTATTATTATAAAATTTTTAAATTTTTTATAAAAAAATAATAATATATATTTTATAATGAAAAATATTTAAATATAAAAATATTTTATAACTTTTATTTTTATAATTTTAATTAATCTTATGAATAATTATTTTATAATATAATTTTTTTAATGTTTTATAAATATAAATATAAATATAAATATATTATAAATATAAATATATATATATATTTATAGTTTTTTTATTATTTAATAAAAAAATTTGTATTTATGTTAATTTATATAAATAAAATATTTTTTAAAATTTAAATAAAAATAAATAAAAATTTGTTAATATAGAAAGTTAATAAAAGGAAANATCCGTTTATATATTATTATAGATAATAGGATAAAAAATAATTTTTATAAAATATATATATATATATATATTTATAAATTATTCTTTAATTTAAACAATATAATTTTATATTTGATTTGATTCAATTTTTATTTAAAATTTAAAATTTAAAAATATGTAAAAAAATTCTAAATAAATTTGATTTTAATAAATTTTTAATTTTATTATTAATTTTCAACTGTTTATTATTAATTTAATTTTGAATAAATTTATTTTTCATAAGATCATGTCACGGAAAAATATGATATTTAGAAGTTAACTAGATTAATTATTTTTTAATTATAATATTTATATATAATTTATCATCGAAAATAATAATTAATACATATAATTTAAATATTATTCATTCAACATAATTTATTCTATATCATACATAATATATATGTTATTTTTTTCTTATAAATATTCTCCATCATTAACAACTTTATTCTATAACTAAACAATAAATAAATAAATATATATATATATATATATATTAATCAGATACTTTTTATTTTTTCCTATTTTTATCAAAGGTTATGATAACCATGGAATAAGCATTTGAGTTAAGGTCAGCAAAACCCCATTCTACGTTCACATAAATTAATAAGATAATAAATTAAATTTTGTTGACCTCAGCTTTAAGATTAATTCTAGATAATTTTAATAAAAATTATGATAAAAATATTTCAATATATTATTTTCAGTTATGTTAGTATAAATCTCAATAGCTGATGTTGATACAACTATAATTCAAATAAATATTTAATATTTCATATATAATATATAATAAAAATTATAAAAAGATAATAGAGAAAAAATTGAGAATAATTGAAGGTTGAAAACAGGGAACACGTTAAGAACTTCATGGAACGCGTGTTTGAACTTTGAACAGAGGACCCACATTTATATATGTGGGTCCCAACTGTCAGTCATCAGAGTCAAGGTCAACAACATTAATTGAAGACGTAAGTAAGGTTCACGCAAAACCAAAGTATGCCATTTTTAGAAGAAAATAAAAAATAAAAGAAAAAGGATAAAAATAAATGAAACTAATATTATTTAATTTAAATGAAAAAATATTAAAATAAATAAAAATAAAAATTATTTATTAATAATTATTAATTATTATTTTAGTATTATTTTTTTATTATTTTATTATTATAATAAAATAAATATTAATATTAATAATATAATTAATTATGTTCAAGATATAATTAACTATGTAATACTAATATTAAAATATTAATAATACAATTAATTATGTACATAGATATATTAAAATATCAATTCTATATTAATTATATTGAAGAATAATGTAGTATATAATATATTTTTTTTATATGTGTAGAAATTGAAAATAACTTACATATTAAAATTTTATTTTTCGTAATTTTCGTTTAAACTAAATGATACAATAATTTTTTATTCTTTTTTTACATTTTTGCATTGCACTTTCTTCTAAAATATATAAAACCGAAGTTAATGTTTTAAAATTAAAATATCAAAACTAAATTTATAAGAAGTATTACTAATATTTTTAATTAGGTTTTTCTAGAATTCTCAACTTCGAGGATTCCAATTGAAAAATAAATAAAAATTTAATATCTAATTAAAAAATAATAATACTAAAATATAATTAAAACTTCCCTGACATTTCAATTTAACCTTAAAATAAATTCAGAAGAACGATCATACAAACAAGACTTAATTTTATTTAAAGGTTATTTCAATTGGATAAAAATAAGAAGTTTATTTTTTCATGATAAAATTTGATCACTTAAGATATTTCAGGTTTTAATTTCTTTTTTCTCTTAACTTAGAAAAAATTATCCCTTAATGTTTATTTATCAGAATAATTATTGTTTTCATTAATTTTCATAAAAATTCAATTAATTCAGAGCTTGACAAAATATAAGAGATATTATCACATAAGCCAAAATTGATAAATTAGTGTAAAAAACTACCTAATTATTAATTTGATATAACAGAGACACTAAAAAAATTAAAATATTTTTTTAAAACATAAAATATGGGTAAGTGATTCATTTTATTAATTTTTTATTCAATATCATTTTATTAAAATTTGTTGACTCAGTAAATCTGTATCTACCAAAATAACCCTATGTCACAATTTGATTAAGTACTGTAAATAATTCATCTAATAAAATAAAATAAAATGCATCAGTATAATATAAAATTCATTAGAAAAGAAAAAGAAAAGAAGTAGAACGTGTTACAAAAGTAGTGTCATGAATCATGATTCATTCATTCTTGACTCAGTGCAAATGCTGTCATACAAGTCTTTATGCAGTGAGAGACCTGCAATGTCAGTCAACTCCACTCTCTTACACTTTTACCATATTCTCACTCTCTTCCACCAACCTTCCTTCTTCTCCAAACATAATCTTAAAATTCTCTTGCACACATTTCCCAACATTCTCTTCTTGTTCTATCCTCAATGATGTTCTCTTCACCCTCTAACCAAATCAAATAAAATACTCATTCACACACCCCAGATAGACATACACATATAAAGGATAATCACAGTTCAAAAAAACTCACTGCTAAGAACATGGGCAGGTATGAGTACCCTTCCACTTCTTTCCTTAGTGTTGCTTTGTTCCTCTTTTGTTTCTGTCCCATGGTGTTGTCCCTGCTATCACAAAACCAAACAGAAACCATGAACAACCTCTCAAAGAATCTTACTACTACTATTTCATGGAGAGGCTCAGACCCATGTGCATGGAAGGGAGTGAGTTGTGACCATACCAATTCCTCTGTAGTAGGAATTTCTTTATCTGGGTTTTCACTCACTTCTTCTGACTTTCTGCCTCTTGCTTGCACAATTGAAACTTTGGAGCATCTTGATGTCTCCAACAACCATCTCAGCTCAATCCCTGATAGTTTTATTACAGAGTGTGGAAAGATTAAGGGCCTAAAGCTGTTGAATTTCAGTGATAACAAGTTAGGAGGTGTTTTACCTGCTTTTCATGGTTTTGAAGCATTGACATCCCTGGATATGTCTTTCAATATGATAGGAGGGAATATTGGTTTAGAGTTAGATGGGTTGGTTAGCCTCAAAAGTTTGAATCTTACTTTCAATAAATTCACTGGATCTCTTCCTACCAAATTGGGAAAGTCCATGGTTTTGGAGCACCTTCTGCTTTCTAACAATCGCTTTGATGGCGAAATCCCTGATGAATTATTGAGTTATGAAAACTTGACTTGGATTGATCTTAAGGCCAATAATCTTTCACAGTCTATTCCTATCAATATTGGGAAGCTTTCTAAATTGGATACTTTGATCCTTTCCTCTAATAAGCTCATTGGTCAAGTTCCAACTTCACTAAAGAGCATCACCACACTTTCAAGATTTGCAGCAAATTCGAACAATTTCACAGGTTCTATACCTTCTGGGCTTACAAAATATCTCACCAGTTTGGATCTTGGTTTTAATAATCTGTATGGAGCCATTCCAGAAGACCTTTTGTCTCCACCACAGTTGCAGGTTGTAGATTTGTCCAATAACATGTTAAATGGAACATTACCTACGAAATTTTCTTCAAAGTTGTTCAGGTTGAGGTTTGGGAGCAATCAACTGAGTGGAAACATTCCTTCAGATGCTTTTCTAGAAGTTCATAATTTGACATACTTGGAGCTGGATAACAATAGGTTTACGGGATCAATACCAGATGAATTGGGTTTTTGCAGCAATTTGGCATTGTTGAATTTAGCTCAGAACCAATTGAGTGGTGTATTGCCACAACAGCTTGGTAATCTTGAAAATCTTCAAGTCTTGAAGCTTCAATTTAACAAGCTTAATGGTACAATCCCAACTCAAATTGGCCAACTTTACAAGTTGTCAACCCTGAATTTGAGCCGGAATTCTCTGGTTGGATCAGTTCCATCTGAGATTACAAATTTAAGCCGTCTTAGCTTCTTGTACTTGCAAAGCAACAGACTTAGTGGTTCCATACCGACAACCATTGACAACTTGAGTTTTCTTTTAGAACTCCAACTTGGGGAAAACCAACTAAGTGGTGTGATTCCAAGCATGCCATCGAGTCTGCAGGTGTCATTGAATCTTAGTAGCAACCTCTTTAGTGGTTCTATTCCTAGTAGTTTCGGTAATTTGAATAGCCTGGAAATCTTAGATCTCTCAAATAACCACTTTTCTGGTGAAATTCCCGATGATCTTACTAAAATGCGGGCTTTGACACAGTTGTTACTTTCTAACAATTCTTTGTCCGGTGAAATCCCAAAATTCACTCAAAATATTTATGTTGAATATTTTGGAACTAATCTGAAAAATAATACTGCACAGGAAACCCCAATTGTCAACACTTTCTCCAAGAAGGGAATATCCGTTGGAGTAGCCATTCTCATTGCAATTGTAGCAGCTATTTTTCTTGTTGGCCTTGTCACTCTGCTGGTTATGTCATTGTCACGCCACTATTACAGGGTTAATGACGAGCATTCACAGTCAAGAGAAGATCATCAGCATCCTCAGGTCATCCAAAGTAATTTATTAACTCCTAATGGGATACATAGATCAAACATTGTCTTTTCCAAAGCCATGGAAGCTGTTGCTGAAACATCAAATGTTACCCTTAAAACAAGGTTTTCAACTTATTATAAGGCTGTCATGCCGTCTGGTTCAATCTATTTTGTCAAGAAACTGAACTGGTCTGACAAGATATTGCCAGTGGGAAGTCATGATAAATTTGGGAAAGAGCTAGAAGTCTTGGCAAAATTGAACAATTCAAATGTCATGACTCCTTTGGCCTATGTTCTGTCCACTGATACTGCTTATATACTATACGAGTTTATCTCAAATGGCTCCCTCTTTGATGTTCTTCATGGAAGCATGGGTTTGTCTTTAGATTGGGCTAGCAGATACAGTATAGCTGTTGGAGTGGCTCAAGGACTTTCTTTTCTTCATGGATTCGCCTCTAGTCCAATACTACTCCTTGACCTGTCTAGTAAAAGTATTATGCTGAAGTCCCTCAAGGAGCCTCTAGTTGGGGATATTGAACACTACAAGGTGATAGATCCCTCAAAAAGTACAGGGAACTTTTCTGCAGTTGCTGGTTCAGTTGGTTATATTCCTCCAGGTAAATAACTCATCAACTTTTATATTCCCATTAGTTTTTCATGGTTCACAGATTAACTTCATATACCACCACTAAATACTATATATATTGTAGGGGCAATGTGGATCAAAATTCCACTAGGTGAAAAAACTTCTATAAATACTTTAAGCAAAGTTGTCTCTGTCTCGTTTATGTAGTACAGTCCTGAGTAATTATTTAATCACCGTTTCAGTTTAGTTTTAGTTACAACTAATAAAGAAAAACCTGACTATATTCATGAAGCACTTGAGTATAACCTGAAAATCGCATTTAGTGTGTGTGAGGTTTCATGGTGAAAAGCTTCAGAATTGATTTTTATCTCCTCTCACAGTAAAAATACATATGTTTGAATTAATCTTGCCTCCAAATCTCAGTTTGACTAGAAGTGATACAAAATAACTTCTGCATTGTGTTGAAAATTTGGCATTAAGTTTTACATCAAACTTGCTGACAGCATCAGAACAACTACCATAAATCACTTTACTTTAAAATCAATTTTGTAATTACACACATCACATTTAGAGTTTCGTGGCTCTTAACTTTGTTTGTTGGTTGGCAGAGTATGCATACACAATGACGGTAACAATGGCTGGAAATGTCTACAGCTTTGGTGTGATTCTGCTTGAACTGCTGACAGGAAAGCCTGCAGTGACGGAGGGAACGGAATTGGTCAAGTGGGTTTTGCGTAATTCAACAAACCAAGATTACATTCTTGACTTTAATGTCAGTAGAACATCACAAGCAGTCAGAAACCAGATGCTTGCAATTCTTGAGCTTGCTCGTGTTTGTGTTAGTACATCCCCAGAATCAAGACCAAAGATGAAGAGTGTGCTAAGGATGCTCTTAACTGCTAGATGAAGTCAGATTCTTCAGGGTTGGAACTTGGAATGAATATGAAGGATATCTTTTTCTGGGGTGATGCTTTTAAGTCTAGAAAATATGAAATATAGAATATATGATAGGATAGGATTTGCTCAATTCTTCTATGGTGAGTCAACAGTGTACAGTAAAATTGGTTTACTAGCGTAGACATATAGTTCATAAATACAATAATCTTGTGTTTGCAGAGTTAGTGAATTTAGCTCAAGGTTTAATGTTTCCATTTTAACTTATTTTAGAAGAATAGTTGACTCAATTATACTCCAGAATACAAAGTTATGTTTAAGTTCAAACTCGGAAAATTTCTGAATAGTTTTTGTTTCTATTTTAGCTGCATTATATTTTACATATTGGCTTCTATCTCTAACCATTTTATTTTGAATCACTTTTATTATTTTTTTTCACTTTTAAAACACATCCATAAGACTTAAAAAATTGTCATACTTAATTAGATTCTTCTTTTTACATTGCAAATCACCTTTATTACCATTTCATTGTTTCTAATAAATATGGATTACTTTAAAAATCTATAATAATATTAAATTAATTATGACTAAGATTAATTAATTATAATCAAACTTTATGGTCATTTGACTATTTTTCATCTTGGTGTATTTTTCGATTATTCAAAACTATATTTTATATAAAGAGTTAAATATATTTTCTTTTTGAATTTTGATTTTAGTTTTTGTAATTTTGTTTTATTCCTCTAAAATTGAAAATCTCTACTTTTGATCCATAATATTATAATACTAGTTAATTGGTTGTGTTGAATAAAATTTCAAATTGTCATTTTAAATGATACATAACAATGTTGTGATATAATGTTAACACATCATACCTAAAAAAACCCTAAACCTTACCCTAAACCTTTATTTGTATCCATTGATATATTCTATTTGAGGAAAGAAAAAAAAAGCTCATGTATAAGGAATTTTCATGTTTATAATATCAACTACAACTTTGCTATGAAACTCAAAAAAATATTTTGACAATTTATTATTTTATCTATTTGTTATATAATTTTTATTCTTTTAAGTTAATTAAATTAAATATAAACTTTCTACTTATTTCTTCTCATTTTTCATTCTCTTTCTAATATTCTAAACAATTTTATTTTTCACATTTTATTTTTCTTTTTTTTTTCTCTTTTTATATAGTTATTTTTCTCTCCCTAATTAAAAAAATATATTTAAAGATCCATATTTTAAAATAAATATTTAAAAATTATAATTTAAATTAAAAATTAAAAATTAAAGAAAAATATTTTGTAGTAACTAAAATCAAAATTCATATATTTTATAAGGACTACACATATTTATTTCATAAAAAATTAAAGAATAAAGATTAAAATCAAAACTTGCTAATTTATAGGAATTGAAAATATATTCAAACTTAATATAATTTTTTTCAACAAAAGTTCAGACAAAAATAACATAAAAATTAAATTTTAAATTTTAAATTATTAAAACACATATAGATTAAATATTTTTGAAAATGACTTATTCATTCATTAACAACGAAAAAACAAAAACTCTTGCACCTGACATATGTATGCACCATATGCTACGTTTAAAAAACAAAACATAATCCATTTTCGGAACATCCCACATCGCTAGAGGGAGTGTTGAGACGGTAACAACTCTGTCCATACTATAGAGAGAAGATGAAAACGTTAGACATGAGTCTGTTGACATACGCTTACGTTCAGCCTCGCTTCCCTTGCAACCGCAACCCGACCCTCTCCGCATCCTGCAGAACCCAAAAGACCGCCACTGCACTAACCGCAACCTCGAAAACAGAGAAGGCGCTGTTCACTAAGTCATTTGATCAAACACTTGGCGCGCAACCTCTCTCCGAAAAGAAGAAGAGGGTGTTCTTTTTGGATGTTAACCCGCTCTGTTATGAAGGAAGGAAGCCCAGCTTGCACTCCTTCGGACGGTGGCTTTCTCTATTTCTCTCTGAAGTCAGCCTCACTGACCCCGTCATTGCTGTAATCTCTCTAACTCCTCTTGTTTGTGAACAAATGAAGTTTAGATGCAAGGGCTTGCCTTTTGGTAATGTGTTCTCTTGTTAGAATTTAGTGCCCCTTTGATACAGCAAACTTTATTATGGTCAAATGGGATAAATTTTCTTCTAATTTTTTTCTTAGGAAGAAGTTTATCTAAATATATTTGGATTATCAAGGTTAAATTCAAATTGTAATTTTTGGTAGAGGGCATGAGTATTTTTTACAGTGGGAAATCTTCTTTGAGCTGAGTAAGATCCCGGCAAGCAGCAAAACTCTCACTTTCCAATTGTGATATGAGAAGATAAGTTAGCCCCTGAAGTCATATTAGTTCACTATTAATTATGCGTGAGGTCCCTAGACTTCAAGGACTATTTTATGGAAATCTCACTTAAGCCTGATGCACTTTCTTCGAACATGCATTTTTAGGAAAAAATTTCCTGGGTCACAACATATTTGATGGTGAAGTGAATACGAAGAGTGCACGTATGTAATTTCAATCATTTAATTTGATGATGGAATGAGTACTTAGAGTGCATATATGTAATTTCCGTGGTTCAGTGACTTTGAATCGTTTAATTCTCATTCAGAATATGTTTCTGTTATCAAAAGAAAAAGTTCATTAGGTATTGTATTTCCTTTGTTGTCTCTTGTTCTTTTTTTCTTTTTTCTTTTCTGTCTTTCTTAGGCATTGAATGATTGAGCAGGTTATTGATGGAGAAAGGGGCAGTGAAAATCGCAGAAAGTTGCTACCTTCATATAAAGCACATAGGAAAAAATTCATGAGACACATGTCATCTTTGCAAAGATTTTCAAGCGGCCATGTTGGGAGGTCCCATCAAGTAATAAATGATGTTCTTGGAAAATGCAACGTGCCAGTGAGTTGCTCTGTATCATTTTTATTATTCCATTTTCCTTTTGAATTTTAGGGTACTTGTATATAATTTTTATTTCTGACTATTAATGTGCTTCATTTTTTAGAATATGTTATTTTGTTGCTAAAACTTGCATAAAAAGTGATGCATGCTTGGCTTCCTACTGTTCAAAATTAGTAATTCTCCCAATCCACAAATCTAATTCTTGAACTACTAGTGTAAAAGAAAAGTTCTCTTAATTCTCCAATGTATTCCGTTTGGGAGGGTTTTCTAACAAACTGTTGATAATCTTTACCAAATTTCTATGCTATTTTAACATAAAAATGTGTTACATAACTTCCTTGTTTTATTTAACTTTAAACGTATCACTGGTTTCTGGGTATGTTGATGGGTTTGCAGAACAGAAATCTGTTGTGAAGCCATCATATTTAGAAATATAAACATACGCAGACTACATATTTGGATGTGCTTGACAGGGAAATTGATAAATCATGCTATTTTTGTTGTTCAAATATAATCTGGAACACTAGATCAATTTATTGTCTCCATTTGCAATTATTAGTTATTACAATTTTATATAGAATATATTTATCTTTTGGGCATTTCTGATTATGTTCTCAAGCTTTGAACACATTTTAACTATTTCTATTAGGATATTCAAGACTATCTTTCGGTTGAATATAATTCCCAATTAACTACAAGAAACCCTGGTGCATTGAAACCATCGTGCACTTAAATGAGTACGGAATCATTAGTTGACATGAAGGTAATAAGGGTGTGACTTATTTATGTGAAATGATCATAGCCCAAATAAATAGTACAATATGTTACTGACTTGTCCAAGATTAATTGGATCGCAAATGTTCTGGTACTTTCGTTACGACTGATTGTTTTTTGAGGTAAACCAAAAACACTTATTGAGGTAAACCATAAAAATCAAGGTACACAATTTCTCATACAGAAAATGTGTTTACTTTTGCTTGTCAACATTCGACACCGCAAGAATGAATTGTTGATCGAAATTTTATGTACAACGACTGACTCTCTAAAATGTTTTTGTCAGATGAAGGTTCATTACTGGTTTATTTATAGCTAACACCCGTTCTTGTACATTAATGTCCATGATTAATTTTTTTTTTTTCTTGGGAGCTTAGTAGACCAGAAACTAGCTGGGCAATTTTGGATTCTAGTGGTGAGGTTTTAGAGATTAGTAAGAGAAATTCGGTTTGCCGGAAGTCTATAATAAATATTACCTCTGATCCTACATCTATCCCTTTTAAATACTTCACAAGAATTAAAAATTTAGTTAATTTAGTTAGTACTTAGTATTATTTAATTTATCAACTATTTGCATAATTTGTCAAGAATTACTATAAAAATTACTAGGAATCCATTGTATTAATTTCTTTCCGCCTAATTAATCATTGTATCTAGGTAGACTGAATGAGGGAGGTTTTGGCTATCCCCTTATCCTCATGAGAAAGCCTAAGAAACTAATTTACTGCTTTTACTATTTATTGACCAGAAAAAATTATTGAATAATTAAGGGCATTTTTGTAAAAAAAATTAATTTAATAACAATTTGGAGACTGTCTTATAAAAGGACCAAGGTATAGTTCTCAAAAGGTTCCTATGAATCAAATCAGAGAGAGTTAAGTGACCTATGAATTCAAAATTTGGAAGATTGAATAATATTTTAGAGCAAATTTTAACTAGTGATCTAAGGACACTAATTAAGGAACAATGTATCAATCGCAGATATCAGAAAATGGTGAAAGACAATATATGAGTGTGTGTGTGTGAGGATTAAGTTGTATGCTAGTAAAAATAAAATGTATAAAACTTAGCATAATATTAACTCAAAAAGTTCAATCGGCTGTAGACTTGCCGGAAATGACATGAGGATGCGGGTGGAGGTGAACAAATGCAGATGGAAAAGGTTCAGTTAGTTGTGTTGAGTTTAAGCACAGAGTGAAGTTATGTGTTGTTTACAAATTATGTCTAGTGGGCCTTCAACTGGTGGGGCTATATAAATAGTTTGAATCTTGGGTCTTCATTGACAATTTAGGCTGTCCGCTTCTTTAGCAGCTTAAAGTTTGTTAAAGAAATGATTAGTACTTAGTTGTAAATACAAAAACAATGAAACTTAAAATCTGACACTCTTTTCTGAGCTCCACTTTTCCATTCCTCCCATTTGATGGAAGTTGGGATGTTGACTATGTAACTAAAAGGAAATTGACGACATTGATTTGCTTTTACTATTAACACATCATCCCAGTCATGTGTATATCTGTTTCTCAGGTATCATATGTCTTGGATTTTTTATTTCATTGCAAAATTACAATTTCAGGTAAGTAACAATATGGAAACTAGTAAGGAAAAATGATATCATTCCTTTTCTTCTCAAGCATTCTTGCAGTTATTGTTTATGTTTATAGTCACTTTAGAATAATATGCACATATCATTCTCATAAATGTATGCAAAAGTGAACATTCATTAGTGACAAGATGAAACCATCCAGGTTATAAAAGTTGATGGTCATGAAGCTGATGATGTTGTAGCTACTCTAGCTGGACAAGTTCTCAGTAAAGGGTTTCGAGTGGTTATTGCCTCCCCTGATAAGGATTTTAAGCAACTTATATCTGAAGATGTGCAAATAGTTATGCCTTTGCCAGAGTTACAAAGGTGGTCATTCTACACCCTGAGGCACTACAGGGATCAGTATAATTGTGACCCTGAATCTGATCTGAGCTTTAGTGAGTATAACATACATTACAGTTTGTTTACGTTTGATAAGTTCGTCGTCTACATTTTGATGGGCATATAAAATAATGTGAGGCTGAGCCAACTTATGAATTTATTATTTTAATTTTTATACAAATATTTTAATTGTTTTGAATAAGCTGTATGTTAAAAATTATGTTGATTAGATGGCCTTTAATGGGCTTTTCAACTTAGGTATGCTGATTCAATAGAACTTTGTAGCATGAAGAACTAGAATGTGGTTGCAGAGATAAAATTCAACACAGTGGAATTTTTGTGGTCCTTTTTATAAAAAAATTTTACTTAATGGCTAAACGGTGATGCCATTATGACTAACATTTGGGTTTATGTATGCTGTGATTGTGTAGGATGTATTGTAGGTGATGAAGTTGACGGCGTTCCTGGTATCCAACATCTAGTCCCTAGTTTTGGTCGGAAGACTGCCATGAAACTTATTAAAAAACATGGTTCCTTGGAAACTTTATTAAATGCGGCTGCAATAAGGACTGTAGGCAGACCATATGCACAGGATGCCCTTAAAAACCATGCTGATTACCTTCGGAGAAACTATGAAGTTCTTGCCTTGAAAAGGTGTGTTGATGTTTCTTTCTAAAGCTTCCTTCACATCTTTGTGTCTGTGGTTTTATTTTCTCAGTTTGTGTTCATTTACTCGTAGAACATACTTCATGGAAATAAATTATAGCGTATGCTGCGTTTCTTCCTTTCTTATCCTCCTTTCTTTAGTAACTATGGATCACAATTTCTGACAGGGATGTAAATGTCCAACTTTATGAAGAGTGGTTGGTTAAGAGAGACAATCACAATGATAAAATTGCCCTATCTTCCTTCTTCAAATATTTGGAAGAAAGTAAGGAGCTCACTTACAATGGCAGGCATATCCTTTACAAAGGTTGAATTCATACAGGTAACTTCTGTAAAACATCTATCGCATTCTTGTCGTTTCAAATTTTTGGGTAGAGAAATCTGATAATCACAGGAAACATTAGCCTATGATGCTGTCACTCTTCACTAATATAAAATCAGAGCTTAGAAACTATGGTTGTCCTAATAATTTTCATTTACAACCATAGAATATTCTGCTTACTTTTCATAAACGAATGATTTCTAATCTTATAAATCCCTTAATAAAATGATACTAACTATACTGTTTTCCTTCTTTATGATGCTGGAAATTTTTAGAGTAAGCAATATTACGTGAGTCTGCATTCTAGGATGCTGTCGGTATCATGTTTGGTCACTATAACATGGAAGCTTGCTACAGCTTGTCGTCGGCACTCCCAAAGTGCAAATAGAGTCTTGCCTACCACCACCTTAACACGACAGCTAGGTGTTACGCTGATGAACTATCATCGTAAAATTTGTGATCCTTGAGCATCAGTAGTTATGACTTTGATAACTAGGCAGATATTTGAAGATTCATGTTGAATAACCCTAGATGTAAGAAGTCAAAATAGGTTGAATCCATTGGATCAACTCATAATTTGTTAAATCGGGTTGGGTTGTATGATTCAATCTTTCAATCCACATAACTTGCTAATCCAGTTGATCAAGGACAGGTTGAGTCATTGGATTGAACCTGAGTTGGACTTTTTGTTATGTTGTAATGAATTGTATGATTAAATAATGTTTTATTTTATATAATAATGCTTTGTGGATTATTATCAACTTTACATTATTTTATGGCTTAATTCAGTTAAAAGTTTCAATGTCTTAATTTCTAAAATTGCAAAAATGGGATCACTTTTTATCTAATTAATAGGAAAATTATTAACAAATAAATATAGATATGCATAATGCAATTAATAAAACAAATAAAATCAATTTCAACAAAAAATAAAGTCATAATATTACATTTTTTAAAATTGAGTGACTTGTTGAATCTTAGAAGGGTTACTTACATTTTTTTAATTGAGGAACTAAATTGAACATTTTATTAATAAAGAAATTAATTAATAGTTTTATAAAGCTAGTCTATATGAATGAATTTCTTTATAAGCATATTTAGAAGAAAAAATCAAATAAATTTATCCATAAGATAAAACTAGTCTATTGTAAGTTAATTTGTAAAAAGAAGATCATATTAGTTCTTTTTTAATATTTTTATAAGAAGATTATCCAAAAGACTCCTAAGATAATATAAGAAGATAACATATTTGTTATTGTAATATTATGGTTGATTATATATTAATTATTTAATTTGTTGAATCAGCATATGAATCCATAATTATGTGTTATCATTATGGTTGGTTTGAAGTGAGATTTTGAACTCAATCAGAATACTAGTGGGGTTGGTACATTTTGCATTTCTTCTTAGATGGGACTTAAAAATGAATGGTCCAAGACTTTTCAGCAAACTTTTGAGACAATGAATGAAACCTACGAATGGATATGATTGAGAGATTTACTTCAAAACCAACTCACAGACCATTTTAGACAGACAAAGGCCTCACATGTGACCAAAATATAGTACGATGATTGCTGAATGAATGCCCCATTCATGTGGTGCTCATGATTTTCAAAATTAAATAATTATTACTTTTAATGTTCTCTTTAAATCTTCAAAAACATTTTTCTTAGGTATTTTCATCACTTGATTGCAGTAACTTCTTGAACTATTTGAAGATTTTTAGTTTCGTTGTTTGATCGAAGCCCTGAGCTTATATTTATTTTTCTAGATAGGTTTCTGTTGTTAATTTTCTTAAAAAATTAAAGACTAATGCATAATTAAAATATATATACAAGTTTAGAGACTCATTTGAAAAGAAAAAATAATTCAGAAACTTAAATAAAATTGTCAAATGGTTTAGATATATTAAATTAGTTTGACAAAAAATAATTTTTTAGGTAGTTTATAAGTTATTTTTACTATACGTAATTTAATTTGGGTGAAATATGATTTTGATTTTTTTTTTTTAAATATGCAAAGGTCAGTTGTAGTTTCTTTTAAAAAAAAAATTATTTGCATCTCTTTAATTTTAAAATATACTGCTTTTGGTTTTCTAAATCGTTTAGATATCGTTTTATAAAAAAGAGAAATGTCTTAAATAATAATATAATTAGAGAATAAAAATAATTTCAAAGATATAAAAAACATTTTATTTATTGTCATGTAAACATTTTTCGTTAAATTTTTCATATATATATATATAAATTGTAAAAATTTAATTAGAAAGAATTTTGGATAAGTGTAATTTATTTTATAAAAAAAGTGAAGTTTAGTTGATTTAAATTTTTAAAATATATAAATAAAAATTTAAATATTTTATTTTTTATTATTAAAATATTTTATTTTTTATTATTAAAATATTTTGTCTATTTTTTTTTAAGATTTAAGGTGAAAATTCGTAAAAAAAAATAGATAATTTCTTCTAAAAATCTTAAATAAAAAATATTTTTATTTCCTTAAATTTTTAAATTTCATTTATTTTTTTATAGAGACTTAGAATATATTGTATATGAGATTTTAGTTTTCAATATAAATTTATATTAGTTTCCATTAATAATTAATAATTATGTAATTAATTTTTAATCATATATTTTGAGAACAAGTTAATTAAAATATTCTTAACTTAAGTTAAAGATTTAGTTGGAAAATATAACAATGTGAAAAATATGTTAAAAATAAGGTTTAACTATTTTCAAAACTTTATAAATAGAAGATGGAATTGTTTTATTCTTTATAAGTTCTATTTTTCTAAACTATATTTTCTTTTATTTTTTTTTAAAAAAAAGGTATTGAAATTCTATTGAATTTGAAATTTGAAAAGGATAATAAGGAGTTGAAAGAATAAGGAAGGATTCTACTCAATCAATTTGTTGAATGGGTAAGTGATTTAATTCCTTTTGAAGATTTCTTAAGTTAAGGGTTTAAGGGTTTGAAAAATAACTTTCTTATTGTGACGTTGTTCAAATTTTTATAGATCTCGAATCGTGATTTATGATAAGAGAATATCCAAAAATAGATTGAATTGAGAAATACCTAAATAAGAGAAGTTATTATTTAAGAATAATATTTCTTGAAACTATTGAATGAAAGGGTAAGAGGTGGAGATATGTTATGAATTTGAGTATTGATGAGTTAACCATGAATGAATGAATAGTTTGTGATATTCATGTGTTTTGAGGTCCACATTCAAGATTTTCTATTTCTTATCACTTAAGCGAAAGACTTTGACGGTAGAAGAAAGGCTTTGGCGGTGGAAAAATGACTTTGGGGTAGCATTTCACTCAAACAACACTTGTTACTCAAGAAAAAGTATAGGTGGGGTGGTCTTCTTGCTTGAGTGAGAAGTGTATTATTATTCAAGTGAAAACCCTTCTAGAGGAGAGAACTAGCTTTGGTCAAGTTGTTGTTGAGCTCTTTTGATTGACTTATTGAGGTGTTAAGCCTTTGGCCAATACTATTGAGTTCTTGGTTGGATTGTAACTTGTAAGTATCGTGTGGTCAAGTTGAGTCGTTATGGTGGGTGCCCAAAATTAGCTTAATGATATATGATGTATGGCTAAGTTGAGTTGATAAGACTGATGTCCAGAATCAACTATGATTATATATATTGTATGGTAACAAGAAGATACAAATATGAGATTAGTGTGCTAATTATGTTAGTACAGATTCAATGAAATCTTAGACTCTATTGATTGACTAGGTCATGTAGACTACGAGATTAGATAGTGAGGAGTCAATGGAAGATGTTGGTGACACACCTTGGCTACAAAGAGGTAGGCAATGATGGGTAAGGAGCGTTAATTGTCCTACTTTGTGTGTAGGGTGGTTAGGATGATACTTTGGTCAATTGTATAACACAATGTCGATCACAATGTGACATACATGTGTTAGTATTTGAGTTCGGTAACCAATGTCTTCCAAAAGATGTTTGTGTTATGATATGATGCGTGATACAATATGATGTTTTATTTATAACATGTGATAACGTTAATTATATTATTCTTTTTTATGAATAACTTATCATGTTCTTATTATGATCGTGTTTGTTAAATGAGAGTAAATAATATTAAAGATAGACGTTTGAACTATAGGAATAGTCCAAGAAATGTGACGGATGATGTTTTTATTCACTACTACAAAATGATCATTTTACATTGTCAAATTTACATCGGTTCTAAGAAAAACCGATGTAAATATAAACGCGGTGGCATTTTTGTAAATAAAAAACAAGGTGAAAGCACATTTACATCGGTTCTTAAAAGATCCGATGTAAATTTGAACACATTTTCATCGGTTGTAAAATAACCGATGTAAATATGCACATATTTACATCGGTTGTAAAATAACCGATGTAAATATGCACATATTTACATCGGTTGTAAAATAACCGATGTAAATATGTGTATATTTACATCGGTTCTTCAAATAACCAATGTAAATATGTGCATATTTACATCGGTTCTTCAAATAATCGATGTAAATGTGTTTCATATCCTTAACTCAAAACCTGCACTGAGCCCTCTTATTTCACATTCATCCCCTCTGTTGTCTCTCAAGGCTCCTCTCTGTTGTCTCTCAGGGCTCCTCTCTGTTGTCTCTCAGGGCTCCTCTCTTTTGTCTCTCAGGCGCCTCTCTGTTGTCTCTCAGGGCGCCTCTCTGTTGTCTGTCAGGCCGCGGCGAACAAAGTGAGTCTCTTCCTCTTCCGCCTCCATTAAACCCTATCTTCCACCTTCAATACATTTACTTTCCCTCAAAATTGAAGGTAAATAACATTATGAATTATTTCTGTTGTTTTAGGTTAATATGTTGATATCTTCCATGGGATATGGGTTTACATGGCAGGTCGAGGAATAGGCCTTGACAACAGCAAGCCTTTCTCCTTTTTTTCGTTTGTTTCTTCCACATGACTACTCGAGGGTTCCAAAAAGGGGTTATGAGTGAGTACATATTTAAGCATTTGTTTGTACGTTTGATTTTGTACCTTAAGCAAATTTAATGTAAGTTGTAGAGAATGGAGACTCGGGGAAAGCTTTTTGTCCGGGAGATTTGGAGTTGCACAAGAGGATGAAGGCTATGGGTGATCGTTTTGTGTAATTTGAATTTCAAATTTATATCGGTTGTTTAAATAACCGATGTAAATTTGCTTTTGCTTGAAGCAAATTTACATCGGTTATTTAAACAACCGATGTAAATTTGCTCTCACATTTACATCGGTTACTTTTGAACCGATGTAAATTTGTTGCCCACATTTACATCGGCTTTATTTACATCGGTTCCAGAACCGATGTAAATAACCTATTTTAACCGATGTAAATTTGCATTTTTGTAGTAGTGATTTATATGTATATTACTATCTTGTATATTTGACTTAAAATTCCTTACTAGTGGGAATTTATTATTAATAGTTATATATATATATATATATATATATATAATATGTTCATTTTCTATAGAATTTACTATATGGTGTTGTATATAATTTTATAGTAATTTCTAGGGTTGTTGTAGAAAGCTAAGTATATAAGTAAAGGAAGTTAGTTGATTTAAAGTTATTTTAAAACCCTAAAATAAATTATTGAATATTGAGAAGTAATTTGGTCACAAATTTTGGTTTTGGTTTTATTGGGAGATTATTTTATGAATTCATTGTGAAATAATCTTGTGTATGTGTAAAAATAACTTATTATAGATTATATGAATTATGGATGAAATGATATGTTATAGATGAAAATATTTCTGAAATGGTTTGCATATGTTATTTTTTGAAAATAAGAGTGTGCAATGCATGTGGTTATTGATTGTGAATTGAGGCGATGATTGATTAAGGTATAAGCTAGTGCTGCATGGATATTTTTGTTCAAACAAGGCGTGATTACGTGAGTGAAAATGTTCGAGAGAAGAGGGTGAATTCTTGAAGAAGATATAGCTCTTTGAACAAAAATGGTGTTGTTTGAGCGAGAGCATTCTCACTTTAGTGAGAATTGTTGGACAAAGTTGAGTGCTCTCAACTTGATTTTTATAAAAAAAAAAAGTATCCTTTCTAAGAGAGATCACCTACTTAAAAATTTGGAATTTGATTTGAAAACTGAATATGAATTTCTTAGTTTGAATTATATTAATGGGTTTTATGATATTAATTTGATTGGTAGAGAATAGTGGAGTTCTTGATATGTAAAAGGAATAATGAACCTAATTATTTATTCATAATATGTAGATATAGGAAAAAAAATAACTATTAAAGAACTATTACAATATATATGAGTATAAACTTTAATGATATTTTCAGTTATATATATATATATATATATTAAAATTTATATAGTGAAAAAGTTGATGAAAAATTAGGTGGATAAACTAAGAAATAATAAATTTGTAGAAATTAACTTTACATACTATTACCTTATAAAGAAGAAATTAAATAACTCTAAATTAAAAAAAAAAATCAAAAAATCAGTATATAACCTAAATTTTTTTATATATAAATATATGTTATTTTTTCGATTTCAAATTTTAAATATATATATATATATATATATATATATATATATATAATATCAAGATGTAATTTAAAATTTGTGTGTTCAGTTATATAAAATAGATTATAGGATAAAAGATAAATCTTAATAAAAAATTTAATGAATTTCAAAAAATTTTATGTATATAATTAAAATCAATAAAAATGTAAATAATATTATATTTTGAATATTTGATTATATATAAGTAATTATATATTTTAATGATTATATAATATTTATATCAAGCAGTTATATGTTTTCATTATATGCGTTGAAGTAGTTTCTGAGTAACGTTACATAAATAATAAAAAGAAAAAAAATATACTTTAAATATTTATTAAATTTATTGTCTTTTCATACAATGATAAAAGAAAAAAAACTTTATCTTTTTAAAAAATAAAATATTTATTTATTCAAATAAAAAGGGAAATAAATTAAATTGTTACTTTTTAAATATGGAAAAGGGATTTTTAATTTTAAATAAAAAATTATTTTTCTGAAAATATTAAAATTTTAATTAAATTATCTATTTAAAAAACATATATTTAATTAAAATACATGACCTTTTTGAACCGATATTTTTTATATAGATAACTCCTAATTATTTTTCACTCACAAGTATAATTAAGATTGATATATATATATTTGGAATTTTTTTGGAAAGTATATTAAATTAGAATTTAAAAAAATTATTTGTGTATCAGATAAGGAACCCTTACTCGAGAACATGTCGTATCCTAACCGACAAGTTCTCGGTCTTCAGCAGGATCGATAAGATAACGACTTGGACCTGGTCCCGAAGCCCTCGTAATAGAATCCCGAGGATCTCGGTGTCGGTTACGATTCACCATTATTAATAGAATCTCGAGAATCTCGGTATTTAATAGTATCTCAAAGATCTCGATATTTAATAGTATCCCAAGGATATCGGTATTTAATAGTATCTCAAGGATCTCGGCATCGTTACGATTCGCCTAGGTAATCTGTTACTATTTTTTATTATAAATATAAGGTCTCACTCCATGTATGAGGCATCCAATCTGAATCCTACTTTTTAAATACTCCTTGATAAAATAAGAACATAAAGAAAAGAGACAAGGGAAAGGGAAATGGAATTTCTGATAATAACATATGGAAAAACCCTAAAAGATAGTCATAACAAGAATATAAATAGAACAATATATCAATAGTATAAAGACTAAATTACCCTCAACTAATAAATACTAATAAATATATAATATTCTATATGATATTCTAACATCCCCCCTCAAACTCACGATGCATTAGCATGAAGCATCGAGAGTTTGTCAATCAAAAAATGAAATCGTTTAATAGAGTGAGATTTTGTAAACAAATCAGCAATCTGCATAGTCGAAGAAATGAAAGGCAGTGTAATGGTTCCATGTTGAAGATGATGACGGGTGAAATGACAATCAATTTCAATATGCTTCGTGCGTTCATGAAAGACCGAGTTATGAGAAATTTGAATAGCACTCATTGTCACAATTGACATAGGAGTTGGTTCAGAAAGAGAAACACCCATGTCAGAAAGAAGCCAAAGTAACCAAACAATTTCAGCAGTGGTTAGAGCCATGACACGATATTCAGCTTCAGTAGAAGAACGAGAAACAATATCTTGTTTCTTACTTCCAAGAAATAAGAGAATCTCCTAGAAAAATGCAAAAACCTGTAGTAGACTTACGATCAGTAGGGTCACCAGCCCAATCAGCATCAGAATAAGCACGCAATTCCAAGGAAGATGATGAGGGAAATATAAGACTCTGAAACTGAGTACCACGAAGATATCGAAGAATACAGAGAAGAGCTGCCCAATGTACTGTAGTAGGAGAAACAACAAATTGACTCACAACATGCACAGCATAAGCAATATCAGGACGAGTAATAGTTAGATATACTAGATTTCCAACAATTGTACGATACATAGTGGGATTAGGTAGAGGAACACCATCCGAAGGAGTATATTTCACATTAAGCTCAATAGGGGTGTCAGATGTGCGAGTATCAGAAAGAAGAGCTTGCTCTAGAATAGTG
>BDMB01000065.1:221602-339994 GCA_016859785.1 Macrotyloma uniflorum | reverse complement strand
GAAGAAGAACAAAGCAGGTAGAACCAAAAACTTTTAAGAAAGAGTAATCAGGGACACAACCATACAACTTTTGAAATGGAGACATACCTGAGATAACAGAGGATGGAATTCGATTAATAATATAAACAGAAGTAAGAACAGCTTCTCCCCAAAATTCACTAGGAAGTGAAGCAGACAATAAAAGAGAACGAGTAGTTTCAAGAATGTGACGATGTTTTCTTTCAGCAACTCCGTTCTGTTGAGGAGTATCAGTACAAGAAGTTTGATGAAGAGTACCATCAGAGGCAAGTAACTCACAAAATTTATTAGAAGTGTACTCACCACCCAAATCACAGCGAAAACACTTAATAACAGCATTATGTTGTGTTTTAAGTAAAGCACGAAACATAATATATATATTAAAAAATTCAGAACGATGTTTCATAAGAAAAACCCAACAATAACGAGTATAATCATCAATAAATGAAACATAATAACGAGATCCACCTTTGGTAGGAACCGGTGATGGACCCCATACATCAGAATGAATCAAGTCGAAAGGTACATGAGAGGTAGAGACACTTTTGGTGAAAGGTAAGGCAGTAAATTTGGCAAGTTTACAACCACAACAATCAGAAATATCACCAGTTTGCAACTTGCCCAAAACTCCAGTGGAGGCTAAGTAGTTTAACCTAGAAGAAGAAACATGTCCAAGACGAGAATGCCATAAATAAAATTTAGATGATTTTAAATTCAGATTAAAAGATGATAAATCAACACTAGAAGCTGCAATTGTTGGAACTTTCAACTCATCCAACATATAAAGTCCCCTTTGTTTACGGCCTGTCCCAATCACTCTCCCTGATTGAGGATCCTGTATAGAACAATTAGTAGAGGAAAACAAAACTGAGTAACCAGATTCACATAATTGACTAACAGAGACAAGATTTAAAGTGAGATTAGAAATATAGTAAACATTGGAGAGAGACAAATTAGATGTAAAGACAGATCCAATACCTGCTAATGGCATTGAGGAGCCATCAACAGTCATAACAGATATAGTTTGGGTAGAATTTAAAGATACAAAAGACTTAGGATCATATGACATATGATGTGAGGCACCGGAATCAAGGATCCATAAGGGAGGGGACATACCTGAACCGTTCGAAGAAGACAAACCTTTTAAAGATGGGACAGACATGAGATGTGACAGACTAACAAGAAATTATTGATTTTTTTTTTTAAATTAATTGATGTTGGTAAGTCAACCAACAACAATTTGCCAACAAAGAAACTAATGACTTTGAGAACCACCAAGAAAACTACCAAGAGAATCACCAAGAGAACCACCAGAGGGAACAACCAAAGGAACCACCAAAAGAAAGAACCACCAGGAGAACCACCAAGAGAATCACCAAGAGAATCACCAAAGGGAACCACCAAAAGAACTATCAAGAGAACTACCAAAAGGAAACAACTCTAAGCACGAACCTTGCTCTAGATACCATGATAACATAAGAACATAAAGAAAAGAGACAAGGGAACGGGAAATAGAATTTCTGATAATAACATATGGAAAAACCCTAAAAGATAGTCATAACAAGAATATAAATAGGACAATATATCAATAGTATAAAGACTAAATTACCCTCAACTAATAAATACTAATAAATATATAATATTCTATATGATATTCGCCTAGGTAATCTGTTACTATTCTTTATTATAAATATAAGGTCTCACTCCAGGTATGAGGCATCCAATCTGAATCCTACTTTTTAAATACTCCTTATCCTATATCTCCTGCTTAACACTACCTTAACTCTTACTGACTTGAGCGTCGGAGTGTCTTCTCAGGTACCCTCACCATTCGGTTCAACATCCAGGACAAAGATCAAGGACCAGCATCAGGAAGGTATCTCTGAACAGTATTCGGCTCGTAACAAGTACTATCCGTGTACGTACATTTTGGCGCCCACCGTGGGGTTGAGTGCAGTCAGAGTTATGGCGTCATCAGGAATATGAGTCAAGAAGAGTCAAAGAGACCGAATGAGGTCCACCCCAAGAAGAAAGGCTATTGAGGAGTCACCGCTTTCTTCAGTCTCAAATCAAGCATTATCATGGGCAAATTGAAGCTTGGATCCATGGTTAGTGTATTTTTCTATTATTAGTGAATTTTTCATGAAACTGTTTCAGGTCAGAAAAGACCATTGAAATTGGTTATAATCTACACTCAATATAAAAAAAAAATGACTAATGTGGCGGAACATATTGTAACACCCTACTACCCAAAAATATTTTTAATTAATAAATAGAAAATTTCGAAGAATGAAAGTAAAAGATTCCAAATATATTCACTTCATAAATAAATATTTACAAAACAAGGGAATAAAATTTGAAAATAAAACTCTTACTATGAGTAATATTGCTTACTAGAACAATGACAGTAGATCGTGAACCCGTACAGTAAGTTCCCAGGAAAGAGAGGTGGGTCACCAAGGGACACTCTTAAATACCAAGTCTTTCCTAGCCAGAACTTTCCTAGACATACACTTCCACACTACCACATTATATATCCAGTAACAATAATAACTCTTTTCAGATGTGAAAAATCAAATAAAATATTATTAGGCTTTGAAATAGCCTTTATAAGTTTTTAAAGATAAAATCATAACAAACTTCAAATAGACTTCTTTAAAATAAATAATCTTTCTATTCTCCGACTTCACACCTAATCAGAGCACTTACGAAATCAAGGTTTAAGAGACTTAGGCTTCATCATTCAACTCTTCTTTGTTCTTCTCAAAGATATGTTTACCTATAAAAGTATTCAACCCAAACAAAATACCAAAAACAAAAACAGAAGAGTGAGGAATATATCTCACATATGTTATGAATACTTATAAGAAAATAGGTAGAACTAAACATACACAGCACACGCACACGCATCACACGCACCAATACATACTCAATCATAAACTCAAATGCATTAATGCTCTTATGCTCTTATCTCTAAATGCATGTGGTACCATCGCAACGCAAACGCAATTGAGTAGTCTAGGAGGACATGGACCGGATCTAAGGACCCTATCAATCCACTCTCACCAAAACGAGTCTAACAGGAGCCTGTCGAGATAGTATAGCGTGGCCGTGGTCGCCCCTTATTTCAACTCTCAAATGAGAGATCCCCTGCTCTAAAATCCCCAAGATCAAGATAGAAGACCATAGAGACCCTCCTTCATAGATCGCATCTACCCCCAAGGAAAATATGAATGAATGAATGAAATATGATCACACAAATACAACACACAAATGCATAACACAAATGCATAACACATTACGAATGACCAAGCATAACTTGGATTTTAACGCTGCTAAGCATCTGCTTAGACTTCACAAATGAACAAGAATAACTTGGATTTTAACGCTGCTAAGCCTCTGCTTAGACTTCACAAATGACCAAGCATAACTTGGATTTTACCCTGCTAAGCCAACGCTTAGACTTCTCAAAACACACCACTAACTCGCAAACACATCGCAACGCATCATAATTATGAGGGCTTATAGTTGCCTCAACACACACAAAACCTATCGAGGCTTAGGATTTACCTCTCTACCCAAAATCCTTATAAGCATCCCATATGTAAGACATTCTCCACTCCTCCTCTTACCTAGAATTACGCTGCACGATGCCTTTAGATGCTACGCGACGTCTTTAGATGTTACGCACCCAACTCCTCACGTGTCGCCTCCGGTCGCCTCCTCTAAGATTTTTCCCAAACGTTAGGAAAATTTTGGAATGAAGAATAGAAAGGGTTTAATGCCTATTTATATAGGTAGAGTCGGGCTTTTGAAGAATATATTCAATTAATAATATCTTTCCAAATATTAACAAAATTATCTTTTTAAATATCAATAATCTCACAATATCTTTAATATATTAACAATCTCCCGATATATCTTTTATAATAATTTCATACATTTTAAAATACTAATAATCTAATAATATCATAATATCTGATAAAATATTAATAATTTCACAATATCTATTTATAACTACTAATCCAATATTTTATTTTAGAAAATATTTTATTTTATCTTCTAAACCCAATTATAATTATTTAACTAAATAATTAAGTTACAAATATATATATATATATATATATATATATATTATACATTTTTTTCTCAAAAATTGGGGTGTTACACATATTGCCACATGGTACCCTCATACTAAAAGGAGATGAGCTGACCAGTATCTTCACGAATGAAAGACGCTTCAATTGATTTGTCAAATGATGTTGGCATTAATTGGGGTGTGGCACCACTCTAAAGAAGATGGAGTGGACACACTATGTGCCTTGTCGTGTCAACACTATTTTTTCATCATCACCAAAAGAGACACTTTGTCCTTCCTATGTGAAAGAGTTAGGCTCGTGGTTAGAGTTGCTGTAAGGTAATATAATCTATCTTGATACTATTTGCAATTCAACACAGGAGTGTTATTTTGCTGTGCAATTTGGTGCAATAATTTTCAGGAAAAGGGAGGATATTTCTCTTCTCCTCCATCAATCTTTATTGCCTCATTTGGAAGGTGAATAACAGGGAAAAATATTATATTCTTTCAGTAATCTTTACCTCATTTGGAAGGTGAATTATAGGGAAAAATATTATTTTCCTTCAGTAATCTTTATCTCATTTGGAAGGTGAATTACAGGGAAAAATATTATATTCCTTCAGTAATCTTTACCTCATTTGGAAGGTGAATTACAGGGGGAAATATTAAAAAGGAGGATATTTCTCTTCTCCTCCATCAATCTTTATTGCCTCATTTGGAAGGTGAATTACAGGGAAAAATATTATTTTCCTTCAGTAATCTTTATCTCATTTGGAAGGTGAATTACAGGGAAAAATATTATATTTCTTCAGTAATCTTTATCTCATTTGGAAGGTGAATTATAGGGAAAAATATTATATTCCTTCAGTAATCTTTACCTCATTTGGAAGGTGAATTACAGGGAAAAAATATTATTTTCCTTTAGTAATCTTTATCTCATTTGGAAAGTGAATTACAGGGAAAAATATTATATTCCTTCAGTAATCCTTATCTCATTTGCAAAGGTGAATTATAGGGAAAAATATTATATTCCTTCAGTAATCTTTCCTAAAAGTAGTAGTTAGCATTTACTGCTACCTCAGAGAACAACTCTAAAAGAGTATTATCCTCATCACCACAAAGTGAAAGTTCATAATCTAGGCCACCACAATTATTATATTTCAGAAAGAATGATCAACTAACATTTCTTCAACATCAAAAGCAGAACAAATTTGCAGTTATAGCTACTGTTAGGTAACTTTCAAAGAAAATTCACTTAAGAGTTAGTGATGCTTAGCCGGATACCGAGATATTCTCAATTCGCTAAGAAAATCCGCTTAAGAGTTAGTGATGCTTAGCCGGATACCGAGATATTCTCAATTCGCTAAGAAAATTCACTTAAGAGTTAGTGATGCTTGGCTGAATACCGAAATGTTCTCAATTCGCTAAGAAAATTCGCTTAAACCGAACAACGGAACATTCGCTCAAGTATTAAACAAAACAAACATCTTTGAAGAAAATAACATTCATTATGCAAGTCATATCGCCTATATTCGGTCTCATGACTAGGGGGACTTGTGTACCGGATAAGGAACCCTTACCCGAGAACATGTCGTATCCTAACCGACAGGTTCTCGGTCTTCAGCAGGACCGATAAGATAGCGGCTTGGGCCTGGTCCCGAAGCCCTTGTAACAAAATCCCGAGGATCTCGGTGTCAGTTACGATTCACCATTATTAATAGAATCTCAAGAATCTCGGTATTTAATAGTATCCCAAGGATCTCGGTATTTAATAGTATCCCAAGGATCTCGGTATTTAATAGTATCTCAAGGATCTCGGCATCGGTTACAATTCGCCTAGGTAATCTGTTATTATTCTTTATTATAAATATAAGGTCTCACTCCAAGTATGAGGCATCCAATCTGAATCCCACTTTTTAAATACTCTTTATCCTATATCTTCTGCTTAACACTACCTTAGCTCTTACTGACTTGAGCATCGAAGTGTCTTCGCAGGTACCCTTACTATTCAGTTCAACATCTAGGATGAAGATCAAGGACCAGCATCACGAAGGTATCTCTTAATAATATTCGGCTTGTAACAAATACTATCCGTGTATATACAATTTGTAATATTTTAAAAGATTATAGAAGAATGTTAAGATTTTTTTAAATAGTTTTATTATTAATATTTTGTAATATGAATTTTAGTTTATTTATATGATAAAATTTATATATTAATATTTTCTATTTTTATTATTGGCTTTGAGTAATAAATTTAGAATTATCATCTTCATTATTTAGTAATATTGAAAATGAAGATTCCTTCTATTAGTTTTATTGAAAATTCATAGTAATGATAATGTTTTTCAAAATTATTATCACATGAATAATTTTTTCATCTTCAACAAAGAGATAGTGAATTATGAGTGAAGGTAAAAAACAAAAAGGAAAAAAAAAAAGTCTAACATTTAATAAATAAATAAATAAATAAATATATATATATATATATATATATGAAAAGAATCTAGAGAAGTTTAAAGGATATTATTAATATGATATCTATAAATTTATTAAAAAAATCATAATAAATCTATTAAAATCTTTCTTAATAAAAAGTAATTCATTTAAATATGAACAAATTTGAATATCAACAAGCTTTTTTTTTTATAAGTCCTAAAAACATCTTAATCAAATACAACTTGATTTCTTGTTCTTTTTAAAAATGATTATCTACAAGATTTAATTTCTATAATTTAAAAGTAACTTTTTTATAAAAAATAGTATTTAATAATTTGAAAAATCATTCGTGTACGTAATAACAACAGTGCTATGCTTTTGTGTTCAAATTGAAAACATTCTTCAACTTTTTCACAGACGAAACATCAATATGATTTTTAAATTAATCTCTAAGTATTAGTAAAATATATATTTTTTAATGAATTAACCGATCAATATTTTCTTTAAAAATATATATCAATATTTTAATTTTTTTTCTGAAAATGTTATTTTTTAAAAATAATAAAATATGTAAAACATTCTCTTACAACTTCATATTTTAGAAAACTAAAATTTCTCGTTATATCAAATATCTTTCCTAAAAGAGTTCCTTGTTATTATCACTTTTCTTTTTCTTTAAATCTAACAATCAGAAAAATGATTTACGAAAATTATTATATAAAAAATAAACATAACAAGGAATATTTTTTTAAAGCTATTTCAGAAGTACCTTTTATTCTATTATTCTAAAATTATTAAAAAACTAGTATTTAAATAACCAAATCATTGATTTATTCTTAAAATATCAGTCAGAAAGACATGTTTTAGTGCCCTTTTTGTTTGTCTTTTTTGACTTTTCTTCAATAACAATAATTGAATATTTTATTTGAATATTCTAAATAAACTAACTGGTATATATTTATACTTAAACTATTTACAAAAAATTTAAAAATAATTGTTTAATAAAGAAAAATAATACTTGAGGAATCAAATTCATTATTTATTTTCTAACAAAGTAATTAAGATATGTTTCAACGAGTTTCTTCTGAAAACTTTTAATATATATATAGAAATTAAATTTTTTATAAAATAAAATTTATTTATACACAAATAAAGAGTAAAAATTAAAAAAAAAACTTTTATAAATTAATTTATATATAAGTTAATTTTAAAGTTGAATTTGAAATATTTGATTCTTTTGTATGTTGCATTGTGTTTTTCTTTCTTAAGTTTAAGTTTTCAATAATAACAAAGAATAAATACTTTTCTCCATTGTTGTCATTTTCTTGCATAGTGAAAACGATTTTTTGGTTATTTGAGTCATTAATGTTGTGCATTTGGTCTTGATTGTGGACCCTTAACCAATTTATGCTTATCTCCCATTCTAATCTCCTACCATTCAATCATTAACTTTTCAAACACCTATACATACAAAATTTAATAAAAAAAAAGTCTATCATTTCATTACATCAACCAAAGATATTTTTTTTATTGGAAACTGATAGGAAAATTTTACATTTAAGCCGCGAATTATATTATTAAATTAATGATGTAAACCTCGTTTTCTAAATTGGTTTTGGGGTGAATTACATTTATAATCACTTTCTATATGATATCAGAACCAGGTTAACAAAATTATTGGACCTATATTAGACCACTATATAGAGTCTTAATTGATAGTAAAATTGTTGAATCTAAATTAGATCACTTATTAACGGATTACATTTAAATTTGAGAAAGTCTATTCGACATGAGAAAAAGGTATTGGAAAAATCTACATTAACTAAAAATGAGACCAAATTATAATATATAAATAAAGTGTAAACCTCATCGCCTAAACCAGTTTTAAAGCGTGTTAAATTCATAATCACATTTTATAAATCCCTAGATGATAAATATTGTTTCTTATAAAGGGTTATATAAATATAAATAGACTTTTTCTCATCATTATATTATATTTTTCTAATAAAATATTTACATGTATATTTATGTAATACTATTTTAATAAAAAAGAATATTTATCCATTATTATTATACTAGATACCCACCAACAATATTAGTATTTCAAAACTTACCAATAATTTGCAAGATATCTAATAAAAGAAAAACAATACAAAACCCATATTTTATTTTATTTTATGGGTCTTAGTTCTCAACACAGAAAAAGGAAAATCCTCTCCCAATTTTTTTTATTGATCCTCTCCACAATAAGAATCCTTCTAAGTACAAATTTTATTAAAAAAAAAAACAAATTCTTTTTAAATGTTTAGTTATATGAACACCAAATAAATGTTTTTTCTTATTTTATATAATAATTAATTCTCTTCGACCCTAAGAAGTAGACGAAAATAAGTTTTCACAAACCTAAACAAAATTCAATGGAAAATTTTCAAATATCAAATATATGGGATGATAAAAAAAAGTATATTATTTAACTAATTCTAGTTTTCATCCTAATTAAGGATTCATTTTATTGGTGTGCTCGTTGACCTGGTAGATACTCTTTTTGTTTGATTTTCACATCCAACACACAGTAACCACCTTCTCTTTGCATATAGCATCATTATTGTTCATTTTTAAGCCTTAACTTTTTTTCAATATTTTTATGTATAAAATTTCACGGAACCAATTAGAGATTTTATATTAATTAAAAATAAAATAAAATTAATATATATAGAGTGAGTGTAAATTTTATCTTATTGAATCGATTACTTTTTTTTATGGTATCAGAATTTATTTTAACATATTTATTAAGTTTATTGGATTACTTATTATCGAATTGTTATTAGATCACCGATATAAATTTTATCTTATTAAACAAATTTTATAAGAATGAATTAGACTTAAAATTTATTTAAATTAATATTAATAAATTAATTTTTTTTATTTATTTTTTTATTTTATTATATAGCCTAGAATAATCGGATCCAAAATATATTAAACTTGAGATAGATCGAGAAGTTTGACTCAACCAAGTTAATGAAAAACCCAGTGACTCGGTTGATCCCGATCTCAATTTTCAATTCGGGTTGAATTTGTAAATTATATTAAATATATATAATGTAGGTCATTTTTTATAATGGAGGTTAGATCAACCAGATTATTTAAAGACCCAACAGTGCATTGATCCAATATCTCAATCGGATGACTAAACTAGTTTTCGCAATCTATAATAATATATTACTTTTCATATTCATTAGACTTTGGATAAAAAATTTTATTTTTATTCATATAATTAATATATATATATATATATATATATAAAAGTTTTCTTTTCTACAATATATAAATGGTTATCCCTATTTTTAATTCTATTTTAATTTGAAATGTTATATAAATTATGTAATATGATAGAGTTCTTTATTTCATGTTGTGTATGTATATCACAAAATAAACATGAATAATATGTATTTGCGTTTTTATATAAAAAGTGGAGTTCTTAATATGTTCTATATTTTTTTATATTTTACATGACTTTTTTTATTATATTTTGTGCATTATTATATGAAGAAAATTAAGAAGTTAGAAAGATATTTTCAGTCTATTTATTGAAATGATATCTAATCCCATAATATAATATTAAAAATTCTAAATCATTCATATATCCACGTTAAAAAAAAATACTTACCTATAACTAGTTTCAAATAAAAATTATAAACTTAAATAAAAATAAAAATAAAAATTATAAACATAAATCAAAATAAGAAAGTCAAATAATATATAAATAAAAAATAGGTATGAATTTATAATTTTAAAGTTTTGAATTAAGAATTAATTCATATTTTTTTATATAATTATTTTTTATCATTTTATTGATGTATATCTTCCTACTATAAATATCTAACAATGATATTAAAGTCTAATATAGATTTTAGGTATGTTAAACCAAACGAATCTTTCTGTTATGATTAAACGTGTTTTTGTTATCATATTGTGTTTCTGTTATCACATTAAGTTTCGTGACCCTTGTATATATATTTTACGTCCAAATAAAATCAAAGCATGCAGTATTTTTCATTTTTATGTACTCTGTTTTTTGTTTACTTTCTCTCTCCTCAATTCTTCTCTCTTTCTCTCTCCTACCTACAACTGCTTTTTTACATGATATTTAGAGCGTAAATTTTTTTTTTCTTTCTTTTGCGCAATGGCTTCCGCACAGTCTTTTATCCACTACTAGAAAAAGATCATTTTACGTTGGTTATATTGGACATTTAACATCGGTTAACGCGGCGTCGTTGAAAGAGATGTCATTAAATTTAGCGTCGGTTATGTAAATAACCGACGTTATATACGAAACTTTCAACGTCGATTATTTTTCATAACTGACGTTGAAAGTACACCTTTTCACGTCATAACCGACGTTGAATATGTGTGATTTTACGTCGTTCTCTACCATAACCGACGTAGATTTTCGATGAATTTTTAAAAATTTAATTTGTTTTATATTAAAATTTTTGTTACAAATCCTGGTAATCTCATATATATTAATGAAATGTATAACACAGACAATAATGAGACAATAATGAGAAAGAATTACCATATCACAAATAATTCAATTACAATCATGTATCTCATATAATACAATTACAATCAATTCCAATACAAAAAGGTAACAAAACTATATGTGCAATTATGAAATAAAATTTGGTAAAAATGTTTATAATTCTCTAACTCTCTATGTGCAATTGTTTCTTCCTAATTTCAACAAAGTGTTGTGCTCATTTGTTTCTAACCATTTGTATGGTTTCAGTAGGCAATGCTTCTTTCTCTATAAATGCCTGTAAAAACGAAATAATGGCATTCATTAGTTCCGATTATAAAAAATAAATTGAATGTAACAATTTAGTTAAATAAGATGATACTTACCTCATTCCAAGTATCTCGAATGTTTCCAACAATAATCAGCCACATCCAATACATGACGTAATATCCACACTCAAAGCTACCAGGTTGTTTGTTACACTGAAATACGATTTATTAATATATAGTTTAGCATAAAAACATAAATTAGATACACTAAAGTTACATACCGTAATCAAATTCCAATTTGGAGCGGTGCTTTGACTTGTGTGTTTTTCATGTAGTGTACTGCAAGCCTTAAATACACTAATGAAAAATATTGATTAGGGTTTAAGACTTTAAAATAAAAGAATTGATATAAAAATACAAGTAGGATGTTAAAAATACATACCCGTTTACAATATTTTTGATCTCAATGTCAGGTTTCCTCCCCAATGAGCAGAAGAAACACACAGCATTCTTCTTTGGACAAAGTACTAATAGCTGCCAATGGTTTCTGTATAATTATCAATAATTAGAAGTTATTCAATAGAATAATGTAGGGAAAAATGTACTTTTGCATAACTTACCCATTTAAATAACTGTGGAGAATCAACTGGATGTCGAAGCTGGCCATTAGGTGATTTGGCCTTTGAATGCCATAACAAATTTTCTGCATCTCCCGGATTGGCGAACAACCGCTTAAACCTGGGAATTATTGGAAGATACCAGACAACCTTTGCAGGAGGACACTTCTTATCAATGTCTTCACCCTCATTATCCTCATCCTTAACTTTATAACGTGATACACTACATCTTGGACAATTGTGCAAAGCTTTAAACTCTTTCCTGTATAACACACAACCATTAGGACAAACATGTATCTTTTTATATACTAAACCCATCGGACAAAGTATCTTCTTCGCTTCATACATACGGTTCGGCAAAGTATTATTGTTTGGGAGCATATCCTTTAATATATGGAGTAATTCATTAAAACTTGTATTGCTCCAACCATATTTTCCTTTCAAATTCACCAATCTTAGTGTCGATGACAATCGTGTGAAAGATTTACATCTAGGATACAATGGACTCTCTGAATCTGTCCTCAATCTATCATATAAAGGTGCATGTACTTTAAGGAAGCTATTTTCACCCACATCACTCAGTATGTCCTCTATTCGATCTTCAACGGTGACATCTTCCTCGTTAGTTTGTGATCTTGCTGAATTATCAATCCTTTCACCATGCCAAGTCCAAGTTGTGTAATTCTTCATCATTCCATCACAAATAAGATGCTCCTGTATTATTACTATGTCTTGTATTCTCCCATTTGAGATGCTCCCGTATTAGTACTATGTCTTGTATTCTCCCATTTACACAATTAACGCACGGACAATACAATTTTTCATTAAAATTTGGGCCATTTCGTTTCGCATATTCTAAAAATTCTTCAACTCCATTCTCATGCTCTTTTGACATGTGATTTGTATTTAACCAATTACGATCCATCTTGCAAGATAAGAAATAGGATGCATAAAGGCCAAGAAAGAGAGTAGTAACAGATGGAAAAGTAGCAGCAAATGCATCTACTTTTTCTACCAATAAAGGTGCGTAAAGTGTTGTATAAAATTATGAACATGTCAAAAGGACAATACATAGGTTTCATTTCATGTCATCCACAGAAACAAAAGTAGATTAGATGAAATAGAAAAATAAAGAGGCATGGGAATAAGGAAATCAAAGATGACTATTTGATTATTTGGTAGGCCACACTTCCNTATCACATGAATCTCATATACACAAACAAGTATTTACATGAATTTCTATTCAATGAATTCCAAAATTTAAATACTTTAAGTTATTTCTGAACTTCAAAAAAATTATATTAAATCAAGTACCCTCTCATCTAGTTTGTGATGACTAAATTTACCTCTATTCTTTATCAACTTTTTACTAGGTAATATATTTATTTAAACAATTTGGATTATCAAATTCATGAATAACAATTTCCCCCCTGTAACACCCTTAATTTTTGGGATGTGTATTTTAATTGTATGTGATATTTAAAATTAATAGAAATTATTTTATTATAATTATTATTATTTTAATTATTATTTTTTTTTTAAAAAAAAGAAAATAAATATTAATATAATTAAACAAAAAAAAAAAATTTCAAACCGCCTCAATTTTTCTTCTTCATGCTTCTTTCTTCACTGCGAAGCATTCTTCTCCCTTCTCTCAAAATCTAAACCGCGCATAGTGACCGTCTTCTTCTTCCTCTCAAATTCCAAAACTTTTAATTCTCAAAATCTTGCTTTGATTCTCGGTTTCTTCTCAATTTGAGGTAATATTACTCAAATCCAAGCTTCCAATTCCATTTTCACCGATTAAAATCTTAGGTTAATGGTAGCATCTATTAATTTTTGAAGGTTTGAGTTACAAAATCAAAGTTTCTCTGTTTTTGGATCATTTGAAGAAATTCAAGGTAAGAGGAGTTTATTTCTTGCTCTAATCTGTAATGTATGATGTTCTGTGGTGTGATTGTTGCCTGGGTGTTTTTAATTTTGAAAATGATCGGAAAATCACTGAAAACCCGAGACCATTTTCGTGTCTCTGCAAGAATTCGTTGAGCAGATTGGAATCCGCTGAGCGCATTGAAGAACACTGACACTGGAGCGAATCCGCTCAGTGCGGGCGAAATCCGCTTAGCGTAGAAAAATCCGCTCAGCGCAGCGAAATCCGCCTAGCGCGGAATTCGCTCAGCGAATCTAAAAAAAAAAATCAGCTCAGCACATTTTGGAGCGCCCAGCGCAACCGTGCGCTCAGCGCATCTGTAAAAAAAAAAAAAACTATTTGCACCCCCCTATTTTCTATTTTTACTATTCGCACCCCTTGTTTTTACTATTTGCACTCTTGTTTGATATTGTGCTGTATTTTGTTATTTGCACCCTCAATATAATTGTCTTTTGTGATTGAGTGATATTGGATCTGATAAGTTGGAAATTTATCGCCTGGAAAATAGAAAAGTTGTGAGATTTGGACAGTGAGATCCTTTCAAGTTGAATTCCGTGTGGATTAGTCACAGAGATACACTGGGGTGTAGTTTAGGAAGGTTCATTAACCTGGGGGAACTGAAGGGTGTGAAGTGGCCCAGCCATCTAGGTGCACGATGTGCTTGGGGACTGTCACAAGCCTTGCACTTCGTTCCCGACTGAATCGCTGACTATGCTTTTTGCCAAAGGGGCTCGTGCGCACACGTTGTATCCGTGGGGCGTATTGCCAACCGGCGGCTATCCACACCGGCGTAAGGCCAATGTCACTTGGGTGGTGGGGTTGACAGCGTTATTTTGGGATCCCAAGGGTACTTAGAGTACCGAAACTAATGTGATCAGAGTTTGAATGATGATGTGAGTGAGACATATGACTGACGTACGTGATAAGGAAATATGAGGGAATTTAAATAATAGTGTTGTAAAAAGATTAAAGAACTTGTTTGACAAGGTTGGAAATTGATATTTAAAGAATTTTATTAAGATGTAATACTCAATTATATTAATCATTTTCTCTGAGTAAATATTCATTTTTGTGATGATTAAACATAAATATCTAGAATTTTGTTGGAAGATTATGGTGAAGAAGAAACTCACCCTTACAACCAATTTTTCAGGGAATTATGTAAGAAGATTCGTGAGATACTCATCTCTTAGATGAGAATTTGTTTGGTAAGGTCAATCCTACTTCTTCTTGTTAATGGGGAACCTGCTCTGAGTATAGGGATTTATATTATTATATATGTATGAATAAAAATTTCTATACTCCAACCTGATGTCATATTTGTTAAATAATAAGAATGATTGTGATTATTTTGTGGTTTCGAAAGATAGGTTCCTTAACCATAGTATTATTTCATAATGTTTAAATATTATTGTAAATAGTTAATTCCTTTGAAATAATTAAGTTATTGTTGGAATTATATGAATTTATCTTATTTCTTAAAAATGAGTAAATAAAATATTTAGTTTCTATAGTTACAATATATTTGACACCATATAATTATTTTATGATAACACTCGACTTATTTCTGAAATTTATTATTTAATTCTAAATTTATTATTTATAGATTTTAATTTAGCATTTATCAATCATATTTAAGTCGACTTAACTAATTATTAAATATTTCATTTTATCAAATAAATCTTTTACATCTATTTTATTTTAAGTTGATCATTGACTAGAAAAAAAAAATCTTAGAATATTATTTGCTTGTTTTATTATTTAAAGAAAATTATAATATTAAGAATAATGATTTGAGGCGTTACACTCCTTACTTGGTTGATAATTCTCACAATTTTAATACGTCAAATCACTTCCCAAATTATAATTCTATTAATTAATAGACAAAAGTTCACTTCCATTTTCCTCTCATTCTCTCATAACAAAATTAGAACTAATAAAAGTCAATAACACTGAATAATCTTTTAGATCACTTTAGGTAGTCAAACTTAGTTATAAAACAATCTTAATTAAATTCAAAATCACATAACCTATTTGTCCTAAAGAAACCTCCTCCATATTTGGCTGCATTATAATTAAGATGAAGGTAGTGTTGGTGACACTCTACCTAGTTCCTTTAGCTGATTCCTCCATCACTGTGTCTCAATTGTTCTTGTCTTCTAGTTAGGCAAAGGTCATAATTCTACCCAACTTACCATTTATCACCACCTATTTATATCAATTTATAGCATTCACAGTACATATTTTCTTTCATTCTCTTAATCTTGTAATGGTATATATAAAGATTGGTACTCTGCATATATTTACACTAATACTAAGAATATCAATATCAGTATTTCATTTCATTTCATTTCCTTGTATTCTTCTACTGTTTTCATGCAGATTGTAATGGTGCTTGTGTTGATGGTATTAAAGGTTGCTGTTAGTTAGGTTAACAATGAACTGAATCGGGAAATGCAAACAGGCACTGAAAATGGAAATGCAAACAGGAACTGAAAAGGGAAATGCAAACAAGTTTGAACTTCATTACAGAGCAGTCACTGCAAAGGGAAATAGCTAACGAGAGAGGGAGATAGGAGCTAACCCTTACCAGTTCGGGGCGAACGACGAATCAACTCCACGGTAACAAGCAGACAACACGAAAACAACCACTGGCGAAGGTGGTGGCGGTGGTGGTGGTCGTGAAAACTGGTCAAAGTAGAAGACTGACTCGAGAGAGAGGGAGAAACGGGGAGTGGTGAAGTTGGGAAAATAGCAGAGTGAGCGCTGGGAGTGGTGAAATAATAACCATCAACGTCGGTTATAGTTTTAAACGACGTTAAATCAATATAACAACGTCGATTATTCATCTAAACGACGTTGATACTCGACTATCAACGTCGGTTAAAACTATAACTGAAGTTGTTATATTTTCCACATCGGTTGTAAATACAACTGACGTGGAAAATGTAGTTATATTTACAATTATGCCACCGCGTGTAAAACAACGTCGGTTATATGTATAACCGACGTTGTTTGGTGACATAGAAACCCCTTCTTCTAGTAGTGATCTTAACCAATTCTGGGTCATCAACAAGCACCTTCTTTCCTCACTTGTTCACCACGCCGATTAATCTGAAACTCGATGACAATAATTTTCTATTATGGCAACAACAGGTTCTTGTTGTAATTCGAGGATTAAAATTTCATCACTTCATCGAGCAAGACAACTTTCCTCCAAAATTCAAGAATCAAGACGACGAAATACATGGTATTATCAATCCTGAGTTTACGAACTACGAGCAACAAGACCAGATGCTGTTAGCATGGCTCCTTGCTTCCATGACTATATCGATTTTGATGAAAATGGTAGGTTTAAATTCTTCTCATCTGATATAGAAGAAATTAACTGTGTATTATGCAAGTCTAACATGAGCGAGAGTAAAAAAACTCAAATTACAACTAAGGACACCAAAGAAAGAAAGATCGATTAGCAACTATCTTCTTGACATAAAAAGGACAGTAGATACTCTTGCCGCCATTGGCTCTCCCCTCACCATTGAAGACCATATTGAAGCAATCTTGGATGGTCTCCTAGAAGAATTCGACAACTTTATTACTTCAATAACAACAAGGTTAGATCCTACACAGTAGAAGAAATAGAATCTTTTCTTCTTGCTCAAGAAGAACGTTTAGAAAAATACAAGACCATTGATTTTGAGCAAGGATCTCTACAAGCAAATATTATACAGTCTCATATCAGAAATTTTGGTAGAGGAAATCTCGGTTCAGGTAGAAATAATTACTACAAAGGAGGCAGAAATTCTACAACCAGATACACGGGTAGGAACAGTAATCAACAAAAATCGTGGAACAATAATCAACATAGACAACAATGTCAAATATGCAACAAACCTGGACACACGACTACAAATTGTTGGCATAGGTATGATCAAGAAAATCAAGAAATAGTCCAGGTCAATTCAATACAAATGGTTCATCAAGACAGTGCAATTTCAGATTCTATTCTTGGAACACCCTCAACAGTCAGTGATCCTCTCTAGTATCCTGACAGTGGTGCATCACATCATGTTACACACGATGCAACAAATCTTTGTGCGAAATCTACCTACACAGGTTCAGATAATGTCAAAATTGGTAACGGTTCAGGTTTGGCAATCAAACATATTGGCTCCAGTTTATTTTCTACTGCAAACTCTAACATAAACTATCTTTTGAATAATTTGCTTCATGTTCCTAATATAAAAAAAAATCTTCTAAGTGTCTCTCAATTTACCAAAGACAATAATGTATTCTTTGAATTTTTTTCCTAACAAATGCAATGTTAAAAACCAGGATACTCAGGAGGTAGTTCTACAAGGCATGCTTAAAGATGGGATATATGTGTTCCCTCCTCTTCATCAGAAAAGAACCATTTCTGCCTTACAAGTTGTTTCCTCTCCTAATAATCTTCATCTATGGCACTCAAGATTAGGACATGCTTCCATTGAAGTTGTCAAAACTATTTTAAAAACATGTAAAATTCCTTACAATAACAAACATGTATTTTGTGAACCGTGTGTAATTACAAAGGTCAAACAACTTCCCTTTCATATATCCAAGTCTGTATATACCAAGCCATTTGAGCTTGTCTACACTGATATATGGGGTCCAGCCCCAATCTCTTCTACTAGTAGTGCTAATTACTACATTACTTTCATGGATGCTCATTCAAAATTTACTTGGATTTATCTTCTAACTTTCAAATCGCAGGCTTTTGATATTTTTGTGCAGTTCAAGACTATGGTTGAAAATCAATTTGGCACCCGCATCAAAGCTTTACAAACAGATACTGCAAAAGAATTTATCAAGTTCAGTGCATATCTTCTTCAGCATGGCATCCAACATCGGTTAATTTGTCCCCATACACATGAACAGAATGGAGCTATTGAACGAAAGCACCGCCACATAATAGAAATGGGTCTTACTCTTTTGGCCAATGCTTTTCTACCTTTGAACTACTGGGGAGAAGCTTTTGTCACTGCAGTAACCATCATCAACACCCTTCCCACATCGGTTCTTCAAAAATCAAATCCCTTTGAAATTTTGTTTAAAAAGAAACCTGACTATACCCTCTTCAAAACCTTTGAATGTGCATGCTACCCTCTTCTTCAATCCTATAATAGACATAAATTTGATTTTAAATCTAACCTTTTCCTCTTCCTTGGATATAGTCATAAGCATCGTGGGTACATCTGCTTATCCACATCTGGGAAAAAATATACCTAAAGACATGTCAGATTCAATGAAACATATTTTCCTTACTCTGAAAAGAACAACCCGTTTTGTCTTGCACGAACCTTATCTCCTACAAACTCCTCTGTTACACCTCCCCTCACCATTATCAACTCCACTGATAAAACCATATCGCTGAATCTTTCCTCTCCTACCAACACCAGTTCACATTCACCTAGTGAAACCACACAGCAGGACCCATCCCCCTCTCCTACTACTCGTGAAAATTCTGATTCTCTTGAAAATTTTGATTCTCCCGAAAATTCCAATTCTCTAGACAATCAAGTACCTACTCACCCTATGGTCACCCGTTCCAAATCCGGAATCTTCAAACCTAAGGTTTACACTGCTGCATCTACGGCAACCAACAAACTCTATCCTATTGAACCTCTCAGTTATGCAGAAACTTCTTTATATCCTGAGTGGCACTCTGCAATGCAAGAAGAATATGATGCTTTACACAAAAACCATACCTGGACTATCATAGATCTTCCTCCCGGGGCCAAAGCTATAGGTTGCAAATGGGTATACAAGAACAAATTCAATGCGGATGGAAGTTTCTAAAGACACAAAGCGAGACTTGTAGCCAAAGGCTATCATCAAACACAAGGCATTGACTACGGTGAAACGTTTAGCCTTGTCATTAAGCCTATCACTGTGCGTGTCATTTTCACCATCGTCATTTCATATAACTGGGTCATCCATCAAATTGACATAAATAATGCTTTCCTTCATGGAAACCTCATTGAAACTGTCTTCATGCAGCAACCCCCCAGATTCACTACAGGAAGTAAAGATCAAGTCTACAAATTAAACAAAACTTTGTACGGTCTCAAATAGGCCTGCGAGCTTGGTTCCAGAAACTCAGTAGCACCTTGTCGGTCATGGGGTTTCAATCCACAAAGAGTGACTCATCACTCTTTATTCGGTTCACTACAGCAACAACCATATTCATTCTCATCTACGTTGATGATATCATTATCACTGGGAATTCTCAGTTGAGACAATCCTTTGCCCTCAAAGATCTTGGAAAACTTCATTACTTCCTTGGCATCGAAGCATCTTGGTCAAAGGATGGTGGTGTTCAATTATCTCAGACCAAGTACATTCAGGAACTTGTACACAAAGCCAAAATGCTTGAAGCCAAACCTCAACCTACGCCGATGGTCGTTCTCTCTGTCTCACTGCCGAAGGGTCCACAGCCATTGATGATCCCACATCTTACCGAAGCATAATTGGTGCTCTTCAATATGTTACTATAACAAGACCATATATAACTTTTGTTGTTAACAAAGCCTGTCAATACTTACACAACCCACAAGAGCACCATTTCAAAGCTGTAAAACGCATTCTACGATATCTCTGTGGGACATTGCACCATGGAATCTACATACAACGTTGTTCTCAATTTTCCATCAAAGGTTTCTGTGATGCAGACTGGGGTTCCGATTTGGATGATAGAAAATCAACGACAGGATACTGTGTTTACTTTGGCAAAAATCTCATAGCTTGGTTGTCAAAGAAACAAAAAGTTGTCTCACAAAGTTCCACCGAGGCTGAATAAAGAAGTATCGCCGCGGTTCTAACTGAAATAATTTGGTTGCAGTCCCTTCTCACTGAACTCAGGATTCCCATATCAAAATCTCAAGTCTATTCTGATAATCAAGGTGTTGTTCTCCTCACGGCTAATCCTCTCATGCACTCTCGCACAAAACATTTTGAGCTTGACCTTTATTTCGTCCGTGATAAAGTTCTACAACAAGAAAACCAAGTCATCCATCTTCCTGGAAGGTATCAGGTTGCAAATATACTCACAAAGCCTTTATCTAGACCGAAGTTCTTCAACTTCAGAAATAAACTTCTGGTATTTAATCCACCATAAGTTTATCAGGGGCTGTTAAACCAAACGAATCTTTCTGTTATGATTAAACGTGTTTTTGTTATCATATTGTGTTTCTGTTATCACATTAAGTTTCGTGACCCTTGTATATATATCTTACGTCCAAATAAAATCAAAACATGCAGTATTTTTCATTTTTACGTACTCTGTTTTTCGTTTACTTTCTCTCTCCTCAATTCTTCTCTCTTTCTCTCTCCTACCTGCAACTGCTTTTTTACAAGGTAAGCATATATCTTATTTATTAAATGACCATACAAGTAAAAAGGAGTTAAAGATTACTTGGGTAAGTGTGCTTAAAAAACATGTTTCCCCACATCACACTGTGTATCATTTTATCATCAATCTAACATAATATATTTCCACTTAGTCATTGTCATCTCGTTTAACTTTATAAACTTATTTGCAACAAAATGATTTTTTGATATTTTGGAAGTTTCATAAGGTTCCATATCTTATTTTTATGAAGAGTCTCAATTTCTTCTTGTATTTCAGTCATCCATAGAGAAATATCTGAACCGTTCACAACCTCGTAAAAAATTGAAGTTTTTCCGTCTTTATTTAAAAGACAATACGCATTATAGTTTATCATCAAATATTGTGAATGATAAGATATTTTGAATCCTCCATTACCAACCTCATTTGACTCTTATTCTTCATCATCTTCTTCTAACTTAAAAGAATCATCTCAAGGTTTCTTTTCTATCTATAATATAACATTATCCTTTAGAAAGTTATCTTTGTATGCTCATTTTGTAGTTCATATAACGGAGAAGGATTCATAAATCTATAATCTTAAGATTTTAGATTGACAATGAAGTCATATTATCTTATATAATTGTTGTTTATTACTCATTAGTGAATATCTCTCAAACATTACCCCTCCTAGATACTTAACATATTCTTATTCTTGTAGATTCTTTCAACATAAATAACATATAAATAAACATAAAAAAGACTCATAAGTGCTCCAACACATTTTTACAAACAATATCAATTTATTAATATGTATAATTTTCTAAAAAATATTTAAAGTTAATTAATCTAATATAAACTTATTTATTAGAACTTATTTAGATTATAAATATGAATTTTCAAATACTCCTTATTCATTTTTATTTCGATCTCAAAAAACTATTAAATTATTTATTTATTAATTTACGTTAGGATATATTTAAGATTATGAATAAGGATATATTAATTATTGAATAATCTTTTTCTTATTAATCACCACTTGTAAAGTTGTTTAAAATTTGAAGAATACATTCTTATTAATTGTTTAATATAGATTAAAGAAATTATATTATTTCAATCCCAATAATAAATAAATTCCTTATCTAAATAATTATTACCTATATCTATAAACATATAAACCACAAAAGTAATAATAATTATCATTATCTTCTTAAATTCTTCTCTTTTAACTTTCTATAAAATTATAAGAATTATACATAATTTCTTAAAATAAAATGATAAAAAAATTAAAGTAATTTTATTTTTCTATTTTTCTTTCTTTAATAATTCAAAAGTACAATGTATAAGTTTACAAAGAATACAGATACAGTACATGATGGCATGTTGCTATTATAAATTAACATTTAACAAGTCAAATTTACCTGGTCAATATTACTCTCATTTCTAAAAGCTACTATTACTAAAGAAAGTTGTACTTTCTGCTAGGAATAGATAACATTATAAAATAGAGTAGAAGAAAAATAGGAAATATAATGAATTAGTAAACCATATAACTTATAATAGTATTTTTTTCTTCTCTTAATTCATAAAGTTAACAACTCCATGATGCTCACTTAATAATTATTTTAAGTCTAGATGGTGGAAATAGGCAATCAATTAAGCACTACACCATTCAAATATGAACACAAATACTAACTATACCCATTAACCAACCACCAACTAAGTCAATTAATTTTCTAAAAAAAACATTCCATTGTTTCTTATAGACTTAAAAAGACATCATGTGCACTGGCCAGAATAATCAAAAGTTCTCTCTCTTTCTATAACGTTATAATAATTATGAAATTTATATATCTTTTTCTCTCTATAGGTAAACATAAAAAAAAATATTAATTGTCTTTTAGCAGTTCTTACATGTATTACAACTTTCATATTATATTAATTAACTATAAGACTTTACAACTTTCATATTATATTAATTAACTATAATACAGTTAATCCAATTTAAGCTTAATAATTTTATTAACAATCAAAATTTTAGATATGGGTAACTATGAAGACTTTTAAGGATTTATATCTAATACAAGACTTTTAAGGATTTATATCTAATACAAGTTCAACAACTTTTCTAACAACTATGGTTCTACATAATAATTTATTAATAACTTTGTTAATTATCAAAACTCCTCAAATCATGTAAAAGAAATTATAATTTATTAACAGGTAATTCAATCTAAATCCAAAAACTTGCTAACTATCTAAGCACAACAATCTTGTTAATATGATTTTGATATCATGTAAAAAGTGGTTATTATACCTACCTCACCTTCAAAAATTAGTTCAGAAATGATATTTATTTTTTACTTATATATAATAATTAGGTTTTATCTTTAATTAATATGATATCTCCTCATCATTTAGTTGGTTTTTAGTTTCTAGATTTTTCGGAACTTGTTCTTTTTTTTCTCTGGTAATCTTTAAATAAGTATTAACTATAAAGAGAAATTATTTGACCAACCACTACATCAATTATGGTCACGGTGGACGATAATATAAATCTGCCTTAACATGACTTACATAAATAATATTATGCATAATATTAATTTTAATCTCTTGGAAGAAAAATATGTAGGTGAATATGAAAAAATTAATGTAAAAACCATTTAATTTTTAATTTTAAAAATTTAAATAAATATATTTAATGTAACCAATATATTTGAAGGTCAATGTTGAAGTGTTATTATTTTTTTTTTCAAGATATTATTAGGAGAAATATTTTTTTATGTTGAATGTTGGAGATTTTTGTTTCAAGTTGCATCAAGAGTCTCGTGGTGGAAGTCAATAGATGAATCATATTTGAATCTTGGTGTTTGGATTGCTAAGACTCTTAAATAGAAAAAGTTTCACTACTAGAAAAATGCAAATTTACATCGGTTAAAATAGGTTATTTACATCGGTTCTAGAACCCATGTAAATAAAGCCGATGTAAATGTGGGCAGCAAATTTACATCGGTTCAATAGTAACCGATGTAAATGTGAGAGCAAATTTACATCGGTTATTTAAACAACCGATATAAATTTGAAATTCAAATTACACAAAACGATCAAATAAGAAAAAAAGCTACGAACACAAATACTGAAACCTGGAAGCAGACAAAATCAGTGGAATGCAACTGAACAAGATTACCCATAGCCTTCATCCTCTTGTGCAACTCCAAATCTTCTCTTCCCGGAACCAAATATTGTAACTCAGTATCTTAAACAAACAAAAAGCTTTCCCCGAGTCCACATTCTCTGCAACTTACAATAAATTTGCTTAAGGTACAAAATCAAACGTACAAAATCAAACAAATGCTTAAATATGTACTCACTCATAACCCTTTTTGGAACTCTCGAGTAGTCATGTGGAAGAAACAAACGAAAACAAAGGAAAAAGGCTTGTTGCCAAGGCCTATTCCTCGACCTGCCATGTAAACCCATATCCCATGGAAGATATCAACATATCAACCTAAAACAACAGAAATAATTCATAATGTTATTTACCTTCAATTTTGAGGGAAAGTAAATGTATTGAAGGTGGAAGATAGGGTTTAATGGAGGCAGAAGAGGAAGAGACTCACTTTGTTCGCCGCGGCCTGAGAGACAACAGAGAGGCGTCTTGAGAGACAACAAAGACGCGCCCTGAGAGACAACAGAGAGGCGCCCTGAGAGACAACAGAGAGGACGAATGTGAAATGAGAGGTCTCAATGCAAGTTTTGAGTTAAGGATATGAAACACATTTATATCGGTTATTTGAAGAACCGATGTAAATATGCACATATTTACATCTTTACATCGGTTGATATAAATATGTGCATATTTACATCGATTATTTTACAACCGATGTAAATATGTGCATATTTACATCGGTTATTTTACAACCGATGTAAATGTGTTCAAATTTACATCGGTTCTTAAGAACCGATGTAAATGTGTTTTCACCTTGTTTTTTATTTACAAAAATGCTACCGCGTTTATATTTACATCAGTTTTCCTTAAAACCGATGTAAATTTGACGATGTAAAATGATCATTTTGTAGTAGTGTTTTACCCTTTTACTTATTTTTTGTCTTCACATTGAACAATTTTAATAGTATCGAAAATCTTGTAAAATTAGTACATTTTAAATATAAGATTTCTCTACATCAATACACAAATTATCATACACACGAGCATTAGAAAGCATTATTTCCGAAATCATTAATCATTTCTCGTAGTTGATTATTCATTTTTACATCAACTTCCTTTGCTTTTGTTTGAGACACGTGTCAAAATATTATATCCGTTTTGTGAAATTCTTTTAGGAAATCATCATATAAGACATGCTCTCATAGAAAAAGAATCTAAAAAGGAACTCTAGAAAAGGGAGGGTGGGGAGTTGTTGAATAGAATTATACTTTTATTAAAATATTTTAGAAAATAAGTTATTAAATACTTTGATACAAAAATTAAATTGTCTGTATTTAAGATGTCTAATATTTAATAAGATTTTTAAAGAAACTATTTAGATAGATGCGCTTTATATCCAAATAAAAGAATATAAAAACAAGTTTTTATATAGATTCACTAAATTATATTCTATTCTTCCTGTTTTATTAATAAATAAATAATTATAATGAGTTTTAACTGAGTATACAATATCACTCATAACAAATATAAAAAAAATTGAATAAGAGATTTATATAAAATTTAATTCTAAAAAAGAGAATAAAAATCAATACAATACTTTTTATTTCTATTAATGAGATAATTTCTCAATAAAGAATATATAAGTAAGTATTTCTCATAAAAATATTTAGTTGAAAATTGATGTTAAATAGATAAAAAAATAAGAACACTAAAAAAAAACATTGTAATAAATTTATTTTAATAGAACTTTATTTCTTTCATAATTTTGTTGGATTAACATAGTATACTTCATCCAATTTATCCAATTTATAACCTTTCTAAAAAAATTAATTGTTACTCAAAATAAGGTTATAGTTGTATCTTTATCTGATAAGAACACATGCTTTTCAATATTTTTCATCTTGAGGAATGAATAGCAACATGTTTTATAAATGTTTTTTTCCATAACAAGGTATGAATATTCTTTCACTTTTCTACCAAGTGATTTATTTCAATTGATATTTATAGAATTGGAAAGTTCACTTTTGAAAGCTGAGATATTCCATGATTAACATTCAATATTTTGGACAATTTAAAGCAAATATCATCTACCAGACAAATAATATGAATATGTATATATTTAATATAATTTAATGAATGTGTCCTATAATGTTTAATTGAGTAACACAAACTATTAGACGATTATAAAGTATAACTTTTTTAAATTATTATTAATATTAACACTTTAACTTATAACTGTCTTAAATATTTCAATAAATCATTTGACCATTTAGCTCATAGATACAATAATCACAACAGAATTTTCAATTTAATAACTTCTTATCTAGCAATTAAGAGTTGAAGGGGAAAATATTAATAAACTATACTATTTTTATACTAAAATTAATTAATTGATTAAAAAATTAAAATAGTATGCGTTGAAAAATCATTTACCACATAAATATATCAAAATTTTAACAATATAACAACTATAAATGCAAATAATTTAAAAAAAATATTGTCATAGAATATTTTGATTATTAGATAAATAATATATAAATAATTTATAATAATTATTGATTTTGATAATAATGTTTAGGATAAAGAGATTAGAAGAATATTTTTAAAATAATAAAAACTAAAAAGAATTTTAATTTAAAAAATAAAAAATAAGCATATTTATATATAAAAAGTTTAATATGACTGTTATCATAATCTATTATCATTCTTTTTATATTTAAAGAAGAAAAAAATTATAAAACTCCTTATATTTATTTCACATGAAACTAGTTAAGATTTATCCGATTTCATAATAAGTTACTAGAACTCATAAATAAATAATGACACCAACCTTAAATTATGACTATTAAGAACATTCACTAATTAGAGAACCAATATAGAATATTATAATTTTAGAAATTTATTTTTGCACGAGGAAGAAGTAGGTCGCGAAAAGTTACGTGAGAGAAAGATGAAGTCGTGCAAAAGGAAGAGAAGATGAAGAAGGTAGTATCAATCAAGGCTTCCAAGGAAGATAAGGTCAAACGAGACTGTGCTAGAAGAAGAGAAGACGAAAAAAGTGACACAAATGAAAGTCTGCCATGAAAAAGATTAGGTAAAATACGAATAAAGAGAGGTTATGTGAAAACAAAAAAGAAAACAAAAAAAAGTCACATTGTGAGAAAGACAAGAGTGAATTGCCAATGAGAAAAACAAACCATAAAATTAATTTCTTTTTCTAACTTAAGAAACACGTTTTATATCACCTCAAGTGTGAACTAACATAGAAAATACTTTTGAACCAACATGATTTTTTTTTCTTAATTATAAAAATATCATTGCACTATTTATTATGATTGGTGAATTAAAATTATTATAATAAATTATCATATAATATTGAAGAAATTCTACATTGACTAAAAATGAAAACGAATTATAATATTGACTAAAAATGAGGCCGAACTATAGTATATAAGTGAGGTATAAACCTCATCTTCTGAACCGGTTTTGAAGGTGAATTAGGTCCATAATCACTTTCTACATTGTATCAGAGATAGGTTAACAAGATTGTTGGGCCTAGATTCGACCACTTGTTAATATACTGAACCTTGATTGACAAGTTGTTAGGCCTAAATTGGGTCACCTGTTAATAGTATAGTAAATATATAAGTGAGGTGTAAACCTCATCTGAACCGGTTTTGAAGATGAGTTAAGTCCATAATCACTTTCTACATATATAACGTTATTTTTTTATTATATTATTTTTTATAATGAATTAATTAATGATAATTTTTATTTTCTCTTTTCATATTAACATTCTATTTTCTTTTTAGAAAAAAAAATATTTTTTTATATCTTTTTTCTCAATAATTTTGTTTCATTTTCAATAATTTGTTATAATTTATTATTCAATTTCAAAGGCTATGAAAGATATTATTTGCTATCTAATGACTTTATTAGTCTTTCCTTTATGTTATTTAATTATAAATGAACTAGAGAATTAGGATGTGTTCAATAAAACTAGTTCACAATTTAATTGAAAGCTTATAAACTAGCTAAAATTTATAAGTTATATAAACTTGGAGCTACAAAGATGAAAGCTTATAAACAAGTAGATTGAATTGAAAGTATTTAGTAAAATTAATAAATAAACTAGATGATAAATATAAAATGATAAGTTTATTATTTATTTGAGATAAAAGTAATTTTTAAACAAATTAATAAGGATAAAAATGAAAAGAAAAAAGCTATATGCTTACTTATTTTCATAAGCTACATCAAATAATTTATGAAAATAATCTAGAAGCTATATAAAACTATTGTAATAAAAGAAAATTATTTTTCAGTGGGTGAATACTATTATAACAAAAGAAAATGCAATGGATAATATAATTTATTACGATTTACTAGCTAAACTTTTACGATACAATTAATATTTTTTTAAAATATATATGGTTAATTAAATATCAATTTTTATTACATATATCATAATGATTTTTGGTGACATGTAAATTTAATGAGTATCAAATGTAATATTATGTTTTGAAAATGTAAATATATATTTTATTATATATCCCTGAATTATTTTAAAAATAAAAAATTATAAAAACTTGATAGTTATACATTTGTCGAATGAAGTTTAATTTTTATTGTTATCCTTCCATTAGTCCAAATTTGGTTCCATCCCGGAGCATCTTTCAACATTTTCCTCTTACCGGCTGCTAACTTCTTTATTTCAATGAAATTTTATAACTATCCTAATTTTTTTAATCTCTTAAGTTTATTTAAACTATAATTAACCTAATTTTAAAACATGGTAGGTGGAAAATTTTTAGTTTTCCCTACATCTAAGATTGGAAATGTTTTCCACATTTGGTTTTGCTTGTAAAGAATAACATTAAGAGGAAATTTTGTTTTCCCAAAATGGTTTTTAAGTTTTTTCATAAAAATAATTATTGAAAAAATATCATATTATTCTTATCAAATATTAAATATATGAATAAAAATAAAATCAAATTAATGCATATAAAAGTTTGTTGGAAAAATTTTATATTGACTAAAAATAAAATCGAATTATGCTATATAAATAAGGTGTAAATCTCATTTTCTAAATCGGTATTGGAAGTGAATTAGACGTATAATCACTTTTTACATAGTATCATAATCTGATTAACAAGATTGTTAAACCTAGATTGTATCACTTATTAATATATTATTAACTTAAATTATTGAGCATATATTGGATTATATGTTAATAAATTATGATTTTTTTTCTATTTGATTTTTGATTATTTATAAGGTTGTTGGACCTAAATTGGATCATTTATTAATAGGTCACGTTTGAGTTAAGAATAACTCATCATAAAAATTTTTTCTAACAAATTTGTTAGATATCATTTACTATCGAAGTATTGTTAGACTATCTATATATAAATTTATATTAAAGTTGAATTTATTAAGTAGAATTAAGTTTAAAGTTATTTTTATTATTAAATCAAAAATTTTAATTTGTACATGGTTGGTAGGTATAAAAAAATTTGTATGGTAAGACGATGAGGGTGCCCTGAGTGAAGAAGAATTGAGATAGAGGCATTCTTGATTGGTATGTATGATTGTAGAAAAAGAGAAGAAAAATAATGTAAAAAATTGAGGCATTTAAATGGGCTAATTAAGTTGGGCATTGAATTATAGGACCATATAGTAGGTGGTGGGGACTGTAGTGAATTTGACGAAAAATGTGTAGAAAGAATCTTTTGTTGGATGTGGAGAAAGGAAAGAGAATCATCCTTGTTGTGTAGGGTACCCCCCACTCATCTCCAATCAAACCACTCCCCCTCTCATCTTATCTATCCTTTTCATCACATTTCATTTTCAAACTTCATTCTACTTTCCCATTAAATTATATATATATATAATTTTAATTATAGTTTCTAATATATTTTAACTAAAAAATAACTAGGTATACACTAACAAATCTTAAAAGTCATTTCTTACTCACTTGTTTTTAGTTGGAATACTAAACATAATATATATATATATATATATATATATTTATTGATTAACCAAAAATATTGATTAACTAATTCAGAAAAAAATAATGCTAAGGTGTTTTTTTCCAAAGAATGAAAAAAAAAAAAAAACTTTTTTTAATATGTGAACTGTCAAAATTTATCATCCTCAATTAATAATAAAAAAGTGTTTAAAAAAGGGTTAAAAAGTTCTATTATAATTGATGTAATTAATAATTTTAAAAAATATATATTATTTTGACTTAAATTTACTTTTGTTTTTATAATTTTATTATTACCCAATTTTTGTTTCTATAAAATTTTAGTAATATTTCTATTATCTGAACTTTCAAAAATATTAATATATTATCTACTTAAAAAAAAGTTAACATGTTTTTACTAAATATTAAAATTATTGTTATTAATATCTTACAGAAGTAAGTAACTCACGTTATCACTAATTGATTTGTCAATATTTTTGTTTAAATTTGAATAACATATTAGTAATAAATTAAAATGGTTTAATTTTGAAATACCAACTGTAAAGTTAAATTTGTAATAGATCAAAATTTCACATTAATGAAACTGTGAGAAACATAAATGAATTTAATTCAACTATTTGAAAGACCAGAAAATTAAATGTAGGGAAGAATCATTTAACTAAAACAAAAAACAACGGTTCTGATTGAATGATGAAAAAGCTTATTAGAAACTTGGTGGGGTCCCTTATTTGAGTGAACAAAATTGACCTACAAATGAAGGGTCATAATTGTGGGGTTGACCAGAGCTATCATGGTGCTGCTACTGTGTTCAGCACAACATATGCTTACAAAGTGAATGCCTATATAAACATTTGCTTGAAACTATTGTTTTCTTTCTCATGCCTCTTTTATTTTTTCAATTTTATTTTTTCTCTGAAATGGAGCACTTTGTTTGGGGTCTCTTTTGATCTTTAAATCTGTAAGTGCTTTCATTCCCTTATCTGATTTTATTCTATGAATTTGTGTTGCTACTTGCATGTTCCAGCGCCTTTCCAGAAAGCATGTCTTTTTTATTTTATTTTTAATTTTGATATCTTTTGACGGGTTATCTCTGAATAGGGTTTATGCTATTTTGAGTAAAAAAATTGATTTATTTATTTTATTTTACATGAAATCAATTTTCAATTTTGGGTTCTTAGAACAAAGAGTGAGAGGGGATGAATTGGGTAGAAAAAGAGTTTGAAGTTTTTATCAATTGGGGCTTTTTACAAGGTCATGTGCAGCTTCACCTGGGAGTAAAGGGTTTTCTTTGTTCTGGTTTTGTGGTATGATTTAAATACCTGCTTAAAGGGGAAATCTTGGAATTTGAAATTCCTGAATATACTATGAAGAAAATATTAGCTTGGTCTTGTGATTACTGTGTTGGTATTGACTTAAATTAAGCCTTAGCTAGGTAATTACCCACGTCAAAAGTTGATTTAACTAAAGCGTGGAGAGATATTTTGTTTCATGGATTTGATTCCTGTATTCAATCGTAATTTCAAGTGGCATGGGATATTTGTATTCTTATGGACATCTATGTTGAATGGCATATTTCTTCTAATTGGTGGTCATGCTTAATTTTTCTTTTATCTGCCCCCTTTTGTCTCTCTTTCCTTTCAAAAATTTCCCTGACCACTATTATTTCTACTTAGTCGGACCTTTGAACTATAATCTAATGCAATATGGTCCTTTTTTTAAAAATTATTTATGCACTATTGATGTTCTTTGTGAATGATCCGTGTTTGGTATTTTGGTGGGTTTTACGTTGGTTGTTGAAGGCGTAACACAACCCTCCGCTTGCCAAAGCCTTGGTTTTTGATGGAGCTGAATTGTGCTGTGTAATCCATGTAGCTGACCCTACCCAGTGGGATAAGGCTTTGTTGCTGTTGCTGTTGTTGTTGTAGTTTTACTGTGCCAAGTTCCTTAGTCATATTTCCTTTGATTTTCAGTGATCTAGATATCTTGATAAAGGAATTTGAAATGGATGCAAATGGGAGTCTACGCGCCAACACCTGGGCAAGGTCTTCATCCTTAACCTCTCCTGCAAGTGGTTTAGCCTCGGATCCTCTGTCTTTCTCAGGTTTTGGTTTGCAGAATAATCAACCCAAATGGGACGATCCCTCAAATTCAGATTATGGGATCAGGGCAGAAGTACCTTTCAAAGAATTCAACCAGCCTTCTCAAACTCAGTCTCCGCTTCCTTGCAACTCAAACAATGAGATTGAGATCCCTAATCAAGAAAACTGTCATCTGAATGAATCATCACAAACAAGTATCCAAGATTGGGACCCCAATATGATGTTGAATAACCTGTCTTTCCTGGAAGAAAAGATTCATCAGCTCCAGGATTTAGTGCATTTGATTGTTCGTCAAAAAGGCGTTGGACAACCTAATGAACTTGTAACTCAGGAACAGCAGCTCATCACAACTGATCTTACATCAATCATTATTCAATTGATCTCTACTGCTGGTAGTCTTCTCCCTTCAGTTAGGCCTAACCTTGCAAACGCCAGTTCATTGTTTGGGCAGATTGACCAGCTTCGTGGGAATACTGCTCCTTCTGGGACTGGTGGAAATAGCAGCTGTATTCAACCACAAAATAATGGTGGAAAAAAAATGTCTGATCAGTCCATGCAGACTGATCTACCTAATAATTGTGAAATGGAGCCAAACTACAATATGGTAGAACAAGAACTCAAAGATGATGAAGATGTAGATGATGGTGAAAACCTTGCCCCTGGTTCATATGAGATTCTACAATTAGAGAAAGAAGAAATCCTTGCTCCTCATACCCATTTCTGTACAATTTGTGGGAAGGGGTTCAAGAGAGATGCAAATCTCCGAATGCACATGCGTGGCCATGGTGACGAGTACAAAACCCCAGCAGCGCTTGCAAAACCGCACAAAGAAACCGGGTCACCAAAGCTTATCAAGAGGTATTCCTGTCCCTATCCTGGCTGCAAGCGCAATAAGGATCACAAGAAGTTTCAACCTCTAAAAACTATCCTCTGTGTCAAAAACCATTACAAAAGGACACATTGTGACAAGAGTTACACTTGCAGCAGATGCAACACCAAGAAGTTCTCAGTCATGGCTGATCTGAAAACTCATGAAAAGCACTGTGGTAAGGATAAATGGCTCTGTTCATGTGGCACAACATTTTCTAGGAAAGACAAACTTTTTGGGCACATTGCTCTTTTCCAAGGCCATACTCCAGCCATTCCCTTGGATGACACTAAAGGGGTAGCTGAGTCATCCAATCATGACAGCAAAGAAAACAGTAAGGTGGGGAATATGAACTTCACTTTTGGATCAAGTCCTTCAAATGGAAATGAAGTCGAAAATGTCATGGATGTAAAAGGCAATAGTGATGATCCTATCAGTTTTTTCTCATCATTGAACTTTGACGCAAGCTTTGGTGGGTTTAATGAATTCACTAGGCCTCTATTTGATGACTCAGAAGGATCATTCTCTTTTGTAATGCCTGGATCTTTCAAATCTGGAGGAGAATCAAGTCCTGACAATCTTTTGTAACAATGTTAGTATCTATGTCTGTCTCTTCATATGAAGAACTAAAAACTCTCTGGTTTGTTTTAAATTTGTAAAGCCAGTTAATTTCCTATCCCTTCAAATTCTTAAGAAAGATGATAGATTTTCTTGAAGATTTTGTCTTTATTAAAAATCTTTGGACACAGAAATATGAATTGCGTGTTAGCATCTCGGTTCTTCGACTACCTATTGCTGTCTGCAAAATTACTTCACGTTTACACTACGAGGATTAGCAGACGAACAGTGGGATTTTCTTAACAGTAACAAATGAGATTTAAATATAAGTTATACAATTATACATAAATGATCAAGATTATACATATGATCACTTAAAAATCATGTATTTTTCTTTAAACTTAAAGTATAATTTAATAGTTTATATTTATAAATTTTATATAAAATCATGCTTTTAGGAGTCAATTAGAAGAAAATCATCTGAAATTCTAAGTTAAGATGATTCTTGCAATTGACTCATGCTAAGACAGAAAGTTGTCATTATCATGTTCGATTGAATACAAATGTTGTGTTTATTGAATAAATTACCCAAATCTTGAGGTCTGGAGAAACTACACAAAGACATTAATGTCTGTCAAAGTAATAAAATTAAAATGCAAATTATAAAACTGTATAATTATAATATTGTCCTTTCCATTTGACCGGTAACAAGGGTAAGGGTAAAGGGAAGCTAGTAGAGAATGGATTTTCTTCTTTTCATTTTACGTTCATGGAATTTCTCTTATACCAAGGAGCTCATAGGGGTTGAAGATAGTAAAAGGTGACGCAACATATTTGAGAATATATATTTTGAAATACGGGTAAAATTTAGAAAGGGAGAGTTTAAATAGAGATAATTTTTTTTTCAAAATATTTTAAGAATTTTAAAACAAATTTGAACAAAATAACAAGTATAAATATATAATAAAAAATTCAATTATTTATTTTATATAAATTTATTTCAATTAAATTATGTAATGTTTTTCTTTTCAAAGTATTTTTTTAATTTATTAAATAATTAGATAATTTCTAATTTATATAAGTATATTATATTATTCTTACCAAATTATTTTAACTTCTTGTAATTGTAAGTTAAAGAACAAAATATTTCATAATTATTAAATCATTTCTGTTTTTTTTTTAATATATAAAATCATTATAGATTTACAAAGATAAAGTTTGATAAAAGAATTTACAACAATTAATTCTTGTATAAAAGATATAAGTAAGAATTATAAAAAAAACTTGTCTCTTAAGATATTTTCACCTTATAGACAATAATAAAAGTTTTGAATAAATAAGGCTTAATAGATTGAAGAAAGAATGTAAAAGTAACATAGTTACTTTATTCATTTTTGTTAATCTTCATGCAAGTATTTGTTTTATTTATAAAGTTTCCGATATAATTTTTTTCTTTTAACTGACATTGTTAGGTGTTTTCTAGTGTTACTCACTTACTCTTGGATGATTTGTAAAAATTGTACATTTCCTTTCTCATTCTTGAAAATTATCTATTTAACTTATAAATCAAGAATGTGTTGTTATTGGGATACCTAAATAAGAAAGTTCACTTTGAAACAACTAGAATGATTTTTTATAAGTGTGTTGTGCTATATGATCTAACACAATATGGTGCATTTAATAATCGCATATGATAAATTAGATAACCTTGTAAATTTTGAAGATTATAAGAATTGTATTTATAAAATATTATTCCTAAATCACTTTTACAAAAGTTAATAATATTTAAAGATTTTTAGATAAATTATTATAATTGATTTTATTTGAAAAATTATTATTTGTAAAGATAATATTGAAAAGTTATATTAAAAAATTCATATAAAATAATATAATTATAGAGACTCTCTCCTATATATATATATATATGTATTTATGATATTTTCATATAATATAATACAATTTTTTTTTTCTTTTCTTAACATGGTATCAAAGTGGTCTTCCTCAATGACCTGTTTTGTCACTAATCCATTGTTAGACTATGATGTTTTTCTTTTATGTATTGATCTTAATTTTGTTATTTTAAACATTTTTTATTTTATAGCTACCATGTCTCTTATTTTATTCCCTTAACATTTCTTTTTTATTTTACAAAAATTGTCATGTTCTCTTAGATTTTTTTTTATTCCTCAACAATTATCATGCTCTTTAAACATTATTATCGATATATTTTTTGTGTAATAATCGTTCGTCTCTTGTGTTTTTTTTTTACATTTATACTTTTTTTCACATATTATTTACCATCAATATCTTTTTTTATTATTCAATATTTTTTCCATAGATGTTTTTTCCACCAATATTCTTCACCATTGATATTTTTTTTACAAATATTCTTCACCATTAATATTTTTTTATGGATATTATTTACCATAGTCACTTTCTAACGTACATTTTTTGTCATCAAATTTTTTCTTCAACAAATATTTGTTATTGATGTTTTTCAATCGACATTATTCTATATTGAGGATGTTCTTTCCTATAGTTATTGTTTTTCATTAATATTTTTTTATTGGTATTACTTATTGTGTGTCACTAACATTTTTTTCAAAAATTATTTTTTATCATTGATATTTTTTTTTTCAATGAATATACCTTGTAATCAGTGTTTGATCTCTTCATCGACTTGATTTTTAAAATTTTTTTTATAGTTATTTTTCTAAAATATATATATATATATATATATATATATTATCTTGATTTTTACTAACAATAAAAAAATTAATAATATTATGAGATTAAAAGAAGTGTTTCTTTACAATGAAGCGCAAGTTGAGAGTTCTTGATATGCACTCTTCAACTTGAGCAACTTGAGAGAGGGTTAGGAAATTAATCATACTTGAAATTTTTAAAATAAAATATTATACATGTATTTATTAGAATAACTTATTTGTAGGGATATTATTACATAATTATACATAATAATGTAGCATCTTACTTTTCAATGTAAATATTATGTGTATTTGTAATAATAAGAAAAGTATATAATTTTACACTCTTTTTTTTACTAAATTTTATAATTATATTTTTTAGTTAAAGAGTTGGGACTTACGTTATATTGGATTTACGAGAATTAATATATTTACGAGAATTAATATATATAACTATCTACCTGATATAAGACTTACATAATGATAGTGATGGTGTAAACTGAGGGTCTTGTGGTGTTATAAGTATCGAAAAATTGTAATCATAATATTTGTACGCATGTGTTTAAAAGCATAAATGCATATGACTAATGTAATTTAAAAAAAAAAAATTAAAGATTACTGTCAATCGATAATAATAGTTTATCTTGATATTACTTCAAAATTATTAACAAAGGATTTTTTTTATAATGTAACTTTGATTTATATTAACTATCTTCTTGATAAATAAAAGATTTTGTGAAATATAATTTTTAATTATATTAACTATTTTTATTTAAAAATTTATTTGTGATAACTATTATATATAACTATTTTATATTTGATGGGAGAATATGGTAAGTAAGAGACTTATCTTTGTAATTAATTTTTCAGGATGACATTTAAAAATATTCCTTGTAAATCAAAATTAAATGTGTAAGATATTTTTACTTCATCTTATTTAGATAGAAAATTGATATAAGTATATTATTATTATTATTATTATTATTATATAAATAAATAAATGAATAAATAAATAGAAAGTTCTATATTTTATTTTAAAGTTTTAAGTTAAATTATGAGAATATGTGTTTATTTTATTTTAAAAAAATGTTTTATAATCATGATACTATTTTATATTATGTAAATATTTTTATGAATGAAATTTGATTTAAATTTAAAATTTTTATCTTCTTATAAATTTATTATTTAAAATTGAATCATATTAATTTGTTCGAAAACGTACCTAGGTATTTAATAAAAGTAATTACCATTTACCATTCTATATAACTAAAATTACATATTTGATTTTTTATTCAATAATAATATATAAGTCTAGTTAAATAAGTTATAATATATTTTTTTAAATAGATCTTTTATATTTATTTTATTTTAATTTAATTATTAAAAAAATACCAAAAATCTTATTTACTTATTTAATTAATTTTAAAATTTTAATTTAAAAAGTTTAATAATAAATATGATAATATGAGACATCACAAATAATATAATACTTTAGGGAAGTGCTAGATTTTGTGAACTAATCAATTTAACCAACTTAATTGATTTACTGGTTGTCATGACTGTCATGATGACCTATTAGTCATGCATGCATGGATAACTATGTAGGTAGTGGTTGGTTGTTGTAATAATACATTACTTGGTCGACCTATAATGGTATTGATTATGTTATTAAATTGTTTGATGTTAATTATTTATGATTAATGTGGGTAATATACTCAACAAACCTCTTATGTTACTAATCGAGCTATGTGTTATTGGTTGAGCATTATGTAGTAGGTTGAGCTAAGTTGTAAGAGTTGATATTTGATAATAACATTGTATTATTAGGTTAAGTTGAGTTGTGAGACTGATACTCATAATCAACATCATTGACCAAGTTGTGTTGTTTTGCATGATAATTATTCAATTATGTTATGTTTTGAATGCATAACATACCTTATTCTTGTTGGTCAACGGATTGTCATGATCATCTTCTTTACACGGGAAGAGACCATTTTACGGAAGGAGGTTGGCGACCGAACTACTAGGGAAAAATTTTATATATATATAACTTTCATTAAAAGAATATTTTCCTCTATTAATCTTATTCCTTGACTTGAAATATATAAAAGTTACAAATAGTCATCTTAACAAATAATATTAAAACTAATATATATTAAGATATAAGATATATGTAAATATATTTTGTTATCTAAAATATAATAACAAAATATTTACATATATCTTAATATTCATCTTTTAATCCCTCCTATGGGAATGTATTTTTGTAACAATGATCATTTTTGGAGTCATTAAACATTTTCGGGATACCTTATGTTATCTTCCTTCGATTATTACTTAAAATAAAGATTTGAGATTATTGTAGTTGAAGATTATTCTTGGAGATTTAAATAAGTAAAGAAGATTACTTTAAAAGAAGTAAGAGTTATCTTTTTAATCTTAATGAAACTTATTTATCCTAACTAGTCAATATAAGGTTAATTCATATTCTTTTTATAATCCAATATTCTGAAAAAGATGTCAAAATGGCATGTAGTATTTTATCATTTAATATTATTTTATATGATAATTATTCTTACATTTTCTATTCCTTTTATTTTATATACAAAAAATTAGAATAGTAAATTGATGGACATGTCTCACACAACCAATTCATTCACTATTATAATAATAGTCATATTTTTTTGGATAAGTTGGAACATTGACATTGTCGTCAACTCTGTAACTTTTAGGGGTACAAGGCTATCTATTCTACATTTCCCTTCTGTACAGGTAGGTTATCCGGGAAACTCCCAGATTATGGATTATTTAAGCATAAATGGTGGATTATTCAAGAACCTTCCAGATTATCCGAGAACCTCCAGATTATCCTTAGACACAGATTACCTAAGCATAAACAAGGTGATTAGGTCTTTCAAGAGTAGACTAGTTACCCTAATGACTTAAACCCAAGCACCTGACTCATTCCACAAGGTTATAAATAGGTAAAAAAATGGTAAGGTAAGTAGGATTCATTGAATAATTTTACTGTTAAGAATATACCATTTTTGGGATATTTACTGACTTAGGTGTTGGAGTGTCATTAACAAGCACACTCCCATTCGGTGAACGAGAAACTCTCAGCATTAAAGAGATGGAAAATGAGAAACTCTCAATATTAAGAAAAAGAAGACAGTGACGTGAAAATCCCTTAGAATACTCAAACTTACCATTAACCTCTCGGTAAAAACACCTTAGTATGGAAGAATTCGTCATCATCATTTTTTTTCTACCTCCCACCATTCATCAAGATCCTTATGAGTACTTTTTGTAAATTGTAAAAATATATATATCAATAAATATAAATATGTATAATATATAATAATCGAAATAATATACCTATACTAAAATATATAAATATTAGTAAATGATACATAAATAAGTAAATATATGTAAAAAATTTTAAAGTCATATTTATAATAATATTTTTTTTAAAATAAATAAATATTTTTATATCAGACATGAGAATTTCAAATTAAAAAGAATTTGAGTGAAAGAGGAAAGTCCATTTTTCTTTTCAATTTTAAATAATATATTACTTAGAGATGGAAAGAGTATATAAGTATTAAATTTATATAAAATCTTGATGATTATGTGATTTTTCAAAACAATTCAAGAAAATATATATATATATATATATATAATATTTTTCTAATTTTTACCGTTATAAATCTTATTTCATGCATTACGGTTTGCTTTTTATTTATAATTTACTTTTTCAAAATTTACAAATGTTTACATTCAAATATAAAACACAAAGTCTAATATATATATATATATATATATATAACAAAAATAATGATAAAAAGAAATATTATTTGTTATTATATTTTATAATTAAATATATTAGTGTCTTATAATCTTTATAAATGTAAGGACCTAATAAAAAGTAGTTAAATGAGAAGGAAAAATTGACTTGAGTAAAGGATGGAAGTTGGCTAGTTCAGTTATAAATAGAAAACTAAACATTTTATTCTTTATTATTCAGTTTCATTATGTCTCTAAAACTTTCATTCTCTAAATCCTCTAACTTTTCTATAAGATTTGTAAATCATTTTTCATCTCTTTCAATATCCAAGCATACCACAAAGAAGTTATTGAGAAGTAGATCACTTTGGACCGATTGAAATTTCCATTTGGATAAGTTTTCATTACTCTATTTTGCAAAATAAGCTAGGATGGGTTGCTGTTTTGGGGTCTTCTTGGGTCCATGCATGTTCCTTTTCTTGGTTCTAAATGGTTCTATACTAGTGTGGGCTCCTATTAATGTACTTGATTTGATCATCAGGCACTCTTCGAACACTTGGATTTTTGCTCCTTGGGTAGAGACATTGTGTTGTTTGAAAGGACATTTTTAAGGTAAGAGAAGTTAGAATTGTGGATAGCTTGTGTATGACTCTATATTTTAAGTTTTAACTCTGGGAATGACTTAATTGTTGGTTGGGATCCCCATTTTAAGAAATGCATTAAGTTGAAATGAACTATGTTGATCTGGATAAAAAGAAAGGGGAACCTAGTTTTTAACTTTTATGTAACTGTGTTTTTCATTAAATATCCTTTTTATTGCTTGGTGAATGAATAAAGAGTAGATGGATTGTTTGGAATTGCAATTGTGTTTTTATTTTACTCTCCTATATATTTGAATTGTGGATGACATAATATTCAATTTCTGTGTGCAACTTGTTTTGACTCTTGAATCTTATATATCTTGAATTGATGTGTGATCAAGTGAAATGGAACTAACTGAGATCCTTAGAAAAATGTACCTTAAATCATTAACCTTCAATTTATGAAAAAATTTCTAAATGAATTGGTATTGTTTGAGATAAATGTGAGACAAGCAGAGTGAAAACAAACTATTGCCAAAGGGAAGAGAAGATATATTTTCTTTTGTTCTCAAGTTTTATCCTTTTCTTACATTTTACCCTTGTAATCCAGAGTACTGTTATGAGTATATTCTACATGTTTACAATAAATTTCGTTACTATCACCTATTAATTCATATGCAGTACTTCATATAATTCTTTCATTGATTTAAGCAGTATGTCATTTCCTTATTTAAGATCTAAACAAAATTTCTATCCTTTGCATGTTCTGTCTGAAACTGCATTGTTAATCAAACATTATATTTTCATATAACGCACTATAATTCATAAGAAAGACACTTTTTATATTTTATTCCTCCACTACTTAAATAGTTAGATATAGTTTTAAATTAATATTTTATTTAAATAATACATAACTTGTCTTCTATAAGTGGAATCTAAATCAGATATAAAATATTAATATACGAATTGTATTTAGAGTTTTATTACCAAATTGTGATAAGTCTCATAAGGATTTCATTTTATTTCCATTGTTATTTTTCTGTTATAGTGCAAAAGTGTGCATATGGTAAAATAGCTTGGTAAATTTTAAATTATTTACTAAATTGGGATGAATATTAAGTGTTGACTTGAATTTAGACATTGTTGGATTTTCAAATAAAACTTCTCAACAAGTGTACTGAATAGAGGGTATCGAACACAAGGATTTGGAAAAACTATGCCCGCAAGGGTTTCATGTATTATCGAAATTCAAGATTAGATGTAGAAAATATGAATTGAGAATATGTGCGATAAAGTGGAATAAATTGCAATAATAAAAGCGTATAGGAATTAGATTCTACTATAATCTCTTCAAAACTCAGAAGCAATCACATGCAATGCCTTATTTTAATTAGCGAAATAATAATGTAGTTTCTGTCAATCCCTTGATCGGAAACCCTAAAAATATCCAAAGTCTTTTTCAATTCCTTTTAAAAGATCAATAGAAATTTCTGAGATGAAACAGATTTTGTAAAAACCCAATTATCCTAATTTCGTTCCCAAAATTAAGCAAATTGGGGGTTAGGGTTGACTTCAGAAAAAATATGATGTTCCCACAAAAATACCAATTCAAAATATAAAATAAGCGTGCACAACCAAAACCTTAATCCAAACAAAGAATTACATAGATGTAGAAGAGTGATGAAAAATTACAATATAAATCCAATCCCTATACTAGAAGTACCTTAGCCACTCATGGTGGGTTGATTCATAGAGAAGATTACAAAGATAGGAACCCTAGGCACAATTGTGCTTCTGGAGTATTCAGCTGCTTTCCCAAGCAAGACCCTTAAACCTTAAGACTCTTCTTTGCTTTCGTCTGTAGAAGTGATGATTTGGAAGCCTCGTGCCTCGTTCCTTAAATACGAAAATTTGGTCGAAGTTGGTTAGGATGCGCTCAGCGAAATTGGCTTGCTGAGCACGCTGACCTATATGCGCTGAGCGGATTGCAACAGATTCAGTTATATTTCGCTAAGCTCTTCTACCATTCCCTCAACGCTCTTCCTTGTCTCGAAATTTCCAACTTTTTATCACTTTTCAATCTTCTTCTTCTCATTTAATGACCTGCACTTGGATTAACCAAAATTGGGGCTTTTGAAGTCATTTATCTCTATTTTTCCTCGGAAAGTACTTTGAATTGATCTCCTTTTCATGAGCATATAAACACTTAACAAACAACTCCCCCTTTTTAGACCTTGCTTGCCCTCAAGCAATATCTTTGTACCCAAGTGTATCAATCAACTTCACTCTTACATACATGAAAACACTAAGCCATCGTACATAATCGAGAATTCTCATCGTATCGCATAAGTATCCAAGATCACTACAAGTCTGTAAAACAATCAACACAATTGGAGTGCAACAAGTGAATAGTGGACTTAATCAGAATAATGAACATAATACTCCTCCCATGCTCAAGGGACCCGTTTCTCTCTTTTCAATCAAAACATGTAAGTTAACCATCATTGTTACCTGTATCAACTTCTTCATATTGATTAGACAAAGTTTGAATCAAAATATTTTTTTTGGCTTATAATGAGGTTGGATTATCAAGAAATTCTGGTTTTATTGGGATCACAACAATGTAAGTAACTATAAGTACTGCAATCCCAATTCTACAATCTCAATTCCTCACATCTCTCTACTTGTTCACCCCTCTCTCTCTCCCTTTTTTTTATATATTTTTTTTTCTGTTGTAGTACAAAAGTGCGCATATGGTAAAATAACTTGGTAGATTTTAAATTATTTACTAAATTGGGATGAATATTAAGTGTTGACTTGAATTTAGACATTCTTTTATTATTTGCTTTTTCCAAGAAAAAGATGTTGAGATTCAAAGTATGATGTGTTGAATTATGATTAATGACATAGGATTTGAGAATGATGAGCATTGAAAGGTATGAGGCAGTGTAGTTTTGATTAAAGAAAATTTTATTTGATGAATAAAATATCACATGTGGTAGTTTAGTGTGTATGAATCTATGGATATGGTATAAGGTATCCAGACCTCAATGTGGATCAAAGTCATAGAGACTAAGACCACAATGTGGTGAGAGGTCGATGAAGGTTTCGTTAGTTGCTCTAAAACAATAACTAGATAGGACTACCCTGATGTGGTGTTGGCTATGAGTAGTGAGGGGATGACGTTGAGGTGAAACAGACTCAGTTAGTCGATCGTTATAAGGCCCGTGGTCCATGTTTAGATACATCAGGTGCTAGCCTTAAATATCCGATATCCATACAGTCTTCCAAAAGTTGTCAGTCTTGTTTGTGAGTGTGAATTTACAATGTATAAAGTTTTAAGTCGGCCCTTACACTTAGTGATATGTGTTGCCTTAAATGATATAATGTCTATTGATTTTGCATGTTCTTTTTATCACTAGTTTATCCTACACTGTTGTGATATGTGTGTTTAACTATTATGATCGTGTTCTTTACACGAGAGCATATAACAGGTTAGGAGAAAGTTCTTTGTCAGAAGTAGAAGTCAAGACTTTTTTTTAGAATGATGTAAATAATAAGTAGTCTAGTATGATGTTAATTTCGTTTTTAATTTTTTGGAAACCAGCTTGATCATGTAATAAAAGTAGAGTCAAAACTGTACATTTCTATTTAAAATTATATAATTAAGATAGTATATTTTAGATATATTACAATAAACTTGTTAAAAAAAATGTAATAAATTATCTCTGATTTTCTAATGAATATTAAAAAACCTAATATTTTCATCATAATTATTTATATTTTTTAAATCAATATAATAAAAGTAATTAAAAAAAAATCATGATGATATTTGAGAAGAAAATTTATACCTCAACGATAACAACTATAAAAATAATATATCTATTTAAAATAAAAACTATACAATTATTTTAAAAAACAGATCACGTGTTAAAAAACAGATCATGTGTGGACTCTTTCTTCAGAACAAGTTTGTTTTTATTTTTATTTCATATTGTTTCTATATGTTTAATAGTTTTTTTTTTAAAAAAAAAAATTAATCCACCAAAATATATAATGAGTAAACTGAGTTAAAATTTTAAAGTGGATAATACCGTTGAAAAAAAAAATCTTAGTATATCATATATCAATATTTACACTTAATAAATGTTGCAAAATTATAACATTTTTTTAAAATTAAAATTTATTTTTAATTTTCTAAAATTAAATAGTTAACAATTCTAAAATTTTGCTTTTAATATTTAAAAAATGTCACTTTTAATTAAGTGGTTTACCAAACAGACCATACATGTATGATTATAAATTAATTATCATTTTACTGACATAATCTTAGGAAAGCATTGAAAAAAGAAAGATTCATTTAATTTTTTTTTAAGTAATCAGTCTAGTGATACCTACACATTGCTTGCTATCAAGCTGAATAAAATCTGATTGATTTATAGGTCATGTTTGCCAGAAAAAAATCTAATACTGTTCAATCTAAACTGTTCAGCAGGCTCAGCTGAACTGTTTGACACTGGCTCAGAGCCCATACTGAGAATTGTGAAGCAGAATCAGCTTTAAACCACTGGCAGTTCTCTTTGATGACTTGCCCAAAGGCACACGGCAATATTTCTCCCTTAAAACCACGTCGTCCTGGCAAGACCAAGTCTGTCCTCGAGGAGAGCTATCGGTCCACAAGAACCTCTCAGAGAATGGATTCACTAGACTCTCACGAAACTGTTGCACTGGCTCGCATAGCAAACCCTGAAGCAGTCGCAGAAAGTGATGTCAGAAGTTAAAAAATACCAGAGAGTAGAGTAGTTATGAGATAATAACTTTTGATACCTCTGCCATGCATTTGATTTTCAAAGTGATATCCTCACTGAGTAGGACAAGTTGTCCATCATTTTGGTTTCTTCTATACAGAAGAGCAAAGTCAAGGATGTGATCTTCCACAGTTGGTGAAGCAATTTCCATGCACTTCTGGTATGAAAGAGAAACCCAGCTCTCATCACTAAACTGAGACTGGGGAGAAGCAGGTGGGGTTGGAGCAATTAACCTTTCTTCATCTACTGAGCTCTGGATATTAATCCACCAGTTTGTCTTCACCATACATTCTTCAATCCATTCCAATGCCAAAGAAGCCTCTGAAGTTCTTCTGAAGATTTTGAACTGTCGCATCATACTTTCCAGTTCCCTTATGACTGACATTGCAGAGTGATAAATGGACATGTGAGAAACAACACTTACTTAAAATAGTAAAGAATAAGGAAAATGATAGTTTAAAATACATTACCCAATCTTGGAATGATTAACCGAGTCCCCTTGAGACCTTGCAAAAGTTGCAGAGCTTTCCTTGATTCCTTGTTCACAAGAGAAGTAGTATCTACAATCATGTCCCAGCTGCTCTTCCTTGGCACCCCGCTAATACCCTGCAAATTAAAATAGATATAAGCGTGGACTAAACACAGTTTATTGAATCATTGTAAACAAACATGAATGCATGATATTTCCTATTTAAACTTACAGATGAGTGGTTAATATGCTGGTCTAAAATTTGTCCACAATTACTGAAATGAAAGCTTTTGGCAGCAGAAACAGGGTAACAAGTGTCTGATCTTCCCTTGCCTCCTGAACTATGTAGTGATTGGAAGGGTACCCTTTCCACTCTGTCGTTAGATGTCATAAGATGTTGCTCTTGTACCAAGTTGATATGGCTGCAAAAAGGCTTTCTCTGCAACTTTTGATTCTCTTTCAACGGAGACTTGGAATGTTTAATTTCTGCTACCTTACTACCCTTCTTTTCCAGAAGCCGCAATTGAAGGGTATTTGGACTGAAGTTTTCCTTATCCGGAGTGAAGATTTCTTCGTCGTCGTCTTCTTCCCCAACCAAATCAGAGAAAAGATCCTTTGAGATTGTGCTATTTATCGTATCCTTCTGGTTCAGTTTACCATAAGTGGGACCTATGCTTTCATTCGGATACATGTCAGTATTAAACGTACCCTTTGAAAGGGGTGACTTCTGAGTCTTGAAACATTCAATTTCTTCTAACTTACCCTTATTTTTCAGGAGCCGCAATTGAAGGGTATTTGGACTTAAGTTTTCTTTATTAGGAGTGAAGATTTCTTCTTCCTCTTCCGCATACAAATCAGAGTAAACATCCTCTGAAATTGTAGTATTTATGATATCCGTCTGCTTCATTTTGCATAAAGTGAGGCCTAAGCTTTTATTTGGGTACATGCCAGGATTGAATTTACCCTTTGAAAGAGGTGATCTTTTTGACTTGGAACGTTTAACTTCTTCTACCTTACCCTTCTTTTCCAAAAGCCGCAATTGAAGGGTTTTTGGACTGAAGTTTTCCTTATCCGGAGTGAAGAATTCTTCCTCTTTTTCCCCATCCAAAACAGAGAAAAGATCCTTTGAGATTGTTTTGTTTATGACATCCTTCTGGTTCATTTTGTATAAACCGGGGGCTATGCTTTCATTTGGATAGTTCTCACAATTAGATGTATCCTTTGAAAGGGGTTGCGACCTTTCTGACCTGGAATGTTTAATTTCTTCTACTATACCCTTCTTCAATAATCGCAACTGGAGGGTATTTGGACTGAAGTTTTCTTTATCTGGAGTGAAGATTTCTTCTTCTACTTCCCTGTCCAGTACAGAGAAAAGATTCTTTGAGATTGTTCTATTTCTGTCATTCTTCTCATTGCTTATTGCAACTTCAGCGTCAACATTGGCTGCGTTCTTAACTGTGTTCTTGCTAGTTCGAACCTGAGGAGCACTAGTAGCTTTACCTCTTCTTGACCAAATATTATAATTTGCTGAAGTTTTTTCCATTGCTTTTGCACAGCTTTCAAGGATTTTCATATCAGACTGGAGGGTCTGGTCCTCATTCATGATATTGAAAACTAATTCTTGTGTCATTGATAGATTGACTGAATCTATCTGATGTGGTGTGGGGGAGATGCTACCTATGCACTTGTTTCTAACATCTTGAACTATTTCATTTAGTGAGTGCCCTTGGTCATGACAAAATTTATCCTTCAGCAGCTGTGACGGTAATCTATACATATCTTGCTTTTCTTCATCAAATGGAGAATCCATAGCAACTGTCTCAACAATTTTGATTTGGTCAACAATGTTTTCAAGCACAGCTTCCTTGATTGGTAGAAACATATCCTCAGAATCCAAATTTTCAGCTCCGGCAGTAAAAACATCTGTCATGATTCCATCATCTCTGAGGGTACATTCGGTTTCAGATTCTTTAGGTGTTATTACATCTTCAGCTAAACATTTCTCATCAAGAGACGCAAGAACTGTAAAAGTATCTAGAACACCTTCTTCATCACTGTTTGGACATTCATATTCACATTCAGTTTCTTTAGGAATTATTACATCTTCAGCTTCAGTTGTCTCATCAAGAGATGAATGAGCTGTATTAATAGGGAAGCTAGAATAATGCTTTTCAAGCGAATTTTCATGCCCAGGCGGTAATGGGGAAGTAAATGTATCAGGTGGATTATGACATTCCAGCATTTTGGTCTCCAAAACAGCTTCCTGAACTGGCAAACATAACGTCTCAGACAAATCTTCTGTCAGCTTGTCATCACGATGGACAAGTGATTCCACATAAGGTGGTGATAGAACCTGATTTACAGAGTCACACAAATTCTTTTCACCATCAGATATTCCAAAATCACTTGGGATTTTGGTGCCAAGGGAAATTGGCAAGGGAATCTCCTCTTTCACAGTTAGTTTCACATTCTCATCAAGGAATAAAGAACTTAAATCCTCAATGATTGAATCCACTTCCATTTCAGCAGGACGGCGATTTAACTTCTTCAAGTTCCAAAAACAGAAATTAAACATCATGTTATAATTACATAAAGAAAACAGTAAGCAAGCCTGGTACATAGTTCACAATCAACGGCCAGTTCAACCATAACTTACCAAAAAACACTTGAATATACGACACAAAATGGAGGAAGGGTTAGGGAAAAATTTTAAAATTGTAACACGTGACTTAGGAATATTAAAACACATAAATTTAGTATAAATTAATATAAAAGTCTTGAATGGAAACATAATAAAATATTATAGACTTACTCTCCATTCTTATCATTCATTTTAGTGTAATCTAATGGTTTAAAGTAATAATTAATCTTAGCCATAGATTAAAAAAAATAAAAATAAGGATAAAAAAAATCTTTAATTCTTATTCTTGGAGTAAATAGATTTTTCCTCATTATTATAATATTATTATTTTTTATTTGATCATTACAAAAGTTATCATTTTTTTTCTCTTATATAATAATGAAAATAATTTTTAAATAATAAATTATTAGAAAAACATATGCAGCTAGACATTAATACATGGCAACCTAAGGTGTGGTATTTTATGTTTCTGTACTACAACTACTCCTTAGCAAACAGGGGAGCCTAATGTCTGATCTCATCCATATGTAAAGATCAATAAAGTGAGTTTTACGTTTTGTAACGAAGTCTTTCATTTAAGTTGATCACATGAATCATTTCAAAAGTAATATTATTATACTCATTTATATTGTCAATCTTATTTATAAAATAAAATGCAGCTAGGCAAAGTAATCCATGTCCACACCTTGTCTGATATTTGTACAGCTTAGGGCCGATAGCCAAAACAGAAGAAATGTAAAGATCATATTGTTATCTCTTCTCTTCAATACATGAATATCAAAAGAAGTGATTTACGTTTCATATAACAAAGTCTATGGTCACTGTTGATATCTCTTCAAGACGTAAAGATGAACAAAATGAAATTTACCTATCATAACAAAGTCTTTTTCGTGCACAAGACCACTGATTAATCCCATTGGTATCCCTTCATGGCATAAAGATCAACAAAGTAGAATTTACATATCATAACAAAATCTTTTTCATGCACATGACCTGACAATGATCGAATCCTGTCAACATGTTTAAAAGACTTATCTATCCATCTATTATGTCAAGCTTCTTGGTACCCTGATCACTATTTAATTTGACGCTTATAATTGAACTTATATATGAACCTCAAGATTTTCTCATGCTACTCAATTTACCGAAACACCCAAACAAAGTAAAACAATTCAGCAGTAAAATAGATATACTGCCATCCAATCATCACGATCACAACGTACAGTAAGTTTGTTATTTTTTTAAATCAACCAGTTAAAAGTCATATCAAACCCAACAAAATGCAAAATTACCATTCAAAAGAAATTAAAAATAAAAAGCAATAGCTCAAACACCTCGTGTGAGGCATTCAATTGTATCGTACCTGAATTTTCTCCTTCTCCTCCTCTTCTTCTTTTTCTTCATCTTCTTCTTCTTCCTCTTCGGCAACCGCATCCAATTGCGCGACGAACGGGTTTTCCAAATCATAGGCGCGACTAATCGGAATCCAATGCAGACGGTAAACCCTACTGGAAACCCCGATCCTGAGCGTGTCCCCCTCCCTCATTTCCACTTTGACCATCGGATCGAGCCTCTTTCCCGACACCCACGTCCCATGAACTGCAACAACATCATCACCATTGCTCGTTCGTTCATTTATTCAACATGAAACCAATCAATAAGAAAGAAAAGAAAGGAAAGAAGGAGGTATTCGAGGAATAGGTTACCGGAAGACAAATCGACAACGGAGAAGGCGCGTGAGGAAGGTTTGGAGCGGATCTGGAGGTGGAAGCGGCTGATGCTGGGATGCGTCAGCATGAGGTCGCAGTCAGGGTGCCGCCCCACGAGGAGAACGTCCACGTGCTCGCCATGTGACGGCCTCTCCGGGGGCTTGTTCACGATGAAGATGTTCTTGAGGATTGTGTTGTTCTTGAGCACCGTCAGCACCGGGATTTCGCCCTCCTCTTCATCGCCTTTCGCTCGATTCTCTGAACCCATTCTCAGTGCTTTTTCTCGGTTTTTTTAGGATTCTTGCGGAATTTGGGTTTTTGAAGAAGTGAACCAGAGAGTGAGGTTTAACGAATGAAAGAGAAAGGGAAAGAGGTTTTGAATTATTAGAGAATGGTGACCGTTTTTGCGACGATGGCCAACGGCTACTTCTAGCTGGCTTTTAAGTTTCTGCCTTATTGTAAGTTTATACTCCTTTGTTATAACTATTATAAGCTTAATAAATATGTTTATATTACTGAAAATATATATATATATATATATATATATATTTATCGTTTGGTTTTTAATATTTTTTATAATTGTCATGATAAAAAAAATCAAATGTAAAATGTGTAAATATTTGAAAGACAAATAAAAAAAGTTATTACATACTAAATGAAAAAATTGAAAATTTGTAAGGACTTAAGGCATATAGTAATTTTATTATAATTATAAAATAAAATAACACTTTTTTTTGTTTTAAAATAATAATTTTTTAAGTAATTTTTTCCAGCAATTATTAATTAAATAAATTTGATTGCGTGGAATTCAGGTCCATGGATTTACTCAGTGGGGATTCTTTGTATGCAGACGTGTATAGTTTCAGTTTTTTAAAATGACTTCGTCGTGCTACAACGTCGAATAAAAGAAATAATTTAAGAGTTTAATATTCAATGAATAGAATAAGTTTTTAGGTCTTGTTAAAGGGTATTTGTAAATTTACTGTTTTATAGGAGAATATATTAAAAATTATAGAAAACTATTTTTTCATATTTCAATAAAAAATTTTCCAAACATTATAAAAATTTAATAACTTTATGATATACAATAATTATTTGCTATATATATAATTTCGAAAAGCAAACTCTTTTTTATTGGTTAAAATTTATTGAAACTATAAAGTTAGAAATTAAACAAGTTGGGACTCGTCAAAATTTAAAATCGCAATAAATTTAATCAAGAGTGTTTTAAAGAATGTTTTTTTTTTTCTTTTTTTTATTTCTCTATATAAAAATATGTTATTTATACTTAATTTAATAATACATTACAAAAAAGTTTTCACACAAATCTAGTACGATAAAATCACGTGTTTTTATGTTATTATTGGTTAGAAACTATAAAAAAAATATATAAAAAGCCTTTATCCAAAAAACGTATGTATTAAATATGACTAGTATTTTAGCGTATGAAATTTAAATGATATATAAATTATATTTTCAATTAAAGATAAAAATTTATACTATAATCCAACTTAGGGATAGGAAATTTTGTTTAAAAAAATAAAATAATCCATTTGAATAAAAAATCATCCAGTTTGTTTGAGTTGTCGAATTTTTTAGCCTGCTTTCGGTTTTTATTTTGAATGGGTTTAAATTACTATCTATTCATTGTGATTCAAGTCTGAAAATCTTGGTCGCATAATCATAAGATTCAAGATTCATGGGGTTCAACTTAAAATAAATGCACATTTTGTCAGTGATTCATCAACGATACAATCCCGTTAATATAGTTAATATAGTGACATCGTTAAATTCTCAGTTCCTTTTAACAAAAGGAGCTAAAAGGTAAAAGAAAAATCCCGTAAATAACTTACAAATATAATTGGAAATAATAAGTACCGAATAAGTAAATTTTGAAAAAGAAAAACAAAATTCATTAGTAAAACCATATGATTACATTGCCACTGGGATGAACTACTCCTGCTTGTTACGAGCAGCCCTTGCACGATGTCTCAGTTCAGCTCTTTTCCATCTAACAATTAAGTAACATAAGGAGAAGAGTGTATTGATCTGCACATAAAGAAAGATACTTCAAGTCAATGCTAAATATTAAAAAAAAAAAAAAACACTAGTACTGAAATGGTTATGTGATGGAAAATACTAACCAAGATTATCATAGAAATTACAAGAAGAGGCCCAGACCAAAGAACCGACATAAATAGTCCACTGGGATCAAAGTAGTTCTGACTAGAGAAGCTTCTCCAGTGTTTCCCCAAAAATCTGTTCAGAGTCTCAGCAAGATATACACCCGCCACTGCATCAAACAATTTCTAGATAAGACAAGCTTCGAGAATTGTTTAATAAAGAGATAAAATAACCACCAAGGAGATTGAATACAAGCATAGATTGCAAGCATTAATAACAGTTAAATCACATACGTGGCAGGGATTATAAACTGTCCAATCACAAAAAAGAAGAGTCACATAATGTTGGTATAGAAGTGGAAGATTGATGATGTTAAAATGGTAGACAACTAGTCACAGAAAACTGCACTGTTATTAACAAAGTTTAACGATACTAGTCAAAGATAAATATAGCCGTCACTGGGTCAATAACTACAAACATCTTAAAATTTTGACATTTGGTCTTTTAGATGGTATAGTGCATGTGCATCATTTGCTATTCATAAGCAAAGGGCTCTTGCACGAGGCATGGTGGATGTAAAATCATTCCTAGGCATACCTAACAACTTAACGTTCCAGGGTAGTTAGTCTGACAATTTCCAAAACCTAAATCTTCATTCTATTTATTTATAGTTTATTTATTAAGGAATCATCTAATTCAGGACACAGATGGTTAATCATGATTCATAATGAAATGATATATTACTGTTAATTCCATTATAGATGAGTAATATTCAGCTAACTGCACACTAATATCATAAACATCAGTACAATCTACGATAGCCTAAACAGGACCCAATATTTATTATATTAGACAATCTTTGTCCTGCATCATCATCTTATGTTTAGGATTTAAATTTATAATGATCCTATACCAATCTTACCAATTAAGAATTTAACTACATTTACCCCCAAAAAGAAATTAACTACTACTTCTGTCTCAGTTTTTATATTACAGAAAAATTGTATAAATAAACGTATTTCTAATATCAAAATAGAATAAAATTCTCTAAACTCTACTGACTGAACTTTAAGTATGATTCAACTTTTCTCTTTATAAGAAAGATGACTTCAGCACATGTAACTCATGCAGAGAATCCGATATGTCTATATTTGCCACTTTAAACTAGACAAAGCAAAAGAAACTTGCTAATACTACATTTACCCCCAGAAATAAATTAACTACTAATCATCCCTTTTATCAAACTAACCTTTTTCCCCTATATACACGCAATCAACACCCCGCTACAAACTCTTCGTATAGAGTCCAAAAGTTGTGCCACTTGACTCATAATCTAAACCAAGCCATGTTAAGGTAAGCATTACAACAAAGTGTCCTAATCATTGCTACTACAGCACACTGCTGTTGAATGTACTGAGCTTGAATATCCAATTGAATTAAATGGGTACTTGACATCCATCATCAAATTTCTCATTTTAAAAGAAATATTGACATAAGTGATAGGGAAATTTGCAATCATATGGGCTCTTCACTATGCAAAAGAATTATGGTTTCAAGATGCTAAAATGGCTGGATTTTATCTCTCTAATTTGACAATAATAGGTATGTTTTCAATTATAAAAATATTAACAGCAAAAATGCTTTATATGGATGAAGCCGGAAAGCGAAACATAATATTGGATTGCATTCCTCTCATTTTCACACAATTTTTGACAGGCATTTCACTCCGGTCATAAAACAAAGGTAAGGCACTAACTTTATTATCAGGAAGGATTAAAGGAAAGCAACAAAATCAAACACTGCATCAAAAGTAATAGACCAGTTTTAGTTCAGCCTACAAAAAATAAGGAATGCCACATACATGTCAAAAGGAACAAGAACATTTGAAAGTTCGTTTTCTTCCTAGAGATGATAGCTATAAGCAGCAACAAAACATGGAATCCTACTAATCCCATTAGCCAAGGTTCCTGAAACAGAGAATGAAAAGAAAAATTAGTAAACCAAACGGGTGCCAATTGTAGGAAAGTTCAGAAAAAGAAAAATAATAAAGATTGAACAATCTGAGAATAAAACAGACTGAAAGTCGTAATTCAAAACCATAGTATATAGCTAAATGTTATATGCACTGTACTAAGATAGCAATATATAAATATGAAATCTCAAGATATTCCTGCCAAGAACAAACATGAATTCTCTTCCATTGATCCTTTTCTATTAAATTGACAAAACAAATGCCATCATATTGTTTATATAACCTTTGATAGCATCCACACGTTTACTATATGCCACACTAAAGGATCACAAAACAATACACATTCAAATACAAGAAAGGTCACTGACTACACCAAATTGCAAACCAAGCAACAGTTTTCATCCAATCATCTCGTTGCCACATTTGAATTTGAACATTTTTATCCAACAAAAATCTCACAAGATCACCCGCCCATACTTATTCTGCTAATCAAATATCACCGAACACAAAATCTAAAAATAAATTTCTTAAGAGTATATCATTAAATAATACATTACTGCCTTGCACTTGCAACAGAGACTTTTCTTTTCCTAGCTCCACTAGTACAAAATGAGATCCGAACATGCACAGCACAAACAAGCACAGAAAATTCACCAAACACAAATTTCACCCAGAAGAAAAAACTGAACCTTGAAACTTACACCATCTTTAGCACTTCAAGCTTAAGGCTAGATTTCTCACACACCCAAAGGAAAATAAAATGATAATTGAAACCCAAAAAATAAAACAAAATTCTACAGGCATTAAGTTCATGGTTGTTCCGTCAGACTCAAACAATGAAATTATGCATCACGAACAATAAAAACACATATCAGTCACAATTTAATGGACTCAAACAACAAGAACAAGATTATTCAGTTTATTCAACAACCACCACCATGTAAAATTAGCTAATTAGACAATGATATCAGGATAGAGACCACCACAACAACCATAATAAAGAAGAGAGAAATTTTTCACTTTTTGATTTGAAATTCATTCTCATCTGGAAAATTATTGGATCTCTCAATCACGCTTTTGAAAGCCTCCCATCCATCCAGTAGATATTTCTTTTAATTCAGATTTTGATAGGAAGTAAACAATGAAGAGAGAAATTGGTTTGGTTCAATCTAACACGCACAGGAAAATTGAAAAATAGCAAAACTCTAACACAGAATCTAGTCTGTAACACCAACCATGAATAGAAAATCCAGCACAGAAAAGTGTTAATAAACTGTGGCTGGATACTTGACGAATGAAACCATCTAATTCAGGACTCGGGTGGACCAGAACCTATAAGATCGTCCTCCTAGTCATAAAAGGAATCTCACACCCCAACACTGCAGCTAGCATTCAAGTAACTAACAGACCAATGAAAGTTAAAAATATAATTTAGTAACCAAAGCAGCATACACAAGATAAAGACTACCATAAAAGAATAGTTCATCAACCATCACTAATCCTTATATATCAACAACTCTATACAATATACTTAATTTAACTATTCCAACAAATAAACCAAACACAACCATTGTTCCCCAGTAACCCGCCCATCACAATAAATTTAACATACCAAGCTACTAGAGTTGTTTATAAGTACTAATGATTCAACACATTATGATAATTATAAAATGAAAACCCACAAATCCACAATTCATAACCAAGAATAGAGAACATGGAGCTTAAATTGAAAACCCACAAATCCAAAATCAACAAAGAAAGGAAAAAAAGAGGTGAAGAAAACCTAAATTGGAGGCTACCTTCCAGTCAATGGCATGAAAGAAACCCATGAAGTTATCGAAAGCGGGGCGAAAGCCAGCACGAAGATCGGAAGAGAACTTCTGAACAAGATCTGTCATAAGCTCCACGTGCTCCTCCATAGCAGATTTCAGTTCCTCCATTCTAACACACTAACTTTTGTCTCACAAAACAATCTAATAGACAGATTCAACTTCCTTCTGCTACAACTGCAAGAAATTTTCTTCCACAGTAACTTCCCACTTCGTCAAAACTAGAACTGTTTTTGTTTTTGTTATTTTTTTCTCGAACCATTCTTTCTGGGCCATTTATTGGGTTGGGATTCCTAGCAATTTTATGGCTTCGGCTTCCTCTAGGTTTCTTTAACATTTTAATAATAGTTTTTTTTTTTAATAAAATAGATAATTTTTTAAAATATTAAACACAACTTTATTTCTAGTTAATAAGAAAAAATGTATATTTTTTTTTCAAAAATTAATAATAATAATTTCTAAATTTATATATTTCCTATCATAATCCATTATTTTTAAAATTATTTATCTACAAATAATAAATATCTTAATAAAATAAAATACAAATAATAATAATAATAATAAATTAAATTACCTATTATACTTTTTAATATTTATCAAAATTAATAATAATTATTTATAAATTTATTTATTTATAAATAATCATAAATATCTTAATCAAAAATAAAATATGAATAATAATAATAATAAAAAAAATTATTTATTATACTTCTAATATTTATTAAAATTAATAATAATTAGTTATAAATTTATTTATGTAATAATAATAATTATTATTCCAATTAAAATAAAATACAAATAATAATAAAAAATTTAAATTTCCTACTATATTTTTAATATTTAAAAAAATTAATAATAACTATTTATAAATTTATTTATGTATAAATAAAACAAATATCTCATTAAAATAAAATATAAACACTAATAATAGATTAACATAGGATTAACATACACAACAGAAACTACACAAAAGGACTAACATAGGAAGCAATAACCACTAATTATTTAGATTATATACAATAAAATTAATTAGAGTCAAATTTTAAAAAATAATTGGAAATTACTAAGTATCTTTATACAAGTTTCCAACAAAGATGTCAAAACTTGTTAATGATTATTTATGGTAAACATACTAATTCTATTATAATATATTAGAATAAAAGGTTGTTGTACAACAACGATTTGTAAGATAATTATAATATTTACTATCCTGATTAAAGCTTAATAAAGAATAGTATATTGAAAAAATAAAAATAATGATACCCACTTTAATTGATGAATTTGTTTTGTGAAATAAAAGTTAATAGTACAGAGATAAAAATTAGAATTATTAAGGAAAAACTGTTGAAATTGAATTTTCTATATCTTACTTTAATGATTCCTAAAGTTATATAAGTATGATTTTACTAATAATTTTTTCAAAATTCCTTTAATTTAAAAATTTTAAGAATGATAATTTCACAAACTGATTCTTCAATTTATCAAAGTATGATCCTTGTTTTAAGTTCATAAACTTAATCCATTAATAATTCCAAATTTATTTCTAATATTTAGAGTTATTAGGGGATATAATTTAGAATGAATTTAAAAAATATTTGCCAAAAAAAATCAAAAAACTATTAATTAATTCATCTTAAAGTATTAAATCAATCAATAACACTAAATAACAAATATCATAAATATAAATAAAAAAAATACAAACAAAATTTGATACATTATATTCCATCTCAATAAAAAAAAAAATTATTTACTCAAATTTATTTTAAAACTTTATTAAATTTCAATCATATCAACTTTTCAAAATAATATTAAATATAATTGTAACCGAGATAATTTTAATTTGATTATGAAATATATTATGCAAACTACTGGGATGAAGAGTTTAACCACCAATAAACATTACAAAAATAAATGAGATAATGTTTTAACATATTTATGACAATAACAACAAATATAAACAATATAAATTCCCTTTTTTCTTAAATTATTATCAATAGAAGTTCATCATGCATTAATCTCCATAACATTGTTAATTTTGATGGAGGAATAACAAAATGTCTAATAAGCTTAATCCAGTCTAAGGTAGCAGAAGCAAGGATTAATAAATATGTAGCTTTAACAATTAAAACCCACCAGATGTACGTGAGTAAACCATGTGTTAGAGGATTTCTAAAATAATATTATTGATTAATTGTATTTGATTTAATAAATTAAATATTATATTAAGTTCTTAAAAATCTCTAAAATTGAATAATACGTTCTGAACGGTTACAACTTATAATCAAATCATTATTATTGTTAAATAGAAGTTACAACTACTCATATGTTAAGTGGAAGTTATAACTACTCATATGTTGAAACCAAAACGTTACAATACAAATTTAAAAGATACTTCTGTTTTAGAACCGGTTGAAAACATTATTATAAATTAGATGTTTCTTAGACACAAAATACAGGAAAAAGAAAAAGGGAAAAGACTAAAAACTATTTTCATATACTAAATCATCTTTTTTCTTTTCTAATGCATGAGGGCAAGAGAAAGAATTATTCTTCTGTAAAATACTATTAGATATACGATTAGAGAGATTGTGCAATTCTCTTTAAGGATTCCAAAGTATCCTGTAGGAAATTCATCGGTCAACCCTTTTGCATCCAACATAGAAGTCTGGTGAGACGAATTGTTCCTTAAGCTTAGTGTGGAAACATACGCTTTGGAATTTTAACGAACAAATTTATTTCTCTACTTTCTTGTCATTCTTTGTTAAGTTGAAAGCAGCCCCAAATACCAAAAGATGTAACACCATGTAATCACCAACCTGAAATTTTATATAGAAATGTCAGTAAATGATTATATAGAGAAAAATAGGAACCATTAGATTGCAAACAAGTCTAGGCAAACCAAAGTTTTGATCATGAGAACTATGCAAGTAGGTTATTAGCATAATACATGCCAAACTATATTTCAATACAACCACAATGCTTACAAAGATAGTGTCTTGTTACCACAAATTAAACAAGAGTTTTCTTCTCCAACTTCATTACCCTAATTTATTAAAAAATAAGACAATATTCAAACAAGTTTATGACAGAAGTAGAAACACTGCATACAATGAAAACTTAATATCTCTGCTGACATTGAAAGTAGCACAACCATACTTTCCAGCTTATTTCTTATGCAAAGCTTGCTTTCTCCAAGTATTACAATTTACACACTCAAATATTTGAGTGGCCTTCAAGATCCTGAAAAATAACAAAAGAAATGTCAATATCCCAAATGTGTACCTCTCAATTAATTCATTTCACATAATGAATTATATTCTATTTTACAAAATAAAGAAAAAAACAAAAATATTTTATTTTATCTCTTTAAATTATTTATAATGATTACTCAATTATCAAAATTATTTATATTAAAATAATTAAAAATATATGATATCTTACCTACACTACCCACCATTATAACTTTAGTCTTTTTTTTTTTTTCTAAATAGTATTTTAGAAACAATTTATTAGAAATTACACAATTGCAACAATAAAATTAGGTAAATTTAACTCGTGTAAAAATATTTTTATTTGAAGTTATTTAAATGTGACAGGTTTATATATATAGATATACTAAAGTTTATGACCATTATTTATTTATCACGTGAAAAGCAAAAGTAAATGTATACATATGAAAGAAATATAACATTATTACCTGATAACTTACTTCCATCTGTTGTACTTAACAAATTTGACTGCTACCATCACATAAATATTGTCTGATAAATTGTTGATGAACTTGAAATAAGCATGTCTCCAAGAACGCTTAAATAAGATTGAGCCAAATACCATCCAAAAACTTAAAACAAATCCCAATGCCATACTGATGTAAAATTCATGGCTGAAAAGGGAATATTCATCCTCATGAACTTCAACAATTCGTTTTTTTGGATCAAAGCACAATTTCTCAAGTGGTGGCCCACAAAGATTTAGATTATCTTCATAACTTGAGGCGTTGAAACTCTGTAGTTGTGTGCCAGTTGGAATAACTCCACTGAGATGGTTATGTGACAAATCTAACATGCTGAGTCGATCAATTTGAGTAAGACTCGGAGGAATTGAACCAACTAACTGGTTTCTTGACAAATCAAGAAATTCAAGTGATTTTAGCTTTCCAATATTTGAAGGGATTTTTCCAATCAAATTGTTTCTTGATAAATTCAATGAAATCAGTTCAACTAAATTCTCTATTTCTACTGGGATTACTTCTGAAAAGTTATTGCTTGAGAGATCAATGCCTTTGAGAAGTGATAATTCAGTAGTCTTGAAAATTTGTTCTGAACCTTTCCACATCAAGAATGCACTCAAATCATACCTATCTCCATAATCTCTTGAAAACGTCTTGGAAGCCATTGATGTAAAATTATTTATGCATGTAGGAATTTTTCCAGATAAGTTATTTAGTGAGAGATCTAAGACTTGAATGCTTTTTAGATAACAAATTTGTAATGGTAAAATTCCATTGAAATGATTTCTTCCCAAACTTAAAATCTGCAACTCTTGCATTTCGCTTCCAATCCAAGAAGGAATATTCCCTGATAATTTGTTATTTGTCATATCTAGCTTTATTAACTTTGTACAACGTCTTAGGGAGAAAGGGATCTCATGTGTTAAGTCGTTGTTTCTCAATAACAATGCTTGAAGACCAAGAAGCGATCCTAAGGAATTGGGAATCTTTCCTGAAAAATTATTGTGGCTCAAATCCAAATAGGCTAATGACTTGAAATGACTCCAACAATCCGGAATTTTTCCATATAACTGATTATTTGAAAGGACTAATTTGTTTAATGTTTCAACTGAATCATTAGCACATAAAAATGAAAGAGAATCTGAGAAATTATTATTGGATAAATCAAGAAACCTGGAACCTCGTGGAAATGGTGGAATAGGACCTTCAAATTGATTTGATGCAAGAGTTAAGAAAGGAAGAATATTCTTTTGTGAATAATTTGGAATTACACCATAGAAACTGTTGTTTGAAATATCTATCGAAGAACTTTCTATTGAAGCTAATTTAGCCCAAAACCACCTCGGAACCATATCCACTATTCCAGCATTTGAAATGTCAAGTACAACAAAATCATTTTGTGTCCGCAGCCATGTAGGAAATGTTGGACCTAATTTGCATGAACGCAATATTATGTAACTTAACTGAAATGGTGGAACCCAATTTTGGGTAAATGTCAAAGTTAATAAATTGTCAGACAAGTCCAACGAAGACAACTTAGACATATTAGTAAAATGATAGTCCATTAGCACGCCTTTCAAGAAATTTGATGACAGTGATAATACATTTAATTGTGGTGGAAATAGAATATCTTTAGGAATCTCTCCATTTAACTTGTTTCTATCAACATATAACTCTTCCAAAGATGAAAATTTTGAGAGATCAAGTAGTGTGCCATTAATTTGATTTTGGTCTAGATGTAATTCTTGTAATGAATATCTAGCACATCCAGATAAGTGATGTATTATTACTGAAAATTCATCACTCAAGCTATTATTATTCATGTATAAATAGCGCAAAGCACATGCATTCCCAAATGATTTTGGAATTCCACCTTCTAAAAAGTTTGATGAGATTAATAAAGATTCCAATTGAGATGGCAATTTGGTACCTTCTGTTATCTTTCCATTTAATCCATTTTCCGAAAGATCCAATGACTTCAAAGCTGAAAATACAGAAAGGTCAGGAAGCGTACCGTTGATTTGATTTTCTCTCAAATTCAATTCTTGTAGCGAGTATCTAGCACACCCAAATAGATGATGGATAATCATTGGAAGCTCATTATTCAATTTGTTATATGATAGGTCCACATACTCCAAAGCACATGCCTTCCCAAACGATTTTGGAATTTCACTTAAATTATTTGATTGGATTGACAGAGACTCTAAATAATTTTGTGAAAGATCCAATATTTTCAAAGATGAAAACACTGAAAGGTCAGGTAAAGAGCCAGTAATTTGATTATGCGACAGATCCAAATCTTGTAGTGAGTATATAACACAACCACTTGACAAATTATGAAGAATGGATGGAAGGTCTTCGGTCATATTGTTTGCATGCATGTGTAAAGAATGTAAGGTGCATATATTCATGAAGGATTTCAAAGCTTCACCCTTGAAACTATTAAAGGAAAGGTCAAGGTGCTCAAGCGAATTCATTACCATGCCAAAATGATTTGATGTGGAACCCTCCAAGTTGTTACCACTAAGGTCTAGCTCAACAAGGTTGGAAGTGATATTTGAAATCCACTGGAATATCATGGGGGAAGTGAAGGTGTTCTCAGAAAGATCAAAGACCAAAAGGGAAGTAGAAAAGTTGAATTTGGAAGGCCTCAATGAAAGGATAAAATGATCGGAAAGACTACAATGAATTAAACCTAGTTCTCTTAGTTTTGGTAGCTTGGCAATCGTTCGCAGCCAGGTATGAGAACTGTTAAGACCTGGAATGGACCACAAGTAAAGATGGGTTAAAGAAATTAGATCAGACAACAATTGATCCCCATCGTTGAATTTGAGAGCACCATTTCCCCCGAGATAAAGCTTCTGTAAATTTGAAAATTTCCCAAGTTGAGATGGTAAATTTCCTTCAAAAGAATTGAAGCTGAGATCAAGATACTGCAACTTGGAGAGATTTCCGAGTTGGGATGGTAAATTTCCTTCAAAAGAATTGAAGCTGAGATCAAGATACTGCAACTTGGAGAGATTTCCAAGTTGAGGAGGGATTGAACCTTCCAGGAGATTCTCAGCAAGATTTAAGTATTTCAAATGAGAAAGAGACCCAAATTGAGTTGGAATTTTTCCACCAAAATAACAATAGGACAAATCAAGGTATCTCAAATTTCTCAGAGAAGGAAGAAACACTGGGATATGGCTGTTTGAAAAAGAATTCCCACTGAGGTTCAAATACTTTAATTGTTGCAACTCAATCAATGACTTGTGGATCTCTCCTTTGATATAAGGATATGAGTCAGTTAGATAATCATACTGACCGTGAAGGTCGAGCATTACGATATGGCGAGTGAGGTTGCTGCAGCGAATTCCTTTCCATTGGCAACAATCAGGAGTGGTCCAAGACGAGAGCATGTCGTCAGGATCAACAAGAGAAGCTTTGAATTGGAGAAGTGCTTCCCTCTCCCTTTCTAAGCACCAAATTTGCTGTTCAGCATGAAGAACCTGGAACACCAAACAGGCCATAAATATTATCAGTTTGAAAGGAATTGGAGTCATGATTGAGAGTGAGATGGTTATCATGAGAAAGAGAAAGTGATGTATGAAATTCTCTGGTATGTATCAGAACAAGATGTTGTGAGACCACCATTGCCAATAACCCATATATATATAGCATTCCAGATTCCCAAAACAGAACAAATAAATGTTTGACATATTTATGAAATTAATTACAACCTTTTTTATTTCCATAACATATACATGAGTATTGACTGTTTTACTCCAACAACACAAAATTTTTAGATTCCCCACTCTAGCCAATCATATGAATGAGATTAAAATTTAAAATAATTAAACATAATATGCAACCAAATTTCATAATTTATGAAAAAAAAAGGGTAACTTTTGGGGAAGATTTTTAAGAAATTTTCAACTAAACCCATTCTACAAGTAATATGTATCTGGCATGAAAAGCTAATAATATAAGCTAATAATTCGTAAAATACATACAGTTTATAAATACTTGAATACGAAGTTATTTACTCTTCGAATATGTATAACAATAACAATTATAAATTTTTATTTTAAAAAACTATTTTTTCTCCTTTTTTTTTTTACAATTACAATAAAATTAAATTATATATTATTTGGAACGTGGATGTTAAGGAAAGGGAGAGAAAAGATAAATTAAAAGTTAAAAAAAAAAAAAAAAAATATAATTTTTTTATTTATAATAGGATATTAATTAATTAAAATATTATCAATAGATTTAAAAAATAACACAAATAATGTATAAATATATGTAATATATATATATATATATATTCTTATAATTAAATTTACCATAAAAATAAAATTATTTATTTATAAAATATTTTCTACATATTTATTTTTATAAAAAAAAAATTATATATTAAATATTTTTTATAGATTTATTTTTATAAAAACTTTTTATGAATTTGTTTGTGAAAAATTTTTCATAAATTTGTTTGTAAAAAATTTTTCATTGATTTATTTATAAGAAATTTTCTATGGATTTGTTTTTGGGAAATTTCCTACAAATCTTTTACCCACAAATTTATGGTGGTGGGAAGTTCGTGAGAAAAATTGTATTTTCCATTGATTTTAAATATTATATGAATATGAGTTTTTTTTGTAGTGACTACATGAATACAATAATACTTCTTAAAATTATATTATAATATTCTTTCATATCTTACCATACTAAAATAATAATTCTCTTCACTATTCAAGTCAAATCTACTAATTAATTTTACTTGTATTATTATCTATTCTTGAGTCAAGACATATCATTAAAATATCAACAAATTCAAAGTTAAGTTAATATAAACAAAATCGAACATAATAAAATATATATTTTATATTGTCATCGTCATACTTATTTATTCACACAGTCATCATTCACATTTACCTAAAAATATTAGACAGACTCTTCCGAATTATTATATACAATTTTTTACCTCATGGGCTAACATCTATTATACGAGCTACCAAGCTATAAACTAACCTTAAGAGTCTTTTTTACCTTTAGATTCTATAGTTTGTCTCTATCAAGGTTGATTCGTATACACAAATCAAAGTACGATGACTCAATCCATTTGTAAGATCATGTTTTCTTTTAATTGAACATTATCATTCAAGGTAAGAGGAAGAGTGATGAATGTCTCATATATAGGTGTTTATAAGAACTTTGGGTAGAGAGACAATTTCTAAGCCTCAATAAGATTTTGTTTAAAAATAAAATATAGTATATATTTATTTTGAGACACTCATAAGTCCTCAATAGGATTTTGATGAATAAATAATTTTGATGAGTTATGATTTAATTATTGATTTATTATGTGTTTGTATTATTTTATAATCTTTCGATCTTATTTATGAAAATTATGCTCATTAGGATTTGGGTTTGAATTTATCATTGAGATTTATGTGAGAATATATTAAATTGATTTAGTAAATTATTCGCTTTGAGATTATGATCCTATTCTGACATATTTTGTTATAAATTTGGAAAAGTGATAGTATCAAAGTTGTATCCCTAGATTTAATTAACTAATGACATTATTTTCACGTAAAAATAGTTTTTATAGTTTAAGATATGATTTTTTTGTGAGTAAAAGTCATGTTGTCAAGATTAGAATAAAAGTTTGTGTTTTTCCTTAATTTAGGCATAGTAAATGATTAAGCTAGATCTTGATATCAAAATAAAAGTTGTAGGTAATTGTGTTAACTTAAAAAAAAAAAAAAAGTCAAATTAATATGATAAGTATAACATTAATTATCAATTTTAAAATCAAGAAAGGTCATAGAAGAATAAAAGAAAGTAAGAAAGATATTATCCAAAACTTAAGAGATTTAATAATAATTTTCTATGGGTAAACCTCATATATATATATATATATGTGTGAAGAGATATATTTAATATGTGTGAATGATAAATTATGATATGAATAAAATGTTATGATTACTTTTGTTGTGTTTTAAAATGCTTGTAATATGAGTTCTTGTGCTTGCAAGTTATTTGTGGCTTAGTAGGATGAAATCCAAGTTATGTTTGGTCATTTGAGAAGTTTAAGCAAAGGCTTAGCCGTGTGAAATTTAAGTTACGCTTGGTCATTTGAGAAATATAAACAAAGACTTAGCAGTGTAAAAATCCAAGTTATGTTTGGTCATTTGGGATATATGATGAGTTATGCATTTGTGTTTTATGTATTTGTGTGTAAATGCTTCATTCATTCATACTTTCTTAGGGGTAGACAAGATTTATAAAGGAGGGTCTCTATGGTGTTCTACCTTAACCTTGAGAATTTTAGACTAGGGAACCTCTCATGTAAGAACGGAATGAAGGGCAACCACGACCGGCTATTATGTGTTTATAACATATGTGATATATATTCCTCACTCTTTTATTTTTGTTGGTGTTTTATTTGGATTGAATGCTCTTACAGATGAACATGTATTTGATAAGAATAAAGAAGAGTTGGGTAATGAAGTTTAGACTTCTTATATCTTTATTTTATGATATGCTTTTATTAGTGTGACATCGAGATAGAGAGATTATTTATTTTTATTTTCAAAAATTTATTTTCAAATTTATTATAGTTTTATTATTAAGAGCTAGGGGTGTTCAGAACCGAACCGACCCAAAAAAAAAACTGAAAACCGATCCAAAAAACTGCAAACCGATTAAAACCGCAAATTTTTGGATCACTTTGGATTTTTTTTTTTCCGAACCGCGCAGTTTGGTTCGGTTTGCAGTTTGACATTTCAAAACCGAACCGAACCAAACCGAACCGCAATTATTAAATGATATTATATTTACTTTCAATTTTATTTCCCTAAACCATAAACCAAAACCTAACCTACCGTCGTTGTCTATTACAATTTTCATCTCGTTAGACGCATCTTAGGGTTCCAGGGTTCTTTGCTTGAAACTCCCTTACTCTGATTTCATTATCTCATCATTAACTCTTATTCAAATCCATCTTCATCACACCATTTCACCCTCTCCATGGTCAATAGAGATTGGAGAATACTTGCAAGACATTGAAAGAATTGAAATGGGTATTTTCATATTCTACCTAAACTTTTTTATTGTCTAATTATTTTTTATCTACTTTTTTAATTCTATTGATTATTATATTTTATATGTTTCTAGAAATTGGTCCAGTCCTACCACTACATGAAGAGAATTCTGATGTTGAGTCTGATTAGTTGCTACAGAAATTAATTTTTATATTGTATGATGATTTCTTGACAAATTATGTTTTTTTTCTTATAAAAAGTGTCAAGAAATGTTGCAATTTGAATTTAACTAATCATGTTTTATTTTTTACAGGCTGTAATTATTGACATTTGACTATTGATTTACTTGGATTTTTTTTGTATATTTTTGTTAGTGGTTTTGTCAAATATTATATTGTTATTTTGTTGGTATTAAATTAAAACAAGATATGATTTGATGGTTAAAAAGATACATTTCTTCTATTCCATGTTTTTTTTAATTAGTAATGACAAATATATTGATAAAAATTGATACTAAAAATACAAAAAATAATTATAAAATATAATTGAGCAAAAGTGTGCAAAAAATTAAATAGTAATATTATCATTTTTTATTTTTAATCCTTTATCTAACCATATGAAATCTAGTCAATGATATAATTTTATTAGTTTATTATTTAAAAAGATAAAAATAGTCAATTATTAATAAAAAAATAAAATTAAAAATTAAAAAAAAAAAACCGCAAAAACCGATCCAAACCAAACCGCTAAAATTGGTTTGGTTTGGTTCGGATTTTTTTTATTTCAAACCGAACCAAACCGAATCGCAAATAATTTTTGTATTTGGTTCAGATAAATTTTAGCGAAAAACCGAACCAAACCGCACCGCGAACACCCCTATTAAGAGCTAATGAAGACTATTTTTTGTTTTCAATAATTATCCTAAAAATATTTTATTTTGAAATCTTATTTACTTACTTTTGTGATTTTTATTTAGAGAAGTGATATATGTGAATCCTTTTACCTTTTATTTTTCACATTTTTATTATATATTAAATAAAATATATTTTGGGATATGAAGTAACTTGATTTATATTGGCAAATAAATTCTAAAACAAGTTCATACATGTTGATAATGTCCTAAAATAACTTAATTAGGCAAGAAATACATATTTAGGAATTTTTAGGAAAACTTTAGAAAATGTACTAAATATTATATTTATACAGTATATTTTTCTGATGTACAACTTGACATAGGTTCACTGTTTTATTTTTATCTTTGTGCACAGGTGTTTAAATCAGATGATTCTTTCTGCATTGTTATCTTAATTCATCAAGCTTTCAAAAGGAAGTTGAATCACTCAATTTGGATGAGAAATGGATTTTTGGCACGTGATCAAAGTGAGCCTACAATAGCTGCAGTTCAGAAGCAAGTTCTCTCAAGTTATGGGTTGTATTAATTCGCACATGGCTCATCTATTAAGCATTGTAATTAAGTAGATTCGGCAAAGAATACATCTCATTTAGAGCGTTTTAACTTCCAACACATGGCACTTTAAAAAATAGTTAATTCAGTTAGTTTCTTTTGTAGTGTTCTTGTTTCTTTCTTGCAATGAAGTTCTTCTTTTCTAATTCTCGTGTGTTCTTCTGGCTCTTCTCAATTTTCTTATACTTTCTTTTAATTTAATTCATGCTTTAATCTTTGTTTTTAATTTAAAATCACCACTAAAGTCATCACTAGTTTACAATACTTGGAATCATTGCTTTTCTTGGATTTTCGTGCATTTTGCTTCTTGGTCAAGGGTGAAAGCAAGATTGTGGTGAATGTCTTTCATAATACACATTGATTATGCAAATTTTTGGTTGATTAATCGAGTCTTTGAAAGGAAAAGATATTGATAGACAAGGTTGGCTTAAACTCGAGGTGTAGTTCAAGGGTGATTATCGGGTTTCGTATTTTAAATACTACAATTTAAGTTTCAACAATTTTTAATTCTTGTTCTTGAGTTTTAATTCTATAATCCAGTAAGTTCTTGTGGTTTCTTTTATTTAGAATTGTTGAGTTGAAGAAGAGTTTTTTGGAGTTATTTTGGGATTACATTAAACTTGGATGTCTTTCAAGGATGTGTTGTGTTGAGTGATCTACATTGTATTATCAAGCATTGTAATGTCAATATAATTCAACATCTTCAATAAAATTTTGATTCTTAGATCTCCACTTAGTTATTTTAATTCAATTGCGCTTCAATTTTAATTCTACAACACTTAATTCATTTTTCCTGCACAAGTTTCTTAGTTTTCTAGTTTCGTTTTTGTTTGATAGTTTAGGTGCTCTTGCTTTGATGTGTTCATCTTTTGGTATGTATTTCCATAATTTTATTCAATGCATTGATGTTGTAGTTCATTCGAATTTTAATTTTGCATATTAGTTTGGGTAACAGGTGGCATTTAGTGGACAAATTAGTTATAATCCATTGCAATAATCAATTAATAAAATGTATTATAAATAGAAGATATAGTAAGGTACGAAATGAACTCTTCTACTAATCTTACATATACTACTTGCTCACTTGAGCATTAGAGTATAATCGCAGGTACCTCTTCTTATTGGTTCTAGAAACTTGAGGAAAGTTGAAGGCAGAAAGAGACTGAAGGTTATCTTAGAATACCACTCGGTCTTGAAAGTAAAAAAAGGATTTACTTTCTTCTTATCTTCTTTAGCCCATTATCATAAATGAAGTTTTGACATATGTTTTTTTATTATAAAATTAAGTATAGTGATTATTATCACTCAATCTTCAATATCATACTTTAACTTGCACATAGAGTGTCTTTTGCAAGCACAGTCATCTTGTTCGACTAATTAAGGATATGATCAAAGAAAACATTTAATTGATCCGTTTAGGTGTCGACTGGGCCTATCCGGTACACAAGTCCCCCTAGTCGTGAAGCTTGAGAGGACCATGTATTATGTTATAAAGGGTGCACCGATATGTTCTCGGCTGCACACTTTAGGTTCTAATGCGTTGCTCGAGCTATGCACTTTATGTGTTGTGTGTTATCATTTGCTGCTTGAGTTGCTTCATCAGTTCTTCTAGAGTTGGGCTAGAGTTACCATGTCCCTGTTGATGATGTGTAGTACTAGGTGAACTTTATTGTATCGACGCATGATGCTAAATTGATTGTTGTCTCATTGGGGGTGGCTGATACTTCTACTGTTGGTGGCCTTTGTTGCTTGGCTGGAAAGGAGGCTTTGGTGATTGGTTATGGACGGGACCATACTTCAATTTTGGATGGTCTCCAGCCAAGATTGTATGTGGTCGAGTATGGGTTGTGCTCCTACTAACGCCTGTATGGATTTGACTGCTTGTAAAGTTGTTGCTCAGGGAATATAACGACCATTGTTTCCCTGATTGAGCTTGGTGTCTTTTGGAGTTAAGGGCATACATCACTGGGATGATCTATGAAAGTGCATATCCCACATAAATGGTGTTGCGATTGAGATGTGTGCTGGTTCATAGCGAATTATCGTACCAAAGATGTCAGCTTAGACAGTTTATTCTCCAACCTTTGATTGTCGATTTCTGCTGCCAAACTTGATTTTATTGCATGGACCATCCTGGCAGCCATCCAAGCAATGTTGAACTGTTGGGAATTCTCTGCCATATTAGAATTTAGTATCCGGGTAGCTGCAGGTGTCTTATCCATTAGAGCGCTTCCACTTACTACATCAATCATGTTTCTTTCCATAGGCATCAATCATTCATATAAGTATTGTATCAATAATTACTCATTGATATGATGATTTGGGCAAGTATAACATAGTCTAGTGAACCTCTCCCAATATTCATACAGGGACTCCTCCTGTAGTTGTCGTATCCCATTAATCTCTTTCTTGATTGTAGCTGTCCTTGAAGTTGGGAAGAATTTCTCCAAGAATCGTTTCTTCAATTCGGTCCAAGTAGTGATTGGTGTCAATTAAAGGTACAACCAATCCTTTGTTGTGTCACATGATGAGAAAGGAAAGTCTTCAATTTGACATAGTCCTCTATAACACCGATTTGCTTGATCGTGGAGCATACTACATGGAACTCACTCAAATGTTTGTTGGGATCTTCACTTGAAAATCCATGGAATTTGGGTAGAGGTAGATTAATCCAGACTTTAGTTCAAATCCAGAAATTTCTTCCTCTAGTTGAGGAAGTTGGATATAGATCAGTTGGTAAGATATATCTTTATGGCAAGTTCCTTCAAGGTTCTTTCTCGATTAAGAGTCATATAAAATATTTGTGTAGTAGAAAAAAAATTTGATATAAGGTCAATGATTTGATAACATTCTTTAGTTGAAAATATTTTTTTAATTTCAATTTTAAGATCGAATAGTTGTAACTTCGTTCGGTTATGTATCATGAAAATCTTAAATTATCAAAATATATTTTAAAATAAATTTTTGTGTGTGCAGTTTTAAACCTAAAAAAAACTAGCCAAACGTATCCATCCATTCCAATAATAATCATTATACTTAAATTTTAAAATAGAAAACATGTATCAAAACTTCATTTATGATAATGGGTCAAAAGAAGATAAGAAGAAAGTACATATTGTTATTATACTTACTTCCATTTTTTATATCTGAAACGATAATCCAAAAATCCAAATATACACTAAGTTCATATGTAATTTTTGGAGAATTTTTTTTTATTCAACCCGTCATATAAATAATATGTAATTGATATATAAAAGCAAAAACAATCATAATTTGAATTTTTCATTTTATATAAAATATATATGATTTCGTCTAAAGAACAAATTATTTTTAAATTTATCTTTTTACAATAGTGTTTTTCTTCTAGAAAGCACGAAAAAGAAAAATAGTTTAAGTTAGAAAAGCAACTTTATCTTCAAAATATTTCCCTTTCTCATTATGGCTGGAATACAATGACTTTAAAACTAATAAAATGGTACGAAGAATTCAAAAGTCTCTAATTAAAAGAAAAAGAAAAAGAAATCAAATTTGATTGGATAAAAGCTCAAACCTTTATTGACTTACATCTCACGTTGTATAGCGTGTGAAACACCTTTTTCACAAATAAAATGCACAATCCATTCTTTTTAATAAATATCAAAATAAAAAATGAAAAATAAAATAATTTTTTCATAAATTAAAAGTAATTAATATATCAGCTGAAAAAGTTAAAATTTAAATTAAAACAATATAAATTATTTTTTACAAATTATAAAATAAATTTATTTATTTTCTATTTTATTATTTTAAAAATATTTATAAAAAAAAAAATAAAAAAAATCTCTAAACGTACCAACCACATTGAGAGTCAAAGTAAACAGTGGCTCACCAAACCTTATTATACTTTAAACCATCTCATTAATATGTTCACTTTAATGCATTCGTAGTCTTTTAGTTTGAATAATTGAAAAAAATAAAATAAAAACGAACATTCATAATTTCTCAAGAAAAGAAGACTAAGCTTTTAGATCAATAATAACTTTTCGGAAAAGACTAAGAAATTCTCAACTCAACCTATAACTAATATCTCATTCATCTTAAAAAATAAAGAAAAATTATATTTATCTTCTCAAGTCATCTTAAATAATATTCATATTTTATTTCATTTTTAAAAAATATTTATTTTCATTATGCTTTTAGTAAAATCACATTCATATCTCCTCTAATTTATATATAAAATAAAAAATAATAAATTATGTAAACGTAAGACATTAAAAAATATAAATGACTAAATTATATGTTTTCTAAAAAAATAAATAATTAATAAAATCATTTATATCTATTTTTAAATATTATAAATATAAGTTTTATTTTTTTGATTTTTAAAATTAAATTTTAAAAATTAGAAAAAAAATCACTTGCTCAAACTGGATCGACTAATTAATTGTTTTTACTAACTGTAGAAAAAAATAATTTTGCATATTGATTATCATAATAATTTTTGATTTGATCGGTGAGTGAAATCGACAAGTCGAATCTAATTTTTAAAATTATGAATTAAAAATATAATGATATTTTTAAATAGTTTTTCATATAATATTTCCTAGTTTTACATTATTTTTTAGAAAAACAATAATAGATTAACAAAACTTGTTCTCTTAAAAAATATACAAACAAAACTTTCATAAAAATGTGATTGCAAATAATTACCGATCAAAACTAGAAAATGATACTAAGAGTACTTCCAAAGTCTAATAAAAAAAAAATCATTTTGAATTCATATTATATAACTATTAACAATTATTTAACTATTTTTATTCGGATATACTATTGAGAATCACCCAATTTCGTTTCTGCACCACACTACTACAGTGATACACGTTCAATTTATATGGAAGATCAAGGTTGGATTCAAAGATGAAAATTCATTCATAATCATTCAAAATAACTGAAATAAATAAAAATAACAAAAAATAATAAAGGAGGATTAAAACAGAATAAAAAAAAAAAAGAAAAAAAGCGTGGGAGAAAGAAAAAAAAAACATGTGAACAGTGCTACATATGTTTTCCATTAACCCCCTCAAGCTGGATCATAGATGTTGATCATGCCAAACATGAATATCATGTATTTAAAAATACTGAAGAGATTTCGTTAAGATGTCAGCGATAAGTTGAGTGGAGGCAATGATGAATAACTGAAATAAATTGGCCTTGAGTTTCTCCCGTACGATGTGGCAATCTATGTCTATATGCTTTATTCTTTTATGAAATATGGGATTAGAGGCTATGTGTCTTGTAGCTTGGTTGTCACATCATAACACAAAAGTGGAGGAAAGAGGCACATTAAGATCTCTCATTAGGTAATGTAGCCACTAGATCTCACAGGTGGTAGTGGCCATGGCTTTATACTCAACTTCTGAAGATGATCGTGAGATAGTTGACTGCTTCTTTAACTTCCAGCTGATTAGTGATGAACCAAGAGAAATGCAAAATCCCGTGGTGGATCGCCTTGTATCTGGACAAGCGGCCCAGTCTGAGTTGCTGAAAGCTTTCAACTACAATTTTGATTTCTTGGGTAAGAAAAGTCCTTGAGCAGGAGAGTTCTTTATGTATCTTAGAATGTGTTGAGCTGCCTTGAAGTGTTGAGTGGTAGGATTCTGCATAAATTGGTTGAGAAATTGTACAACAAAACTGATATTCGGCTAGGTGTTGGTTAAGTATATTAATTTCCCAATGAATCATTGATATTTAGTGATGTCCTGTACGGGAATTCCTCGTTTGAAGAATGGTTTGGTGTCTTTAGCCATTGGTGTCGTCTATGGTTTAGCATTAGATAATCCAGTCTCGGTTAACATATCAAGGGCGTATTTTCGTTGATGAGTATGTATACCCTCACATGATCTTGCAACTTCAAACTCCAAAAACAACTTTAGCTCTCCCAAATCTTTAACTCTAAAGGTCTTGTCCAGAAATTTAGCTATGTCTTGGATATTAGTTTTGGAAGTCTCTGTTAAGATAATATCAACTACATATACAAGCAAAGCTGTGAATTTAGTTTTCTTAGTAAACAAGGAATGATCAAATACAGATTCATTAAAACCTATAGCTTTGAGGGAAGAAGAGAGCTTAGCAAACCATTTCCTGCTAGCTTGTTTTAGTCCATATAGGGACTCTAGGAGTTTGCAAACCTGGTTGGGCTTTTTAGTGGTTAATCTCGATGGTATCATCATGTAGACTTCTTCATTAAGGTCACCATGATGAAATGCATTATTTACATTTAGTTGATGTAAGTACCAATCTTGTGTGGCTGCTACAACAAGAATTAACCTCACAGTTGTAAGCTTAGTAATAGGTGAGAAATTATCAATGTAATCCACTTCCATTTGTATGTAACCCTCAACAACCAAGCGGGCCTTATATCTTTCAATACTTCCATCCACTTTGTATTTTATTTTATATACCCATTTACAACCAATGGAATTCTTGCCTGGAGGTAACTCAGTGATAGACCATGTTCTGTTTAAATTTAAGACCTTCAGTTCTTCTTCCATAACTTTACACCATATAGGAATCTGCCTTGCTTAATTGTAATTTTTTAACATCAAAAAATAAAAAAAAATGATAAATTATGTAAAAGTAAGACATAAAAAATATAAATGACTAAATTATATGTTTTATAACAAAATAAATAATTAATAAAATCATTTATATCTATTTTTAAATATTATAAATGTAAGTTTTATTTATTTGATTTTTAAAATTAAATTTTATAAATTAGAAAAAAAAAATCACTTGCTCAAACTAGATCGACTAGTTAATTGTTTTTACTAACTGTAGAAAAAAATAATTTTGTATATTGATTATCATAATAATTTCTATTTGTATTTGATTAGTGAAAACGACAAGTCGAATCTAATTTTTAAAATTATGAATTTAAAATTATGTAGAAAAAAAGAAAAAGATAAACGTCATTTCAAAATTGAGAAAATGGTACAAAGAGGACTTCAAAAGTCTATTAAAAAAAAGTAGAAGAAAACAATTTTGCATTCACAATACATAACTATTAATAATTATTTAACTATTTTCATTCGGATACACTAGTGAGAATCATCCCGGTTGAGCTTCTACGGCACATTGCTATAGTGACACATTCAATTTACAAGAATAAATAGAATTAAATTCAAAAATGAAAATTCATTCACAATCATTCAAATTGATTCTATACAAAATTTCTGGACTCCTTATAAGGAGCTTATAACATAATTGGAATAAAAAAAATAAAAGAAAGCAATAAAAGAGGATTAAAACAGAAAAGAGAAGAAAAGCGTAGAAAAAAGGAAAAAAGAATGTATGAACAGTGGCACATATGTTTTCCAATTACCCCTCAAGCTGGATCATGGGTGTTGATTATGTCAAGTATGAATATCATGTATTTAAAAATACTGGATTCAAGAGACTTCGTTAGGATGTCAGCGATATGTTGAGTGGAGGCAATGAGGAGTATCTGAAATAACTTGGGCCTTGAGTTTCTCCTATACAACGTGACAATCTATGTCTATATTCTTTGTCCTTTCATGAAATATGGAATTAGAGGTTATGTGTCTTGTAGCTTGGTTGTCACAGTATAACACAAAAGTGGAGAAAAGAGGCACATTAAGATCTCTCATTAGGTAATGTAGCAACTAGATCTCGCAAGTGGTAGTGCCCATGGCTCTATACTCAGCTTCTAAAGATGATCATGAGACAATGGGCTACTTCTTTGACTTCCAGCTGATTAGTGACGAACCAAGAAAAATGCAAAATTCTGTGGTGGATCGCCTTGTTTCTAGACAAGCGGCCCAGTCTGAATTGCTGAAAGCTTTCAGCTGCAATTCTAATTGCCTGGGGAAGAAAAATCCTTGAGCAGGAGAGTTCTTTATGTATTTGAGAATGCGTTGAGCTGCCTCGAAGTGTTGAGTGGTAGGATTTTGCATAAATTGGTTGAGAAATTATACAACAAAACTGATATCTGGCATGGTGTTGGTTAAGTATATTAATTTTCCAATGAATCTTTGATATTCAATGATGTCCTGTACGAGAATTCCTTGTTTGAAGAATGGTTTGGTGTCTTTAGTCATTGGTGTTGTGTATGGTTTAACATTAGATAATCCAGTCTCGGTCAGCATATCAATGGCGTACTTTCGTTGATGAATATGTATACCCTCACATGATCTTGCAACTTCAAACCCTAGAAAAAACTTTAGGTCTCCCAAATCTTTTACTCTAAAGGTCTTATCCAGAAATTCAATGATGTCTTAGATATCAGTTTTGGAATTCCCTGTTAAGATAATATCATCTACATATACAAGTAAAGTTGTGAATGATTTGTTAGCTTTCTTAGTAAACAAGGAATGATCAAATGTAGATTGATTAAAACCAATAGCTTTGAGGGAAGAAGAGAGCTTGACAAACCATTGCCTACTAGGTTGTTTTAGTCCATATAGAGACTTTAGGAGCTTGCAAACTTGGTTGGATTTTTCAATGGTTAATCCTGATGGTACCATCATGTAGACTTCTTCATTAAGGTCACCATGAAGGAATGCATTATTTACGTCTAGTTGATGTAAGTACCAATCTTGTGTGGCTGCTACAACAAGAATTAACCTCACAGTTGTAAGCTTAGCAACAGGTGAGAACGTATCAATGTAATTCACTCCTTCCATTTTTGTGTAACCCTTAGCAACCAAGCAAGCCTTATATCTTTCAATGCTTCCATTCGCTTTGTATTTTATTTTATATACCCATTTACCGCCGATAGTATTCTTGCCTGGAGGTAACTTAGTGATAGACCATGTTCTGTTTAAATTTAAGGCCTTCAGTTCTTCTTCTAAAGCTTTACACCTTACAGGAATCTGCCTTGCTTGATTGTAAATTTTGGGCTCCTCATTTGCAGAAATGGTTAGCGTAAAATGCAATTGATTTTTAGAAAGATTTTTGTGGTTTAGAAGAGGATTTATTGGATAGAACCTTTTACCAGTACTATTATTATCACATGTGTTGACAAAATTGGCAATTTGGTGGTGATAATCTTCCAGATAGATATGCAGGAGTGCGCTTATTCCTTTCTGATCTTCTGAGATTATTGTTGTTGTCTTTTTGTGTAAGTGTTTCTTCCTCTAAAAGAAGATTATTTTCTAGACTGATTTGTATTGGTGGATCAATAAAGAGATTAAAATGTTCACTGTCTTTATTGTTATTGTTATCAACATCAAGAATTCTGTTTTGGAAAGGGAAAATATATTCATGAAATATCACATTTCTGGAAATAAGGATTTTCCTAGTGTGAATATCTAGCAACTTGGTACCAAATTTAAAACCCAAAAAGTAACATTTTCTGGCTCGAGTATCAAATTTGGTTTTATTTCTTTCAATAGTGGAAGCATAACAAAGAGAACCAAACACTTTCATATTAACAAGATCAGGTGCTTGATTATGTAATAATTCATAGGGAGTCTCATTGGAAATAACAGGCAAAATTCTCTTTATTAGATGCACAACATGAGATACAATATAAGTCTAATATATGTTGGGCATACCAGATTCGAAAAGGAGGCTTCTAACCATATTTAAAATGTGTTGGTGTTTCCTTTCCACCACTGAATTTTGTTCAGGCATTTCAATGCAAGAAGTTTGATGTATAATACCATGTTTATTATAAATATCTGTGCAATTAAACTCCAGACCATTATCAGATCTAATAGCTTTAATTTTTCTATCAAATTGGTTATTCATGAGTATAAGAAAGTTTTCTAATACAGCTTTAGTTTTAGATTTATTTCTCATTAAGTGCATCCAAGTAAATTTACTATAATCATCCACAATAGTAAGGAAGTATCTATGACTATGTATAGAAGGTTTGACACATGGTCCAACATATCAACATGTATGAGATCAAAGATTTTAGCAGTTCTACTATTACTATTGCCGAAAGGTAACTTGTGTTGTTTTGCATAATAGCATTCTTATCATTCTTGATATAAGAAAACATATTGCTCAATCATTGTAAAATTTTATCATATAGATGGCCTAATCTGTAGTGCCACAAGTTGAATTCTTTAGATTTATTGTTTTCAGCTAGGTTAATTCGACAACTTTCAGTTTAGAGATTGTACAACCCATTTTCAAGCCTAGCTTGTCCAATCATCCTCATGGAATCTACAGATTGAATATGAGAATTCTCATGCATAAAAGTCAATTTACAATTTATTGATTTTATTAAGCTTTACATAGATATAAGATTGAAGGAAAAGTTTGGAATATACAAGATATTTTTTATTGAAAAACAATAAAAAAACTTCATTGTTCCTGCATGGTCAGCAAAGACTGAAGATTTATTTGGCAGATTCATCAAAATTAGTTTGATTTTATAAAATTCAGAGAATTGAGAAATATGATTTGCCACATGATCCATGACTCCAGTATCCCGTATCCAAGAATTGAAAATTTGCTTACCTTCTCCAACATGATCAAAAGTAGGATCAGTAATAATGTTGTTAATTTTAAGAGCAGTTTCATTCTTGGAATCTTGGAGTAATTTGAGAATTTGCTGCATCTGTTCTTGAGAGAATTGACCACCTTCATGTTTCTTTTCAACTTGGTAGTTGGAAGTGGTAACTTCATTTTTCTTGGGAGATTTTCGAGAGGTTCCAGAAGTGAAACTATTGATGGTGGAATCATTTCTCTATTTGAATCATGGTGGATATCCATGCTTGGGATAACACTCTTCCACTATATGATTTATTTTATTACAATAAGTGCATTGCTTACCTTGATTTCGGCCCCTTCCCCTTCCTTGATCAAGAATTTAGTTGTGTTTCTTGTATCAAATACTTGAACTTTTCCTAATGTAGTATAGGGTCAACCAAGGTGTAAAATCCTAGGAGCAGTGAAAATGTAGGCACTCAATCCAGCTATGAATGAATGAAATGTAATGCAAAATATGGAAAATTATGATTTTGAATTAAATCTACAAAAATACAGTATTATGTAGTGAGTATTATGCAAACAAATTGAAAATGAGTGACTTAGTGATGAATGATGGAAATGGATAATGATCTAGAATCTGGAAAATTATGCAGAATTATAATCTAAGTTGATGGAGAGTAAAATGCTATGATATAAAGATGATGAATGAATGCTATGAATTCACAGATGATATTAAACTATTATTTTGGAAGTAAAAAATGAATTCAAAATGTTTTTGATTTTTTTTAGATGGAATATGAAGTGATGCAGTAATGAATCGAAAATGAATTAGTCAAGATGGATTAATGAATTGGAAATAGAGTGAATTCCAATGGAATGATGATTCCAAACCTATAGATGGGAAATGAAATGAATGAATGACTACAGTAGCTACTGTTTTAGTTTTTTTCAGGTGAAATGCAAAACGGTTTAATGTATGAATGAATAGTGGATGAAATGAAATTAGCTAGAAGGATGATTGATAAGTATTTTTATGTCAAAGAAATTAGTTCAGTTCAAAGCATTTTTGGGAGGAAGTTAGAGTTAAAAGACTACAAAACCCTAGTTTTGTGCAAATTAGTGCAGGCCAGTACATGTAAAGAAGAAAGTTGGAAAACCCTAATTTAAGTTGAAGATATTGAAGATTGTTCTCGGGCTCAAATCCGCTGCTTAAGATCTTTATTTAAAGAACGAAAAAGCGTAGTCTTTAGACACAACTTTCCACACACGACTGCTAGGGTTAGGGTTTTCCCTTGGAGAAGAGGCACAACACTCCGGCAACGGTGCCAGAAAACTTGTTAGGGTTTTCAAATAAAATCTCTCGGCAAGCATACCGAATAGAGGGTATCGAACTCAGGGATTTGGAAAAATTATGCAATCAATGGTTTACTGTGTTGACAAAATTCTCAAGCTTTGATTTTGGTAATGTAAATAAGAATAAAATATACGTAGGAAATTGCACAAATATATAAAAGCGTATAGGAATTAAATTCTATTGTAATCTCTTCAAAACTTGAAACATCTAATACAAGCCTTTATTTTAATTATCAAAATAAAATTATAGCTTCCGTCAATTCTTTGATCGGAAACCTAAGAATTCCCAAAACCTTTTCAATTCCTGTAGAGGTTAATGGAAATTCCAGCAGTAATAATTGGATTTTGTAAAACCCAATTAACCTAATTTCGTTCCCAAAATTAGGAAAATTGGGGATTAGGGTTGAAGTTAGAAAAAGTATTAGTTTCCATAAAAATACCAATTTAAAGATAGAATGAGATGAACACAACCAAAACCTTAATTAAGAATAATGAATTGCATAGATGAATCAGAAATTACAATAAGAATTCTCTCCCCATACAAAAGTACCTCAGCCACTCATGGTGGTCTGCTTCCCAAACATGATTGAAAAGAAGGAAACCCTAGCCAAAGATGCCATCACCAGAGTGTGGTGCCTCTTCTCCAAGGGAAAACCCTAACCCTAGCCGTCGTGTGTGGAAAGTTGTGTCTAAAGGCTGCGCTTTTTCGTTCTTTAAATAAAGATCTTTGCTCAAAGTAGCGGATTTGGACCCGAGAACAATCTTCAATATCTTCAATTTAAATTAGGGTTTTCCAACTTTCTTCTTTACATGTACTGGCCTGCATTGATTTGCACAAAACTAGGGTTTTTGTAATCTTTTAACTCTAACTTCCTCCCAAAAATACTTTGAATTGAACTAATTTCTTTGACATAAAAATACTTATCAATGATGTAGATGTTTGATGAGAGTTAAGTGGTGAATGCTTATTGATTTATGTGATGAGTCAATGCAGTGGTGTTTTTATTTGTTTCGATGCAAGATTTTGGAGGGTTTCATGGTTGCAGAAATTTGAATTAAAATGCAAGACCTAAAGCAATTGTAAAATGACTAAAGCAATTGTAATCTGAGAAGTTCGAAAATTTAAAGGCTAAAAGACAATGCAGAATTATGCATAGGCACATGCAGAATGAATTTGAAATTGAATTTATAACATTGTCGAGTGTAAATGCAGATTTAGAATGTGATGCTGTAATCCAACTATTTGAAATGCAATTTAATTGGAATCCTAAGCCATCATGCAGTTTTGAGATCCAAAATAAATTAAAATGATGCTGTAACTTATATGGTATGGTGGTTGTTATGAAGATGTCATTGTGATAATGAGTAGGATGAATCTAGATGCTGATGCAATGTTGTGATGCAAAATCATGGGGTTTTGAATTTTCAAAGTTGTAAATTGAAATTGACATCACTATGAGAATATAATTAAACTACTGGAAAACCGTAATTTGGATGTGAAATTGAAATAATGCAGAAAAATAGTATTGAATAGCTGAATTCAAGAACTGGAATCAAAATTGGACAAAGAAAACTGCAGTAGAGAAATTATGCACAAGTAGAATGAATCTATACTGGATTGAAGGTAAATCAAAGTGTAAAGTGCAAAATTGAATGAAGAATTTACAATGCAACAACTGAATAATACTGAATTAAATCCTAAGCTAATTGAGCACAGCAACAATGTAGAAATGAATTCAATTATGGAAAATCTTGACCAAAACAAGAACTGACCAAAAGATGAACTAACCAAGCTAAGAACAATGCTAGACCTAAAAACTAGAAAACTGAATTACCTTGTAATTGAAGTAATACCTTGCAAAATTGAAATTTAAAGTGCAATTGAATTAAAACTACCTATAACAATGAATTAAAATTCAGTAAACTGTCTAAATGGAATCCTAGAAATTAAAACTAGCTTAAAGGTGTTGGATTAACTTGAAACTACAAAGCTAGAGTGCCTTATGCAAATTTCTTAGCATACACTCTCTTGAAAGACATCCAAGTCCTTTGTACTTTCAAGGAAACACCAAGGAATCCTCCCTCACTGATTCCAAATCTAAGAGACTCCAAAAAACCACTAAATTGCAAAGTAAAGATTCAGAAATGCATGACTTAAAGTGCAGGGAACTAAAACTGCGAAAATGAAATGCAACATCCAAGATACTAAAACATACTTTGCTCAAGCCAATCTTGATTATTATCAATCTCTCTATTCAAAAATCAATTGAATCAATCAAGCAAGTGCATTATCAGTGTCAATAATCACAACTTTGCCTCCAATCTACAATAAAAAGTAAAAGACAAAGTAAACTCAAAAGAGGTGACAACTCCAAGTATTGTGAGTCAACAGTAATTTCGGTGTTGATTTTGAATTGATTAAAAAGATTAAAGCATGAATTGAATTGAAATAAAGCAAAAGAAAGATGAGAAGAGGCAAAAGAACACGCAGGAACTAAGAAGAAAGAACTTCATTGCAAGAAAAGAACAAGAACTCTATAAGAATGCTAACCGATTTAACTAACTTGCAAGAAGCCATGTGCTGAAATCGTAAGTGCTCTAACTGCAATGTAATCTCTACCAAATCTATCTGTCTAATTACAAGGCTAAATATTATATTTATAATACAGAAGTGATAAACTTAATGGATGGGACCTATACAACTTGAGACAACCCATAACTTGAGGGAATCCGCTCCAGCACTGCGACAACTTTAAGCTCCACTTTAAACACGTGCAAAAAATCCAATTCTCATCCAAATTGATTTATTCAACATCCCTTCGAAATCTTGATGAGTTAAGTTTCCAATGCAACAAGAATCATGATTTTTGGATGCTTGTAGACAAAGATATAAATAAAATAGTGGACTTATATCAGACTGTACAACATAAAATTATACTTTATAAATATAGTATTTTTTACAATTTTTAATCTTAGCTTATAAATTCCTAAAAATCTACTTCTTGCTTAACTAAGTTAATTTAAGATATTATAAACATGTGTGAACCTGTTTTAGCATTTATTTACAAGTAAAAATCAAGTTACATCAGTGATTTTTCTTTCAATAATGTTGCTTCCTACCAGTTGCCTCTCTTGCTGGAGCACTAAGGAAAAGGTCCAGTTAACACTAGGTAGTGGGATTTAGGCCTTTCAAGAAATAAATAACATTCTTTAATTCCCTATATCTCACAATAATTTTTATAACATCACATATGCACTTTGTCTCACACTTACAACTGGGATACGGCCTCAAAGAATCAAGTTCTTCCCATAGTATTTTAAGATCAGCAAAGTATTCAGAAACTGTATAATACCCTTAATTTTGGATATAAATTTTATTTTTGTGTGAGATTAATATTAAAATAAATTATTAATATTATTATCATTATTCGTCTTTTAAAAAAAAGAATAGAATAAAAAGAGAAAATAATAATAATATAATTAATAGAAAAAAGCAAGAAAAAAAAAGAAAAACCGCCTTAATATATATATTATATATATGTAAAGCAAAGAATGAACCATCTTCTCTCTCATTTCTGGGTCTCTCTACGCACAATTCTTCTTCTTCCTCTCCATTCTTACAAAACTTTCTTCTCCAATCTTATTTCTGTTTCTCCATTTCTTCTCGAATCAAAGTAATTTTACTCAAATTTAAGCTTCCAATTTCATTATTACCATTTCAAATCTTAGATTAACGGGAAATTTCTTGATTTAGGAAGGATTGAGTTATAAGTTCTTCAAACTTCTTGTTCTTGATCATTTCAAGATTTATAAGGTAAGGGGAGTTTATTCCTTACTCTAATATTCAATGTATGATGTTTTATGTGTTGTTTGTTGGTTGTATGTACTTGATTTTTGAAAATCGAGAGTTAAACCACTTAAATAGTAGAAAACTCGAAGTATTATTCTGTACTGGGCGAAATCCACTCAGCGCTTTATGAAAATGATTTGAAACTCGCCTCTGGAGCGAATATGTTCAACAGATTAAAATTTCACTCAACGGACCAAAAAACAAGTTCACTTAGCGGAGGTGAAATCCGAAAAAACAAAAAAGAAAAAAAAAGTAAAAAAATAATCTGATTGTTATTTGCACTCCTGTTTTTCTATTTGCAGCCCAAAGTAATTTTTTTATTAAATAATATTTGAAGATGAGGAGTTGGAACTAACTACCTAGATGGTAGGAAAGCTATGAGATTTGGGATAGTAATATCATTTCAAGTTTAAATTTCGTGTGGATAAACTATAGAGATGCACTAGGGTGTAGTTCAGGAAGGTTCGATAACTTTGGGGAAATAAAGGGTAGTGAAGTGGCCCAAACATTGATGTGCACGATGTGCGTGGAGACTATCGTAGGCCTCATACTTTGTTCCCGATTGAATTGCTGACTATGCTTTTTGTCAAAGGGGCTTGTGTGCACACGTTGTATTTGTGGGGCGTAGTGCTAACTGTTAGCTATGCACATCGGCGTAAGGCCAACATCATCTAGGTGGTGAGGTTGACAGCGTTTAGGGGGCCTGAAATAATAGTGAAAATTGTGAGATATGATGGAAGTGAAAGATGAAGAGACTAACTATTTAGGATTTATATTATATTAATATTAATTCTTATGTGCATGTTTACCAATTGTTTGATTGATTGAGATTCTTTATATTGAACAAAATTTATTGGTTTTACTTTATTTTCTTCTATATTTTTATCATCCTTTTATTTTATTTCATTATATATGTTGGGATTACGAATAGGAAAAAATTCACCCTTATATCCTATATTTTTAGGACAAAACAATGACGATTCAATTTCATAGGGTTAAATTAGTAGATATACAGTATAATTGTAGTTTTAATGAGTTATTAGAGAATATCAACAAATAGGATTTTATAAATACCTAATAACACTTGGAATGGACGAACCAGATTTTGTTATCTCTGTAGACTCACGTGTATCGTATAGCGTACCTTTTGTATTGGGGGTAATAGAAGGATCAATCATATGTTTAACTACGATATATATAGAGGGAATATATGACCTCCTAAACCTCTCTGCGTTACCAATTCCAGTTTCATGATCACGATGCAATCGGTCTGCTTACAAGAGTGACAAGAGAAAGGATGATGAGAGCATAAGTGACAGCCGATGAGGGGGATATCTCGTTGTCAGACCTCTCATCTAACGAGTTGGAAGCCTTTTAGGCCCTTTGTGAAGACCTCTCTCCCTAGACAACGTAGAATACTTATAGTTTAATAGGAACCTGCTGGATGAGACTATATGTGTGACACTTTTATTTTGAAATGTTTTACCTATCATTTTTGTAACTATAAATATTATATCCTGGTTCTTTTATAACAGAAAAACACAATGACAGATAGTTGGGACATATAATTACTCATATACATATATATGTAAATTATTCTCTTTCTTTCACTTTTCTCTCTTTATTTTTGTGCATCTATAAATATATATGTAATGTTAAAATTTCAAATTCGAAAAAAAAAAATTACAAAAATTACACATATTCAAATAAAATATTTTCTAAATTATGAGCATCACAAACTGTCATTTATCCTTGATGGATGGAATGCATTTCTCGAAAAAGATAAAAAATTCTAAAATGATCTCCTTTATAAAATCTTTCTACAAGATCATGCCATAGATCTTCAACATTATCTATATACACCACACTCTGTGAAATTTGCTCATTCATGGCCTGAGCCATCCAAGAGATTATCATAACATTGCATCTCTCCCAAACATAAAAAAGGACATCATTTTTATCCAGTCGAATGATGCTTCCATCAAGAAATTTGAATTTATTCATTGTCAATAAGGCACGCTTCATGGCTCTACTCCATGAGTGATAATTCATCCCATTGAATTGAGAGTAAAAAGAATCATACCAGGATTCTCACTTAGGTGAAGATAATACGGGCTAGCAGGGTTCATGGAATTCTCCAAGTCATTGACCATAGACATGGTTGAAGAAAGAAAAGGAAAGAATAAAAAAATTCAAGAACAAGTAAGAGATCAAAGTAAATGAAAGCGAAAAGCGAAAGCAGAGCGGGAATTCATCTACTTTGATACCATATTGAGAATCACCCCAGTCTAGTTTCTGCACCATACTGTTATAGTAACATGTTCAATTTACAAGGATAAACAGAGTTGGATTCAAAGATGAAAATTCATTCACAATCATTCGAATTGATTCGATACAAAAGTTATGTGCTCCTTATAAGGAATTTACAACATAATTGAAATAAAAAAAATAAAAAATAATAATGGAGGATTAAAAAAAAAAACGTAAAAAAGAAGAAAAGCGCGAGATATCGAAAAAAGAGGCTTTTATATGTAAAAGGGGTATTTTTATTCAAAAATTACCTAAAAAGGTTAAGTTGACCCATTTTTATTTTTTTGGGTCAAGTCGTGCTTTCAAAGTGCGACTTTATTATGTAGAAGTCGTGCTTTATAACACGATTTTGCAGTTTTTAATTTTTTTTTGAAAATACACTAAAGTCGTGCTATCAAGTACGACTTCACTTTTTTTTTTTTAATAATTAAAGAAGTCGTGTTATCAAGTACGACTTCATATTTTTAAAAAGAAAATTTGAAGAAGTCGTGCTATCAAACACGATTTCACTTTTTTTTAATAAAGTAGTCGTGTTATCAAGTACGACTTCACTTTGTAATTTTTTTTTTAAATTATTTCTATTTTTGTATTTATTTAGTCAGGATTTGAATTTTGTTAATTCATCATTTTTAGTTATGATTAATCTATTTAATTCATCATTGGAAAAAATTGAAAGGATGAGATTAAAGATAAATAAATTAATTAAAAATGAAATAATATAAAATGAATTCAACGTGAATATTTTATATAATCATAACAATTTTTACAAACAACAATTAAATACATTAATCATTAATTTTATTGTTCACACAAACCCTAAAACTTATCTTCAATAATTGAAAATAAATTTAAAAAAAAAAATAACCATAACTTCAATTTCAATAATTTTTTTTTAAAAAGGTGAAGTCGTGTTAATAGTACGACTTTTTTATTTAAAAAAAAAGTGAAATCGTACTTAATAGGACGACTTCTTCAATTTTTTTAAAAAAGAGTGAAATCGTGTTGATAGCAAAGCTTATTTAATTATTAAATAATAAAAAAGGTGAAGTCGTGTTTGATAACACGACTTTTTTAATTATTTAAAAAAAAAAAAAGTAAAGTCGTGCTTGATAACACAACTTCAGTGTATTTTCAAAAAAAAAAAATTTAAAAATAATATAAAGTCGTGTTATGAAACACAACTTCTACATAATGAAGTCGTACTTTGAAAGCACGACTTGACCCAAAAAAATAAAAATTGGTCAACTTAACCCTTTTAAGTAATTTTTGAATAAAAATACTCTTTTTTTTTACAAAAGCCGAAAAAAAAATTTAAAAAGTGACACATATATTTTCTAATATACATTATATTTTTCATTGCTTTAATACCTTAACAATCATTTAAATTAATATTCATATTGATCTCAAAAACTTACATTGGATAGAAAAAAAAAACAACGAGTAGTATTTTTTTTAATTTTTTTCTACTTTTTTAAATTAGGAAAGAAATCTATGATTTATTATATAAGAAAAGATTATATCAAATATAATATAATAAATTTATATGACTAAATTAAACATGTTATATATAATATATAAAATATAATATGTATATAATATTCTATACTTAAAATAATATCCTAACATCACATCAGGTGGATTAATTTTTTATTCAATTGTGTTTCTAATAAAAAATATTATTGTATAGAATGAGTCATTATATTAAAAAATAAAATAACTAATTTATATTTTATCCCATCAATTATACATTTATATTTAAACATCTTTTCTATACATTATATATTTATATATTTATTTATATAGTAGACTAATACGGATGGTTAGAATTTCATCTATCTTCGTAGTATATATATATATATATATATATATATATATATATATATATATATATATGATTATATATACGATTGAGTCCTTGGGTTTCCAAAATAATGTAAAGTGCTTCGAATTATTGCTATTTGACTCGGACCTATTCTAAAAAAGTCGAGGCATTTCGAATTGTTTGTTGACGTGGACAAAGTCAAAGAAAACCTCTGAAATTCTTTCCATATTAGGTCTTGGACATATCATAGTTCCAAATCAAATTTTTTTAGAAAGAAAATATTTTGTCTCATGATAGCCTGGTCCAGTTTCCTTACGAAACTTTCGTTATTGGGTTAGCCATACCCTTTACATATTTTTAGCGATTCACATGGCATTTTCCGACAGCATCTAGAATTCCTCGAACAATGTGATATCTCATACCAGGTAAATCTTTAACCCTTCCCCTTCTTACTAGGACTACAGAATGTTATTGTAAATTATGGCCAATACCGGGTATATAAGTAGTAATTTCAAACCGAGAGGTTAAGCGTACTCTAATAACTTTACGTAAGGCAGAGTTTGGTTTTTTGGGTGTAATAGTGGAAAAGTTGACAGATAAATTACCCTTACTACTATTCTATATGAGATTTTCACTTCATACGGCTCCTTGTTCAATTTTTTTTAAGTCAAACTCTAACCATTCGTATGATATCCTTTTATCTAAAATATTTTTATTTAATAAATATAATAATATTTTTATTTTATAAATATAATAATATAAAAAATATAAAATAAAAAAATCACGTATATTTACTTCTCTAAATAAATTTAATCAAAATAAAAAATTTAAATTAAATATTTTTAAATATAAAATAAATTTTTAAGGTCACTACCTTAATTCTCGTATAAGTGATCTATACTATTAAAATCACCTCTTTCATTATCGGTTTCTCATTCAAAGAAAAAATCTCAAATTTGAGAGATGAGGGTAAAATAGAGTGAAAATAAGACATAAAATAAATAATATTTGTCCAAACATTCAATAATATATTTACATATTTTACATTAAAATTCATTATTAATACCTTGATTCAAAATATATGAGTTCAAAACAAGGTTGATTAAGATAATGTTGGAAGATACCCAATGTAATTTGGCAACCTCTTGAATATATAACTGTGTCAACTTAGCCATCGAAATTGTAACATACCTAATAATATATGTATTCTAATTAATTATTATCATCATGACATAATTGTTATTTCTATTATAGTAATCTTGAATTCAACTCCTAAAATACACAACTGAAATAAAATTTCTCTTTATACTACAATTTAGTCTAAAATGCATCATAGAGCCTATCCTATTTCTTACTCTCATCCACTGACGGCTCCCCGATAGATTTACTGTCTGCTCTTGTGTAAGAAAGACAATCATAACAAGGGTACACAAGAAATAAAAAGGGTAAATTAGTAGAAAATTTTCATATTATTAATCAAACAAATAATTCAAACAACACCATTCATTTTGCAAGTGTAAGGGCCTATTTAAGGCTTTATACATATAAATACAACCACAATTCAGACTAATGACTTTCAAAAAATTAATTGTATGGTTTTCAGACATCTGGGGCTAAAATCTGAGGTATATCCAAGGACTAAGGGTCTTCCCAATAACTGTTTTTCTGAGTCTTTTTCACCCAAAGGTCATCTCACATCACCTCACAACCAATATACTGATTCAAGGTAGCTTCACCTATTGTTCTTCTGGAACAATTAGTGAGCCTTCATCGACTTTCACCACATGATATTCTAATCTACATGTCTTGGAATATCATTAAAGTCTGGATACCCCATAAATATCCCTAAATCCCTACACATTACATTACCAATATTCAACCAATTCGGAGCTCTATAGCAAAAACCTCCATTTAATTACATCATACATAAATATTCAAGAGTCACATGAATACATATTAATTTTATTTATTTCAAATCAATCTAACAAAGCATTTATTTGTAGGGACAATATGCCCAACGAAAGTCTAATCTGCTCAACGGATGGAGATTCGCTCAATGGATGGAGATCTACTCAACGGAATCCAAATTCGCTTGGGGGATTTGGACCTTAGAGCATCCTTGCACTTGAGGGCAAATTCTCTAAATGTAGGTCTCTTGCGCTCAATGGATGATCCGCTTAGCGCAAGATTCTTAGCTCAATGGATTTTGAATCCGAGAATTCCTAGAGCAAATCTGCTTAGTGCAAAACCCCTATGCTCAACAAATTATGCAGAATAGGGGTTCTATAGAACTGGGAACACGTGTTTTCAAAGCACCAAACACAAATCTCTAGCACACCAAACACAACAAATCCCACGAAAATATATCAAAACACTAGCTTCCCTTACATTTTCTTAGCCTAATAGTGGTGTTCTTCCTGTACAACATAGATTTCCAATCTTGGTGTTCCAACCAGCTCTTCAAGCACCTAAATCACAAGCTTAAACATATCACTACTAGTCCCTAACCGATTTAAAACGCAAGGAAAAAGAAATCCCTACACCTATCCAAAAGCTTAAGAGGTGAAACTTAACACAAAAAACTTACCGAAATGAGAATCCAATCGTTGGGAATGGTTACTCCCTTCAAGAGCTCTCCAATGGGGGTCTTAAGTATAGGAAAAGATAAGGAAAGGGATGAGAAATCTTAAAGAGAAGATGAGAGACTTGGAGAGAAAAGGGTTCTAGAGAGAGTAGGGTCCTTGGAATAATGAAGGGTGAAGGACCCAAACTCTTCCTTTATACTCTTTTTAAACTTACTCTAACTCTTTATCCTTCACTAATCCAAGTTACTCATTTCAATAAAACTAATTTTCCTCTTAATCCTTACAAAAATCTTCAGATTTATCAGAAGAAAATAAGAACTCTTCATCAATGTATAAACAATTACCCAAATTGAATCACACCCTTTAGTAATTGAACCTTATTTTACTATATATATTTTCATATTTTTACACATTTTAAGTATTTCAAGAACAAAGAAGATAAAATATGAGTTAGCAAAATTATTTTTTATGCGCATAAATTAATTTATCTTTTTTAGTTAATTTTTCTATTTGGTTATCTATTATTCTAATTTTATATTTACATTTGACTAAACCTTTTTAATGATAACTTATTAATCATATTTATTATTTATCTTTTAAATCATTTTAGTTTTTATATTAAATTATTTAATGAATGATATATTTATGTTTTTTTTTCTTGTTTCTTAAATTAATTAATTTAAAAAAAAATACAACATATGAGATGAGTAAATTAAGATTTGTTTATTGTTAAAACATAATAAGAGATGGACATCCAAAAGGAGCACTATAGTTAGATTACATCCTGAGGAAGAAATGAAAACTTATATGGGACAATGAACAATGAACAAAGTTGGTGATACATAAAAATAACTTAGCCAATTCAATTAATTTTTTATTAAAGAAGACAAGAAACCTCCTCATTTCTTTTATAGTGATGACGATGTACATTTATTGTAATAAATTCTTCACAAGTAGAGGTAAGGAGATGGAGATCATGATTATAACTAGCCAAATCTACTTGGAGGTGGCAGCCAAAGCTTTGGAAGACGCACATTGAAAGAATAATACTCATAGAATGCATATATTTGACAAGTGGAGCATAAGATTTTTGGTGGAGGAGATAGAAAATCTAGGAGAAGTCTGACTAGTAGGGTGATTCGTAGTGAGACTAGATAAATTGAGGTATAATTGTAACAAGTTTTAAAAAGTTCACATGCCATGTTCGTATGCATTTACTACATGCAATCAAATACATTATGATTTCAACATATATACATTGCTCCTATTTATATCTTTGATATAGTTTCTAAGATATATGAAAAATATTTTGGAGAACTCAAACATAAAAAATTATTGATCAATTTACATTAGACGAACTTTGTATCCAAATCTAGAAATAAAAAGAACTTCAAAGAATTGATCCAAGCAAAACTAATAAACATGGAAATGGATATTAGAAAATAAAAAAAGACCATTCTAAAAAAATAGGAAACTAAGGATCACATTTAGGTCATTCATGAATAATATAACCTCAATAAGTTTTTCCCACTTTACTATCAATGTGCATTAACTTTATTTCGATAAGTTTACATTCTATCAATTCCATTATATTTCACTCCTTCACTTTCTCATTCACTTTTATCATTCATCACTTAATATTAAATATTATTAAATTATTCAATTTATATAATTTACAAGAATTAACCAACTTCATTATTTTTTTTCAATTATAAAAATTTATATTTAATAATTATTTTATTTAGAGGTGTTCGCGGTACGGTTTGGATTAGTTTTTTTACTAAAAATACATCCAAACCAAATACAAAAGTTTTTTGTGGTTCGGTTTGGAACAAAAAAAATCCGAACCAATCCAAACTAATTTTAGTGGTTTGGTTTGAATCGATTTTTATAATTTTTAATTTTTAATTTAATTTAATTATTTATTAAAGATAAATTTATTTTTATTTTTATTTTTAAAATTAAAATATAATTATAGTAAATATGTTACTTAGAAGTTAAAAAATATAATGAATAATAAACTATTAAAAACATAACTATTACTAGACGCTATATAAGTATAACATTAGTTTATGAATGATTTTAATAAGAAAAAAACAAAAAATCGTAAATCGAGAATAATAATATTATATAAGAATGAGTGTAAGTCAAGTAATTTTAATAATTTAATAACTTTTAAAGTTGTTATTTCATTACTTAAATTTTTAGTATTATTAAAAATTGAAATCATATATTATTTTAAGATAGAATATTAAAACTCTTATATCTCTCACTACTTATTCATCAACACAATTTGATTCATTTAGAGACCTAGATGAACACTACTATAAAGAAAAATCTCAACTCTGTAAAAAAAAAACCCTGGTAAAAATAAAATTAATTGAAATGAACTTGAATCCCAAATTAAAACAGAGAAATAATAAAAAATTTATCCAGTAAATATTGAAATACATAATAAGACAAACTATAAGTACGAAATTAATTGAAATATAAAACATGAACAAATAAAAAGTAAATCAAATTAAGAAAATCATATCACTTGAAATGAAAATAATGATTTAAATAGAAAGAAAGAATGTGTAATGATTTAAATAGAATGTGAGAATGTGTAATGATTTAAATAAAATGTGAGAATATGGTGGTGAAGATGAATTGGAATAAAGGTTAATGATATGATAGCGAAATATGTAATAAAAAATGTTAGATTTTTTTAAAGTAAAATTAAAAATATAATTATATTTTAATAAAGTATTGCGGTTCAGTTTGGTTTGAATGCGTTCTGAAATGTCAAACTACAATCTAAACCAAACTCCGTGATTTTAGAAAGAAAAAATCTAAAATATCCAAAAGTTTGCGACTTTAATCGATTTTCGATTTTTTGGATTGGTTTTCGATTATTTTTTTAGATCGGTTCGATTTTAAACACTCCTAATTTTATTTAATCCTATAGTTATTTTTATGATAGAAAAATTAATATTAATAATTATGATAAATTATAATTTAATCAAACACTTCTAAATATTTTCCAAACTTTGCATTGTGGTCAGAATAATAGTTTAAAACTAACAATGGTAAGATAAATGCGAAGACTTCAAAAGTCTCTAATTAAAATCAAAAAAAGAAAAGGACTTTGATTTGATAACCCAATACTAGACTAGAAATTGTCGTGGACAAAATTCCAATTGAAGAACAAAATAACTTTGATTTGATCAAATAAAAGTATTACAAAATTATGAAAGTTTATATAGATTAAAGTAGACATGTTATATATAATATATAAATGTATGTAATATAAAAGAAAAATTTCTCAAAATAAGGAATCGATATAGGATATAGCAAAAGTTAATGTGCCAATTGCTCTTAAAATATATCCTATCAACTTGTGGATGAGTTATTTCTTTTATCTAATTGTTTTTTTTTATGGAGTTATTTTTTCTTGTATAATAAAATACGATTATTGTAATCATATTTTAAGACAAAATAATAAGATGAGTCATATATTAAAAAATAACATAATTTATTCATATTTTATCTCCATCAATCACAAGATATTGATTATTATAACTCAACTCATAAACTAAACTAATATGTGTGTCACATTATAATTTTGATAGTGAATCGCCTTATACATAAGATAACACTACTAGTATTCCTCACCTATACTGACCTATCTCTCTATAACCCTAAGGGTACAATCAACAATCTTCATATTGACTTTTCACCACCTTATCTTGTAATCTAAATGACCAAAACAACAAATGGATTTTGAAATCTCATTGAATCTGAATTAACATAATTACCACACTAACAATTATTTGTATCTCCTTAATACCAAACAATATACACAACTTACATATCTTTTATTTTATATAAATCATAAATTTAACATTCTTGACGTACACTCGCTTAAGCGAGCTCCTCTCACTTCAGTGATGTGACACTTTTCTTTCTCAAAAACTTTTTTAATTAATAATGCGAAAAATAAAAAGTAAAAGGATTCACATGTATTTACTTAATAAATAAAAACTTACAAAAGTAAGGAAATATCTTATTATGAGTAATATTTCCTACCAGAAGAACGGTGGTAAACCGTATACCAGTACACCAAGTAAGTTTCCAATAAAGAGAAATGGGTCAGTAAAGGATACTCTTAAATACTAATCTTTTCTAGCTAGAATTTTCCTAAATATGCACTCACTCTCACACTCTCACACTACCACATTATTTATCTAGTAACAATAATAACTCTTTTCATATGTGAAAAATTAAATAAAATATTATTAGGCATTAAAACTGTCTTTATAAGTTTTTGACGCTCAAACTTCAAATCAACTTCTTTAAAATAAATAAATTCTTTATGCCCCGACGTCACACCTAATCAGAGCATCCTAAAATCAAGACATAGAAAACATATGCTTCATCAGCCAACTCTTCTTTGTCCTCATCAAATATATGTTTACCTATAAGAATATTCAGCCCAAAAATATTTTCCTTTCTCATTATGGCTGGAATAATAGTAATGACTTTAAAATTAATAAAATGGTACGAGGATCAAAAGTCTCTAATTAAAAGAAAAAGAAAAAGAAATCAAATTTGATTGGATAAAAGCTCAAACCTTTATTGACTTACATCTCACGTTGTATAGCGTGTGAAACACCTTTTTCACAAATAAAATGCACAATCCATTCCTTTTAATAAATATCAAAATAAGAAATGAAAAATAAAATAATTTTTTCATAAATTAAAAGTAATTAATATATTAGTTAAAAATAATAAAATTAAAATAATGTAAATTAATTTTACAAATTATAAACTAATATAAATTTATTTATTTTCTATTTTATTATTTTAAAAATATTTATAAAAAAAAATTCTCTAAACGTACCAACCACATTGAGAGTCAAAGTAAAGAGTGGCCGACCAAACCTTACACTTTCAACAATCTGATTAATATGTTGACTTTAATGCAACGAACATTCATAATTTCTCAAGAAAAGAAGACTAAGCTTTTACATCAATAATAACTTTTCGGAAAAGACTAAGAAATTCTCAACTCAACCTATAACTAATATCTCATTCATCTCAAATAATATTTATCTTCTGAAGTCATCTTAAATAATATTCATATTTTCTTTCATTTTTAAAAAATTATTTATTTTCATTATGCTTTTAATAAAATCACATTCATATCTCCTTTAATTTATATATAAAATAAAAAATGATAAATTATGTAAACGTAAGACATAAAAAATATAAATGACTAAATTATATGTTTTATAACAAAATAAATAATTAATAAAATCATTTATATCTATTTTTAAATATTATAAATGTAAGTTTTATTTATTTGATTTTTAAAATTAAATTTTATAAATTAGAAAAAAAAAATCACTTGCTCAAACTGGATCGACTGGTTAATTGTTTTTACTAACTGTAGAAAAAAATAATTTTGTATGAATTCAAAATTTTTAAATTTATGAATTCAAAATTATGTAGAAAAAAAAAATAAAAAAGATAACTTGAGAAAATGGTACAAAGAGGACTTCAAAAGTCTATTAAAAAAATAGAAGAAAACAATTTGAATTCACATTACATAACTAGTGAGAATCATCCCGGTTCAGGTTCTACGCCACGTTGCTATAGTTTTTATTTTATTTTATTTTATTGGTAAAAATAAATATATTTATAAAATTGGTAGTAGAAGTACCAAAACAATTACAAAGTACATAATTATAAAAAGATGTGCTGAAAATTCAGCAATTAACAAGATAAGTATTCCTCCCGTTACTATTCAATAACTTAACCTACCCTACACAATATAAAAGATTTATACACCATTGAGTAAAAGTTCCAAAATTCTTGTTTACTCTATTGATGATCCACGACCAAGTTCTGACTTGAATTAAACCAAAAATCTCTTCAGCACTTACCTTTTCATTCCGGAATAAAACCTCATTTCTATGTAGCCAAATAGACCACACCACTCCAACCCAGAGTATATTCCATACACTCTTAAAATATTTATTTCCAGTCATCCAACAATGTTGAAGTAAATGTTTTTTTAAATTACTTGCCCTACATGTATTTATTTCAAACCACAAATAACATTTATCCCAAACAACACTAACTACCTTACATTCAAAAAATAAATGTTCAACGTTTTTACTTTGCAGTCCACATAAATCACAATTGAGATTTTCCAATTAGATTCCTCTTTTTGTAAGTTGTCCTTTGTTGCTATTCCTCCAATTGCCGTTCTTTGTTCTTCAAACCAAATGTACTGCTTTAGGAATTGCTTTAATCTTCCATAGCCTTGTGAAGAATTCTCTATCCTCCTCCTGCAAGTCTTGGTCTTGTTGAAAATTCTCCCAAATAAGATTATATGCAGAATGTACGAAGTAACTTCCAAACTCACCACTCTTCCATAGTCATTTATCTTCGTCACCCTCTTTTGACTGCTTAGAATCTATAATATTTATTAATCTTTCCAATAGGAGTTCTTCCCACTGAAATCACCCCCTCCTCCACCTCATATTCTACTCCCATTCACCTTCCTTCCAGCAACCCATTTTCCTCAATAGTTTCATTCTGATTGTTAGAGTTAAGATACAACCTATGGAATTTGGATTTAAGTGTTTCATCCCCTACCCATTTGTCATGCCAAAACTTAATCTTCCTATCATTCCCCATCTTCCATTCAATTTCATTTTGAAACCATTTCCCTCCCACTTCATTTGCCCCACAAATTTTTCTTAGATCTCTTCATCAAGTAGAACAATCATTTTCTCCTATCAAATCATCTAGATCTCTCCACCAAGTAGAACAATCATTTTCTCCTATCAAATCATGTAGACCTCTCCATCCCCCATATTTTGATAACATTACCTGTTTCATTGCTATAGTGACACATTCAATTTACAAGAATAAATAGAATTAGATTCAAAAATGAAAATTCATTCACAATCATTCAAATTGATTCTATACAAAATTTTTGGACTCCTTATAAAGAACTTATAACATAATTGGAATAAAAAAAAAATAAAAGAAAGCAAGAAAGGAGGATTAAAACAGAAAAGAGAAGAAAAGCGTAAAAGAAAGGAAAAAAGAATGTGTGGCACATATGTTTTCCAATAACCCCTCAAGTTGGATCATGGATATTAATCATGTAAAGCATGTATATCATGTATTTAAAAATACTGGATTCAAGAGACTTCGTTAGGATGTCAGCGATATATTGAGTGGAGGCAATGAGGAATAACTGAAATAACTTGGCCTTGAGTTTCTCCCACACAATGTGGCAATCTATGTCTATATTCTTTATCCTTTCATGAAATATGAGATTAGAGGCCATATGTCTTGTAGCTTGGTTGTCACCGTATAACACAAAAGTGGAGAAAAGAGGCACATTAAGGTCTCTAATTAGGTAATGCAACCACTAGATCTCATAGGTGGTAGTGGTCATGGCTCTATACTCAGCTTCTGAAGAGGATTGTGAACCAGTGGACTGCTTCTTTGACTTCTAGCTGATCAGTGACAAACCAAGAAAAATGCAAAATCTTGTGGTGGATCACCTTGTATCTAGACAAGCGACCCAATTTGAGTTATTGAAAGCTTTCAACTGCAATTTTGATTTCTTGGGTAAGAAAAGTCCTTCAACAAGAGAGTTCTTTATGTATCTAAGAATGCGCTGAGCTGCCTTAAAGTGTTGAGTGGTAGGATTCTACATAAATTGGCTGAGAAATTGTATAGTAAAACTGATATTCAGCTTGGTGTTGGTTAAGTATATTAATTTCTCAATGAATCGTTGATATTTAGTGATGTCTTGAACGGGAATTCCTTGTTTGAAGAATGGTTTGGTGTCTTTAGCCATTGGTGTCATGTATGGTTTAGCATTATTTAATCCAGTCTCGGTCAGCATATCAAGGGCGTACTTTCGTTGATGAATACGTATATCCTCACATGATCTTGCAACTTCAAACCCCAGAAAAAACTTTATCTTTACCAAATCTTTGACTCTAAAGGTCTTGTCTAGAAATTCAGTGACGTCTTGGATATCAGTTTTGGAATTCTCTGTTAAGATAATATCATCTACATATACAAGCAAAGTTGTGAATTTAGTTTTCTTAGTAAACAAGGAATGATCAAATGCAGATTCATTGAAACCAATAGCTTTGAGGGAAGAAGAGAGCTTGGCAAACCATTTCCTACTAGCTTGTTTTAGTCCATATAGGGACTTTAGGAGTTTGCAAACCTGGTTGGGTTTTTCAATGGTTAATCCCGGTGGTATCATCATGTAGACTTCTTCATTAAGGTCACCATGAAGAAATGCATTATTTACGTCTAGTTGATGTAAGTACCAATCTTGTGTGGTTGCTACAACAAGAATTATCCTCACAGTTGTAAGCTTAGTCATAGGTGAGTAAGTATCAATGTAATCCACTTCCATTTGTGTGTAACCCTCAGCAACCAAGCGGGCCTTATATCTTTTAATGCCTCCATCCACTTTGTATTTTATTTTATATACCCATTTACAGCCAATGAGATTCTTGCCTGGAGGTAACTCAGTGATAGACCATGTTTTGTGTAAATTTAAGGCCTTTAGTTCTTCTTCCATAACTTTACACTATATAGGAATCTGCCTTGCTTGATTGTAATTTTTTGGCCTCATTTGTAGAAATGGTTAGTGTAAAATGCATTTTTATGGCTCAGAAGAGAAGTTATTGGATAGAACCTTGTACCAATATTGTTATTATCACATGTGCCGACAAAATTGGTAATTTGGTGATGATAATCTTAAAGATATGCAAGAGTGCACCTATTCCTCATTGATCTTTTGAGATTGTTGTTGTTGTCTTCCTATGTATGTGTTTCTTCCTCTAAAAACATGGTTATTTTCGAGATTGATTTGTATTGGTGGATCAATAAAGACATCAAAATGTTCACTATCTTTATTGTTAATGTTATCAGCATTAAGAATTCTATTTTGGAAAGGGAGAATATATTCATGAAAGATCACATTTTTGGAAATAAGGATTTTCCTAGTGTATATCAAGTAACTTGGTACCAGATTTAAAACTTAGAAAGCAACATTTTCTAGCTCAAGTATCAAATTTGGTTCTATTTCTTTCAATAGTGGAAGCATAGCAAAGAGAACCAAACACTTTCATATTAAGAAGATCAGGTGCTTGATTATGTAATAATTCATAGGGAGTTTCATTGAAAATAATAGGAAAAATTCTATTTATTAGATGCACAACATGAGATACAACATAAGTCCAATATATGTCGGGCATACCAGATTGAAAAAGGAGGCTTCTAGATAATTTAATGATTTTATTAAGTTTTGCACATATATATATAAGATTAAAGGAAAAGTCTGGAATATACAAGATATTTTTTATTGAAAAACAATAAGAAAACTTCACTATTCCTGCATGGTCAGCAAAGACTGAAAACTTATTTGGCAGATTCACCAAAATTGGTTTGATTTTATAAAATTTAGAGAATTGAGAAATGTGATTTGCCACATGATTCATGGCTCCAGTATCCAGTATCCAAAAATTGGAAATTTGCTTACCTTCTCCAACATGATCATGATCAAAAGTAGGATCAATAATAATGTTGTTAATTTTATGAGTCATTATTGTTTCTTTTCAACATGGTAGGTAGCAATGGTAACTTCATTTTTCTTGGGAGATTTTCCAGAGGTTCCACAAGTGAAACTGTTGATGCTAGAATCATTTCTCTATTTGAACCATGGTGGATAGCCATGCTTGGAATAACACTCTTCCATTATATGATTCATTTTATTACAGTAAGTGCATTGCTTACCTTGACTTTGGTCTCTTCCCCTTCCTTAAGGTCTCCAGCTGTTGTTTTGTCTTCCCTGCTGCCTCCAGTTAGTTTGGGCATTAACAACATTAACAATGATTTTTTCCTTCAGTAATGTTGCTTCCTACCAGTTTCCTCTCTTGCTGGAGTACTAAGGAGAAGACCCAGTTAACACTAGACAGTGGTTCCATCATCAAGACCTGTATTTTAACAGTATTGTAGGCATCATTTAGGCCCTTCAAGAATTAAATAACATTCTCTGATTCCCTATATCTCACAATGATTTTCGTAACATCACATCTGCACTTTGTCTCACACTTACAACTGAGATTTGGTCTCAAAGAATCAAGTTCTTTCCATAGTATTTTAAGATCAGTAAAGTATTCAAAAATTGTCCTTTCTCCTTGATGGATGGAATGCATTTCTTGAAGAAGATCAGAAATTTTAAAATGATCTCCTTTAGAAAATCTTTCTGCAAGATCATTCATGGCCTGAGCCATCTAAAAGATGATCATAACATTGCATCTCTCTTAAGCATAAAAAAGGACATCATTTTTATCCGGTTAAGTGATGCTTCAATTAAGAAATTTGAATTTATTTTTTGTTAAAAAGGCATGCTTCATGTCTCTACTCCATGAGTGATAATTCGTCCTATTGAGTTGAGAGCTAACAAGAATCATACCAGTATTCTCACTTGGATGAAGGTAATACAGGCTGGCAAGGTTCATGGAATTCTCCATGTCATTGACAGCAAACATGGTTGAAGAAAGAAAAGGAAAGAATAAAAGAATTCACATGTAAGAGATCAAAGTAAATGAAAGCGAAAAGCGAAAGCAAAGGAAATTTACCCACTCTAATACCAAATTGAGAATCACCCTAGTCCAGTTTCTACACCACACTACTAAAGTGACATGCTCAATTTATAGGGATGAACAAAATTGGATTCAAAGATGAAAATTAATTCACAATCATTCGAATTGAATTCATACAAAATTTCCGTGCTACTTATAAGGAACTTACAACATAATTAGAATGAAGAAAAATAACAAAAAATAATAAAGAAGGATTAAAGAAAAACGGAAAAGAGAAAAAAAATACGGGAAAAAGAAAAAAGGAAAAATTTGAACAATGACATATATGTTTTTCAATATACACGTTATATTTTTCAATAGCTTTAATATGTTTACAATTATTTAAATTAATATTCATAATGATCTAAAAATGGATAGAATAAAAAACAATTAGTAGTATATATATATATTTTTAATTCTATTTATAATTTTTTTCTACTTTTTTAAATTAGGAAGGAAATATGTGATTTATTATATATATATATATGCAAAGATTATATGAAATATAATATAATAAATTTATATAGACTAAATTAAACATGTTATATATAATATATAAAATATAACAAAATATAATATGTATATAATATTCTATACTTAAAATAATATCTTAACATGACATCATGTGCATTAATCTTTTTATTCAACCGTCTTTCTTTTATTGTGGAATTATATATTATTACGTAATAAAACATGATTATTGTAATTATATTATGAGATAAAAATAAAAATAGTTATTATATTAAAAAATACCATAACTAAATTATATCTCGTATATGTATATTAGAATATATATATATATATATATTATTATTATTATTATTTTTATTATTTTGAAATTTATAAACTAATACATATATTTGATTAGTGGACTAATACTGATGATTAGAGTTCCATTTACTTCTCTTGTACACAAGGTAGGGTAGTATATGTAATATCCTTCTACCTAAAATATTTTTACTTAATAAATATAATAATACAGAAAATATAAAATAAAAAATTCACATATATTTATTTCGCTAAATAAAATTAATTAAAATCAAGAATTCAAAATTCAAAATTAAATATTTTTAAGTACAAAATAAAATTTTAAGGTCCCCACCTTAACTCTCGTGTAAGCGATCTATCATTACTAGAACTACCTCTTCTATTATTGCGCTTGTTATCACTCTTTGAAGACTACACAATTCTACACAAGTGTTCCAATGTTTTAATAATGATCAAGAATCAGGACAACAAAGGAAGATCAAGATATTCCAAAGAAATTCAACTGAGAAGTTCAAGAAAACTAAAGTTGGAAACTCAAAGATTTACAAGACACACAAGATGAGAAGACTTTTGTTGGTAGTTAGATGTGTCCTATGCTAAAGGGAGTGCCTGATGTTGAAAGGTAATCATCACTCAGCTCAGAGATTTTCTCAAGAAAATTAATTTTAAAAATATAAATAAAAAGAATTTTTAAATATTTTCAAAAAGTATCCGTTGCATAAAAATCTCCTAAAATAAAGGTTGATCATAAAAATCTCCTAAAATAAAGGCTAATCTAGATACATATTTTTGTACGTTGGAGATTTTTTGGAGAGAATAATAACTGATTTCAAATTAAAAATTAAATAAAAATTAGTGAATTTTTGACTATTTATAAAGCAAATCAAGATTTATCAAATACACTTCTTCTTTACATCTTGAGCCACAAAAATTCACATTTGAAATATCTTCTGTGCTTATATTTTTCTGAGAAAGTCTTGAGAAGATTCTGAGTTAAGCTGGTGCTACAATTTGATATCTACACTCTAGGTGATATTGTTTTTGTGTTCATCCTCTAAGACTATTCAGAGGAGGTGTTTGTCATTCCTTGTGTGATTCAAGGAAGGTGTTTTCATTCCTTGTGTAACTCAAGGAAGGTGTGACAATCTCTTGTGGGTTACAACAGATAGTGAGGCTCAATCTTTAGTTTTCTATTTTGCATGTTTCACTTGTATTAATGGTTGTAAAACTCTGATTAATTAAAGATAGTGAGAGTGTGTGATCATCTCAAGTTGAGGTGATTGGGAACTGGATGTAAGGTTAAGGATTTAACTCGAACCAGTATAAATCTCTGGTGTTATCTTTCTCTTTCCTTTATCTTTTATTTCTGTTGCGTATTTATAAATTTTGCTTGACTAAATAAATCAAGAGGGATAAAATAAAAGAAAGTGATTAAAGTTTTTTTTGTTTGTACTTACACGGGCCGAGTACCTCTCGGACGTCTTCAGTTCTTCTAGTATCCTAGCTGACAGTGGACCGAATGGAGGGGTACCTGTGATTGCACTCCGACGCTCAAGTCAGTAAGAGATCAACAAGGTTTAGAGTAAATATAGAGAGTAATGAGAATGAATGTTACCTGGTTACCTGACCCTCAATTTATAATAAAAAAAAGGGTAACAGAATACCTGAGTGGGTAGTAACTAACTACCCACTACGCGAGATCTATGCTGTGTGGGCTTCAGTTAGGATAAGTCGAGATGATATTGGTCAAGAACGACAACCCATCGGCCAAAGAGCCGATTAAAGGCAAGCCGATACCTATCCGGTACATTGTTTATTTTATTACATATTATTAATCAAACAAATAATTCAATCATATTAATTTCCTTTATTTCAAATCAATCCAATAAAACATTTATTTGTAGGGACAATCTGTTGAGCAGAAATCTAGTATGCTCAACGAATAGAGATATAATATCCTCAACGGATAGAGATATGTTCACCCGAATCCAAATTCACTTATTAAACACAGTAAATGGATATTAAAAAATAAGAAAGACCATTTCTAAAAAAAACAATCACAGGAAACTAACCATCACATTTAGGTCATGAATAATATAACCTCAATAAGTTTTTTCCACTTTAATATTAATCACCATTAACTTTATTTCGATTAGCTCTACATTTTATCAATTCCATTATATTTCTCTCCTTCTCTTTCTCATCTACTTTTACTATTCATCACTTGATATTAAATATAATTAAATTATTCAATTTATATAATTTACAAGAATTAACCAACTTCATTATTTTTTTTCAATTATAAAAATATATATTTAATAATAATTTTATTTAATCCTATAGTTATTTTTATGATATAAAAATTTTAATACTAATAATTATGATAGATTATAATGTAATCAAACACTTCTAAATATATTCCAAACTTTACATTATGGCCAGAATTATAGCAATGACTTTAAAACTAACAAAATGGTAAGATAAATGCGAAGATTTCAAAAGTCTCTAATTAAAAAAAAAAAAAAAAAAGGACTTTGATTTGATAACAACTAGAAGCTGTCGTGGTCAAAAATTCCAATTGAAGAACAAAATAACTTTGATTTGATCAAATAAAAGTATTAAAAACTTATGAAAGTTTATATAGATTAAAGTAGACATGTTATCTATAATATATATAAATGTATCTAATATAAAAGAAATTTTTCTCAAAATAAGGAATCTTTGTATAAGATATAAGATATAGCAAAAGTTAATGTGCCTATTGCTCTTAAAATATATCTTAACAGCTTGTGGATGAGATTTTTTTTCTTATGTAATTGTTTTTTTTATGGATTTTTTTCTTATATGATAAAATACGTAATCATATTGTAAGAAAAAAAATGTGAGTCATATATTAAAAAATAACATAATTCTTTCATATTTTATCTCCATGAATCACATAATACTTAAATCATTACATGCATCATATATTTATATGTACATTTTCTATAAGATATTAGTTAATATATATATATATATATATATATATATATATATATATATATCACATTACAATCTGGATAGTGGATTGTCTTACACATAGGTAACACTATTAGTGTTTCTCACCTATATTGACTTAAGGGTACTATCAACAATCCTCATATAGAATTTTCACCACCATATCTTGTAATCTAAATGACCAAGACAACAAATGGACTCTAAAATGTCATTGAATCTGAATTAACATAATTAGCACACTAAAAACTATTTGTATCTTCCTAGTACCAAACAATATACCCAACTTACAATTTAAAGTTGATTTTGGATATTAATTCTAATGACTCAACTCAACCACCTACCACAAAAAATTTTAAGTGATTCTAAGCACCAACTCTACCAGCTTAGCTTAGGCAAAAAGCACATTACATATGTTTTATTTTATATAAATCACAAATTTAACATTTTTGGCATACTCTCGCTTAAGCGAGCTCCTCTTACTTGAGTGATGTGATACCTTTTTACCCCAATTTTTTTTAATTAATAATACAAAAAATAAAAATTAAAAGGATTCACATGTGTCATAAATAAAAACTTAAAAAAAGTAAGAAAATATCTTACAGTAATATTGCCTACTAGAACGAGGGTAGTAAACAGTGAACTAGTACACCAGGTAAGATCCCAAAAAAGAGAGGTGGGTCACTAAAGGACACTTTTAAATACCAAGTTTTTCCTAACTAGAACTTTTCTATATATGCACCGTCACACTACCGTATTGTTTATCCAGTAACAATAACAATTCTTTTCAAATGTGGAAAATCGATTAAAATATTATTAGGCATTAAAATAGCGTTTATAAGTTCTTGACGATAAAACTTCAAATCAACTTCTATAAAATAAATAATATCTTTATGTCCCGACGTCACACCTAATCAAAACATCCCCCAAAATCAAGACATAGAAAACCTATGTTTCATCAGCCAATTATTCTTTGTCCTCATCAAAGATATATTCACCTATAAGAATAATTAGCCCCAAAAATACCAACCACATAGACAGAAGAGTGATGAATATATCTCACATATGTTATAGGTACATATAAGAAAATAGGCAAAACTAAACACACACACATCATACGCACCGATACACACTTAGTCACAAGCTCATTCCACTAACTTAAATGCATTAATACTCTTATGCTCTTAGCTCTAAATGCATGTGTAGCATCACACAAAACACACATATGAGTAGTCTAAGAGTACATGAATCGGATCAAAAGACCTTCACAATCCATTCTCACTAAACGAGTCTAACAGAAGCCATTCGGGATAGTATAGCTGGTCATGGTGATGCCTTATTTCAACTCTCAAATGAGAGGTTCCCTACTCTAAAATCCCCAAGGTCAAGGTAGAAGACCATAAAGACCCTCCTTCATAGATCGCATCTACCCCCAAGAAAGTATGAATGAATGAAATATGTACACGTCAATGCATCACACATAAATGCACAACTCATCGCATATCTCAAATGACCAAGCATAACTTGCAATTTTACATTGTTAAGCCTATGTTTAAACTTCTCAAATGACTAAGTATAACTTGGAATTTTACACGGTTAAGCCTATGCTTAGACTTCTCAAAGCACACAAATAACTCGCAAACTCATTGTAAACATATCAAGAACTCATGTCATAAGCATCTCAAAACTCAACATAAATTTAACACGACCCAAATCACAAATAACTCGCCATTAAATCATATTTCATTAAAATAATGAGGGCTTATGGTTGCCTCAGTGCAAATAAAATCCTACTGAGGCTTAAGGGTTGCCTCTCTATCCAAAATTTTCATAAGTACACATGCATGAGATATTCTCCACTCCCTCTCTTATCTCGAATGAAGATATGTGACGTCTTAGATGCTAGCCCTCGTGACACCTTGAGATGTTATGCTTCGCAATGCTTTGAGATGTTACGCTACGCAACGCCTTGAGATGCTACACTCTCAACTCTTCACATGTTGTCTCCTCCAAGATTTTTTCCCAACGTTAGGGAAAATTTGGGATGAAAAATATAAAGGGTTTAGTGCCTATTTATATAAGTAGACTCGGGTTTTTGAAGATTAAATCCAACTCATAATATCTTTAGAGATATTAACAACTTGACATTATCTTTTTAAAATATCAACAACCCTGCATTATCTTTATAAAATATTAATGATCTCATAATATTTTTCTACCTAACTTTATTTTATTTTATAAACAATTTTATTTTATAATCTAAATCTAATTAAATATTTATTTAATTGAATAATTAAATTATAATATATATATATATATATATATATATTCATTTATTATATATTTTTTTGTAAAAAAAAAATAGGATGTTGCAAGTGAGAATAGGCCCATTTGTTGTTAAGACTCCTACCTTGATTAAGTGATTTGTCACTGCTAGAGTCACCTCTTCCATTACTAGTCTCTTACTCGAGAGAAATTTCTTTGCTTGAGAATTAAAAATAAAAAATAGTAAAAATGAGATGTGGAACACATATTTTTTTAAACATTCAATAATATATTTTCACATTTAATCATTACAACCCATCATTACAATATCTTGGTTCAAAATATCACCGTTTCATGGATAATATTCATACAAAAGCTTAAAACCAAGGAAAAAAAATCATACATCCATAACCATGACTCCTTAATGATAATCTTCCAATAATATATATCCTTATGCTTTCATTCCTGTTGGGAAAATTCCATATTGACTAAAAATGAGGCCGAACTATAATACATAAGTGAGGTGTAAACCTCACCTTTTGAACTGGTTTTGAGGGTGAGTTAGGCACCGATAATCACTTTCTACATTACCATGTCAGAACACAATAGAATATTGTTCTGTCTTATTCATTATTCTGAAATGAATATATATTCAAATATATTATTGCACATTATATGTGCATTATTTCTATCATTTATTATCCTTCCTATAAATCTGCTAAGAATATTATGTACATAATGATAATATTACGTACATAATTAGATTACATAATTCTTACCCAATCACAGATTTTCCTCAAAATAATATCTCAGCCCAACCCCCCCCTCAAGTTGGTGCATGCAAATTTTGGATGCCCAACTTGGGAAGAAAGAAATCAAATTGACGTTTTCCGAGTGCTTTAGTAAAAATATCAGTAAGTTGACTAGAAGTAGTGACATAAGCCGTTGCAATAGTGCCGTTCAAAATTGCATCTCGTATAAAATGACAATCAATATCTATATGTTTCGTGCGTTCATGAAAAACGGGATTAGCAGCAATATGCAGGGCCGCTTGACTATCACAATAAAGCTTCATAGGACGTAGATGACCAATACCCAAGGAATGTAGAAGACCTTTCAACCACGTAAGTTCACATGTAGTGTTGGCCATTGAGCGATATTCCGCTTCAGCAGAGGAGCGAGATACAATATGTTGTTTCTTAGTTTTCCAAGAAATAGGTGAATTCCCAAGGAAAACAATCCACCCCGTTAGAGAACGTCTTGTCAAAGGACAAGTAGCCCAATCTGAATCACACCAACCATATAGTTAAAGATCACAATCTGCACGTAACATGATTCCTTGTCCAGGAGTACCCTTAAGATAACGAACTACACGAAGAGCAGCATCCCAATGTTCCTGATCAGGAGTTTGCATGAATTGAGCAAGCATGTGAACACTGTAAGAAATATCAGGTCGAGTAACTGAAAAGTAAATCAAACGACCAACTAGTCTTCGGTATTTGGCTGGATCAGATAAAGGACTCCCTGTGGCAAGCGGAAGATGATGATTTTGATCAAGAGGAAAGTTAGCAGGCTTGACACCTAAGAGACCAGTTTCAGTAACGATGTCAAGAGCATATTTTCGTTGGCATAAGAAAATACCAGTAGGACTTCTGGCCACTTCGATACCTAAAAAATATTTTAAGAGTCCAAGATCTTTCATGTGAAAATAGTTACTCAAGTAGGCTTTGAAAGCCTGAATAGTTTCTTTATTATTTCCAGATATTACAAGATCATCAACATAAACTAATACATTGAGGTGCAGATCATTATGATGAAGAGTAAAAAGAGAGAAGTCTGAATAGGATTGTGTGAATCCATATTTCTGTAATGCACTCTTCAACTTACCAAACCAACAATGGGGAGCTTGTTTCAAACCATATAAAGATTTATGTAACCTGCAAACTTGATTAGAATCATGAGATTTGAAACCTGGAGGTAGTTTCATATATACTTCCTCATCAAGGTCACCATGTAAGAAAGCATCGTGAACGTCCATTTGATGGAGTGTCCAATTCTTAGCAGCTGCAACTATAAGAAAAGTACGGACTATAACCTTCTTTGCAACAGGTGCAAAGGTCTCATGAAAATCTAATCCTTCAACCTATTTATTCCCCAAAACAACAAGGCGAGCTTTAAACCTTTCAATAGATCCATCTGCATGATATTTGATCCGATAAACCCACTTACTTCTAATAGCCTTTTTATTAGGAGGCAAAGATACTACAGACCAGGTCTCATTATTTTCAAGAGCTTGAATTTCTTCTTGCATCGCCTTTTGCCAATGTTCATGTTGAACAACATCAGCAAAGGTTTGTGGTTCAGTTTCTTTAGTAATGGCTGCCAAAAATTGCCTATAACGAGAAGAAAATTTATCACAACTGACATAATTAGCAATAGGATAGGATGTACCTGAGGAGTTGGATAGAACAGATGAACCGAGAGAGGGATTAATCTTATAAATTGTATTAGTCACATAATCACGTAATACAGTTGAAGGAATTTTTCTACGATAACCACGGCCCAAAGTTTCTGTATGCAAGGGTTCTAGTGCGCCCCCCCTGTCTATAACATTCTCTGATTCAATATCTAGTGTGATATCATTATTATGTGGGGCTCTATTTGGTATGGGAATAGATGAGAGACCATCTGATGTTGGAATAACTTCATTATTTGGTGAAGTATTTTCATTCAAGTGTGTCTTAGCTATAAGAGGAACTTCATCATCATCATCAATGGAAGCATGTGTAATAGAAAGCAGATTAGATAAAGTGGAATCCTGTTCAAGAGATAGGTTTGATGCAAATGGAAATTGATCTTCATAAAATACAACATCACGTGAGACCAAAAATGTTTTTAACTCAACATCATATAATTTCCAACCTTTCTTACCATAAGGATAACCCACAAAAATACATTTCCTGCTTCTGCTAGCAAACTTATCTCCTCCATGATACTGATTGTGAGCATAACATAACATCCAAAAACTCGAAGATGATTAAGATTAGGGGGTGTACCGTACAAAACTTCATAAGGAGATTTTCCTTTTAATATTGTTGTGGGAGTACGATTTATTAAATGACATGCGGCCAAAGTACAATGTCCCCAAAATTCAATGGGAAGATTACCTTCAAAAAGCAAGGCACGTGCAACATTTAGAATATGCCTGTGTTTACGCTCTACTCGCCCATTTTGCTGTGGAGTTCTTGTACAAGAAGTCTCATGCACTATACCATGATTATGAAAATATGATCTCATGGAGATAAATTCTGTACCATTATCACTTCGAACAATTTTTACCTTTTTGTTGAATTGACGTTCAGTCATGACAATAAATTGTCGCAAATACATGGAAACTTCTTTCTTGTCACTAACCAAATAGATCCAAACAACCCTTGAATAATCATCAACAATAGTTAAAAAATATCGAGCATCACAAAAGCTTGTATTTCTATAAGGTCCCTATAAGTCACAGTGAATTAACTGAAAAATTTCATTTGTTTTATTTTCACTTATAGGAAAACTTTCCCTTGGTTGTTTTACTCGAAAACAAATATCACATACCTCGTTACATGATTTATTTATTCTGCCATGATCCATCTTAAATAACATATCAATAGCTTTATGAGAAGGGTGCCCTAACCTTTTATGCCATAATTCACAAGAAGTTTCTGATGATGATTTCGTTACAGTTGCTGCTGTGACTATCTTCCCAAAATAATATAATCTCTCTCGTTGCTCACCTATTCCAATCAATTTCTTTGAAATGCGATTCCGAATAGTACAAGATTTGTCACCAAAATAAATCTCACAATCTAATTCATTAATCAATTGAGACCCTGAAATAAGATTGCAAGTTAAAGAAGGCACATAAAGAACATTTGTAAGTGTTAGAGTATGACTTAACACCACTGTGCCTTCCTTTGTAACTGGCATGTGTTCACCATTAGGAAGACCTACCGAACATTTTGTAATATCCTTAATATTAGTCAGACATGCTAATTTTCCAGTCATATGATGTGAGGCCCCTGTGTCAATAATCCAAGGCAAAGAAGTGCACTTACCACTCAGTTTTCCAGTAGCACTCAGATTTTCACTATCTCCCACCTTGATGCTGTTTAAAAGACTCACGAGTGTTTTCCATTGCTGATCAGTGATACCTTGAACATCGGATGAATTTGCTTGCGCAGCATAAACCTTGACAATACCACATCTTTCTTCAATTCCACGAGGACGATCTCCCCACCAATTTGGATAGCCTATTATCTGAAAACAATTATCTGAGTCATGTCCAAGACGATGACAATAAGTACATAGGACAATCTTGTCCTTTGTTGAATTTCGAGGTTTATCATAAGAAGAACAATTTCTCCTTATGATCCTCCCTTCATTCTGTCTGTTGATAACAAATATTTTTTTTTTTAGTAATTCTATTAACCTGACTCTGATACCACCATGTAGAAAGTGATTATCGGTGCCTAACTCACCCTCAAAACCGGTTCAGAAGGTGAGGTTTACACCTCACTTATATACTATAGTTCGGCCTCATTTTTAGTCAATATGGGATTTCCCCAACAATTCCACAAAATACCTTATTTTTAAATGAAAACTCTAAACCCTAGATAATTCTAAATTTATTCATTTTCCAAGTATTCTCCTTCCAAATCATAGTTACAAAATCTTAAAAAATTTGGGCAACATCATTTTATAAGAATTATTTCTCATTTATAAGACCCCATCTAAAAGAAAACTCTAACTTAAAAGAAAATCCACAATACACACCAAACTATGTTCTTGTTTCACTATTTGATTGGGTAGAATCCTCCATTATACCTTCAATTCCCTATTTCTTCTTTTGGATCTAAAATTCGAAAAAGAAATACTCATTAGCCTAACTTTACAAAGAACTTAGAAAAAACATTTAGTGAGATAAAATTTATGTGAAAATAAAATAATTTAGTCCTTTGTTTATAGAGTTTTAGAAAGAAACTAAAACTTATTTTATTATATATTTTCATATCATTACAATCTCCTCATTATAAAAAATTTTGTCCTAAAAAATGAATATACCAATAAATAGATAGAGATAGGATCCTCTCATTTGGTCCTTAAACTCCCACATGATGTTACTAGATCTACTAACCTTTATCATGTTGATCACTTGGTCTTAGAGTTGGTTATTATGATAGTCATCAATCCTCACTAGCTTAAATTCCATTAACAAATCATCCTTTGATTCTCATGTCATCAGACTCAAAAGATAATTTAAATCATAAACATACTTTTTCAATTTTTGGATACATGGAACACTTTATGTAGATTCACCAAATGGGGGGTGGAGGGGGTATAGATCTAACTTATAAGCTACTGAACCAACCTTCTTAAGTATCTGATATAATCCAATAAAGTTTAGAGTCAATCTCTTGGACATTATAGTCCTTTCTACATAAGTAGTAGGTTTCACTCTCAAGAATACATGATCCCTTTAAATAAACTCAAATGGTCTCCTTCTTTGATATACAAAGGATTTTTTCAATCCCATAGTAGTTTCAAGCTCATCTCAAATCTCTTGGACCTTCTTAGTAGTTTGTTGTAATAATTCTAACCCAACTATCACCTCTTCATCATGATACATACATAGAAGTGTTCCACTTTTTCTCCTGTATAAAACTTCATATGACGTCATTCTAATATTGGTATGGTAACTATTGTTATAAGTAAACTCTACTAAAGGAAGAATCGCATCCCAACTCCCCAAATAATCTAATACACAAGATGTTAATAAATATTCTAATGATTGGATCATTCTCTCTCACTGATAATGATATGTAGAACTTAATCGTAGTCATGTCCCTAACATCTCCTATGGTGTCTACCAAGTCTGGAGGTGAAGCTTGGATCTTAATCAAAGATAATGTTGGAAAACATCCCATGTAATATGACAATCTCTCTGTGTCAACTTAGCCATTAAAATTCCCATATATATTCGAAGGAAATGGACATTTTTTTGTCAATTTGTCAATAATTACCAAAATGAATCATACCTTTTAACAATCCAATATAAATAGGTGACAAAATCCATAGTAAAAATAAAACCATTCAATTCTCTATTTATAAAATTTTGAAAAGTAATTGAATCTTATTTTTATATATATATTTTTTCATGATATTACATATTTTAAGTATTTAAAGAAGATAAAATATGAGTTAGCAAAATTATTTGTCATGAAAATAAATTAATTTATATTAATTTTTTCTATTTGATTATTTATTATTAGAATTTTATATTTACATACGACTAAATTTTTTTAATGATAAATTATTAATAATATTTATTGTTTATTTTTTAATCATTTTAGTTTAATATTAAATTATTTACCACATGATATATTTAAATTTTCTCTAGTTTCTTAAATTAATTATTTTTTTTAAATACAATTTATGGAATGAGTAAGTTAAGATTCTTTTACTATTAAAAAATAGTAAGCAATGAGCATCCAAAAGTAACATTAAAAATAACTATGACATAATTGAAGCATTAAAAAAAGTATAAACACTTGTGAAGAATCATGAAATAAAATTGAATTATTGGCGAAAATCAAAGAATTACGTAAAGTAACAAATGAGGAAGTTGTTTGTACCCTAAAAAGATAGGTTCTATAAAACTAACACTACTACAAAAAGGGGTTTCAACGTCACAGAACAACGTCGGTTACCAATATAACCGACGTTGTTTTAGACGCGGTGGCATAATTGTAAATATTAGTACATTTTCCACGTCGGTTACAATTGCAACCGACGTAGAAACTATAACAACGTCGGTTATGTATTTAACCGACGTTGATACTCGACAATCAATGTCGGTTTAAAATATAACCGACGTAAAAAGTTGATTTAACGTCGTTTTGAATTTATAACCGACGTTGAAAGTTCTTATTTCATCACTCCCAGCCAGTCACTCCTCTATTTTCCCAGTTCACCAGTACTCCTCGTTTCTCCCTCTCTCACGAGTTCCGTTGCCCAGTCTTCTATTTAACCACCACCACCGCCACCACCGCCACCACCGCCGTCAGTTGTTGTTTCGGTCTTCTCTGGTTGTTGCTGCTGAGTTGATTCGTCGTTCGCCACGAACAGGTAAGGGTTCCTATCTCCCTCTGTTTCCCTTTGCACTGTTTGAAGAGGTTCAAACTTGTTAGCATTGTGATAATGATTCGTCCTGATGTGTTTAAACCACATTTCCATAATGTTCAAACTTGTGCATACTGGTTGTACTTGCATTGTGATTTTTGTGTATATCCGACCCCTTTTGACTTAGACGTGTGAATATCATAACTGTTTGAATATAGTTTGACTGCATTGTGTATATACTGTTTAACTGGTCCCGAATCATTGCAATGAGCAAGTCCAGTTTAACTGGTCCCGAATCATTGTGTATATACTGTTTGACAATCTTGTATCAGTTTGTTCTGGTGAGGTTAGTGAGAAACCTGAGGTTATGAGAGAGAAGGATTAATTTGTGGGGTTGGCTATGATGGTATCCTATAATTGTGTAATCGTGGTTGATTATTTCAAAGAAAATATTTACGGAACATAAATTTCAAGTGGGTTTGTTTTAGTTGGTGGCTAGTCCAAATCATTCTTTAGTAGTTCTGTTCTAAGATTTGCATCAGTAAACAATAGAACAGAATGCATACTTCACTTTGCATAAAGTGTAAAGCTGCCATTATTCCTCCCTCATACGTGACTAATATTGGCATCTTCATTTTTTGTAGCTTGCACTTAACACATAAGTATCTCATTATTCTGGTTTTCCTTTCCTCATTTTTAGTATGAACCCTGTAACTAAAATTGAGTTTGGATTTTGTTCATAAACTTATAATATGTCTTCATTAAAAGATGAGAAAGACTGATATTTAAGAGATTGATTTCTCTCCATACATGTTATTTCATACACAGACTTGAAAATTGATTTCATAGTCACATTCATGTTTATTTGTAAAGCATACCACACCATTTTGGTAAATGAGTTTGTATTTAATTGTGTAGGATTTAAGTTTTACCATCTTTAATTAAAAGGAAAAGACATATTAGTGAAAGATTGTTTTTGGGATAAGAAATTAAGAAAGGAATCAGATACCCTGGAAGGATATTAAAAAGGTGCAGTTCCAACCTGACGCAAGAACCATTGCCTTTTCACTGGAAAATTCTTGGCCACCTCAGAGTTATTGGTGAAGTGTTGAAGTAAAGTCTCCATTCATATCATATGCATTTTTATAAGCATTGTATCAAAATATTCACTTCCCTTGCTCAAGAAAGGAAAACTTGCAAAGCACAATATGCTATACCTGTTCCTTTTTCTTGTTCCAATCTCATACAAACAACATGGCCATTAGACTCATCCATTAATTTATTTCTTTCAAAAATTTTTCATGTCTTAACTTGAATAGTTAAGCTTCACTGAGAAAGGAAAAGAAGGTTTCTGTTAATGGTACGAACATTACATTATTTAAGGGAGAGACATGGATAATTCACATTCCAAGATAAGATAACAGAGAAATGTGAGGCCAGAAGATAAATAGGAATGGCAATAAGAAAACGCACTCACTTGGCTTGTTTTGTTTGTGATATTCTCTCTATTCTGTGGAGATAGGCTTTGATCTTTTATAACTCTCAAATAATTGTTTCTATTATTTTTAAGGAGTTTAATGACTTCCTTTCTTATGTTTATTATTCATGTTATTTATTTCAATTCTATTTTATAGGTTAACTGGACACAGGATGCTAACTGGAGACAGGACTTGAAGCTGTCTTAGGAGCAATTTCAAAGTACACTTACACTTCAAACTTGAGGTTAGTTAAGTTGTTTATTGCCTTTTTTGCCTTTAACATAGGATTTGATGCATCATTTAATGTAGAACCAAGAATATGGTATGTATATGACTAAAGTTTAGCATCATTTAATGGTCTGGTAGAGTAGTGGGGGTAGGGGCAGATGACACTGATACTAAGATTCAAATTAGAATCTTAGTATTTATCAAATTATGGTGGTAAGAGGGAGGGCATATCATTGGTGTGTGCAAAGTACTACTTTGACTATTGATGTATGCTCACTCTTAACCACTACTGAATGGATTTTATTATTCTTCAGGTGTAGTGTCATCTTGCCAAAATAAGATGGATCGAAATTGGTTAAATGCAAATCGCATGTCAAAAGAGTATGAGAATGGAGTTGAAGAATTTTTAGAATATGCGAAACGAAATGGCCCAAATTTTAATGGAAAATTGTATTGTCCGTGCGTTAATTGTCTAAATGGGAGAACACAAGACATAGGACCAATACGGGAGCATCTTATTTGTGATGGAATGATGAAGAATTACACAACATGGACTTGGCATGGTGAAAGGATTGATAATTCAGCAAGATCACAAACTAACGAGGAAGATGACACCGTTGAAGATCGAATAGAGGACATGCTTGGTGATGTGGGTGAAAGTAGCTTCCTTAAAGCACATGCCCCTTTATATGATACATTGAGGACAGATTCAAAGACTCCATTATATCCTGGCTGTAAATCTTTCACACGATTGTCATCGACACTAAGATTGGTGAATTTGAAGGCAAAATATGGTTGGACTGATACAAGTTTTAATGAATTACTCCATATATTAAAGGATATGCTCCCAAACAATAATACTTTGCCAAACCGTATGTATGAAGCGAAGAAGATTCTTTGTCCGATGGGTTTAGAATATAAAAAGATACACGCTTGTCCTAATGACTGTGTCTTATACAGGAAAGAGTTTAAATCTCTTAACAATTGTCCAAGATGTGGTTTATCACGTTATAAAGTTAAGGACGAAGATAATGAGGGTGAGGACTTTGATAAAAAGTCTCCTCCTGCAAAGGTTGTTTGGTATCTTCCAATAATTCCTAGGTTTAAGCGGTTGTTCGCCAATCCGGGAGATGTAGAAAATTTGTTATGGCATTCAAAGGCCAAATCACTTGCTGGCCAGCTTCGACATCCAGTTGATTCTCCACAATGGAAGAAATTTGACTGTCTATTTCCAAGTTTTGGTAGTGATCCAAGAAACCTGAGACTAGGATTAGCTACAGACGGAATGAACCCTTTTGGGAATTTAAGTACCAACCATAGCTCGTGGCCAGTTTTATTGGTAATTTACAATCTTCCACCATGGTTGTGCATGAAGTGTAAATATGTTATGCTGTCGATGATGATTACAGGTCCAAGATAGCCAGGAAATGACATTGATGTCTATCTAAGTCCTTTGATAGAAGACTTAAAGCTCTTGTGGGAGGAAGGAGTTGATGTGTTTGATGGCTATTTGCAGCAGAGCTTTAAGTTGCGTGCAATGTTATTTTGTACCATCAATGATTTCCCAGCATATGGAAACTTAAGTGGCTATAGTGTAAAGGGTCATTATGCTTGTCCTATCTGTGAAGAAGATACTAGTTATCTTCAATTGAAACATGGAAAGAAGACCATTTATAAT
>BDMB01000065.1:151832-208748 GCA_016859785.1 Macrotyloma uniflorum | reverse complement strand
CTTGATGTGCACCCTACTACAGGGATCGTTTCAGGTTAGAAATCCATTAATTCATATTACAAATTGGGTGACAATAAATTAATCTATTTAAATATTTATAAATATTTCTCTATTTTTCTATTATTTTTTCAGGACCAAATAAAGTAGAATTTGCAAGTTATTTGGGTACACTTGCACGAGACAAGATTAGTATATTAGTTCCTTCTTAGAAAGAAGTTCCACAGGATACAAAAGACTTAATTTGGCATGATATTCTGGTATGGACTTTAACTCTACATGATTACACAAGTTCATGGTTATTTATTTGATGATTATTAACGATTTGGTCTGAATTTGTTTTGTAGGAAGTATATCAGATTGATGATACTGATATACTCAAGAGCAAAATTCTTTCAGTTGTTGCTACAAAATTTAGGCAACATAAGGCTGATCTTACAAGGGTTTGGATTCATGGCAAATACAAAGGTAAACGCCCTTGTGATCAGTATAACATCGAGCCTGAAGAATGGGAAACATTTAAAGAAATTAGGAAAAACCCTAATTGGGATGTAATTTGTTTTGTATTATTTATAAATTTATAATATAGTTAATCTTACTTGATCACATCTTATCATATTTCAATTTAATTGTTGCATGCTGTCCGAGAAAAGGCAAAGAATATTCAGCAGCAAAACACTTCCCCTCACTTATTGTCTCGTGGGGGTTATGACCATCTGCTAAAAAATTATACCAAAGAAGAAGTTAAGAGATTGAAGGAGCAAGCAATGGAATGTGGTGCATGCCACCACATGCATCAACCAAAACTCATCATTTTCATTTCAAACCGCGTAGCTAGGAATTCCCGCGTGAACGATAAAAAGCATGTAGAAATCAGGAGGTGCTACAGCCGCCGTTGGGGGCCCACGCGCCACCATCCTGTACCCAAACGGCGCAAGCTGCTAAAGCGCCGCCACCTACAGCCGCCGTTGGGGGCCCACGCACCTCCAGCCGCCGCCTCAACAGCAACAATTGAGGGCCGCAAAGACTCAAACTTGGTCCCCAAATACTCCGGGTATCCACCCCGCTGTCCCATTCATTGCACCGTTCAAGATAATGTCCCAGTGGGAAGCAAAATCATGTCAAGCATAACCCTCGGCGTGGCCATGGTTTCCATGACCCACACAAGGTTCAAATTCGTCACCCTCAACCTCCCGCAAGTTCTGAAAGCTTCTAGAAAGATCTTTAATTTATTGGCCAAGCTAAATGCGCCAGGGTATGCACCGCCACATATCATAATTTCGTCGGGCAAACGCGTTCTGTTGAGGCCCCTTAGGTCTAACGGGAGGAGGATGGAGGAGGCGGTGCTGGGGTATAAAAATAACCGACGTTAAATCCTAAACATTTAACGTCAGTTATAAAAATAACCGACGTTATATCATGAAGTTTCAACGTCGATTATTTTAATAACCGACGTTAAATTTAACGTCGCCTGATTCAACAACGCTTTGTTTTTCGACGTTAATGGTCCAATTTAACCGACGTAAAAACCCCTTTTTCTAGTAGTGTTGGTATTCACTTTTAGAGTAATCAACAAAAAGGAGGGTACGAATGTGGGTACTATGTCATGAACTGGATGTTAGACATTATTGAAGGAGAAGTAACAAAAGATTGGCTAGAGGTAATATACAAACATTCTTATCAAGTTCTTTTAATTATTATATTAATTGTAACTAATACATGATGTTTGTTACAGATTTTTGATGATGGTGCACCCTTGTTGCCAAACAAATTGGAGGATATTCGTGTTAAATGGGCAGTAGTTTTTTTAGAAAAATTTAGACGTACATCCGGTAGATAGGATGATTTTTTAATTTATGACATTCTTTGTAGCAATTACATGGATATTTCATGTATTCAATTACATTTTTTATTAATTATGTGTTATTTATTGGGTTCTACTACTTCATATTGATCTGTTTTATATTTTAAATGTCTACTACTGGTTGGAAAAGATATGTTATAGCAGGTTATTTGTTGAAAATTGATGGTCGGAAAATCTAAAATGTATGAAAAACTGGATTTTTTAAATTGCAAGCCAATTTACATCGGTTGTTTATACATAACTGATGTAAATTTGCTTAAAATCAACAAAATTTACATCGATTTTTTAGAAATCGATGTAAATTTCACTCAAATTTACATCGGTTGGCCAAAATAACCGATGTAAATTTCAACCAAATTTTCAAATTTACATCGGTTCCTAATAAACCGATGTAAATCTCAATGAAATTTACATCGGTTTCTAAAGAACCGATGTAAATTTGAATGAAATTTACATAATTTACATCGGTTATTTAACTAACCGATGTAAATTTCACTCATATTTACATCGGTTGTCTAGGAACCGATGTAAAATTAACCAAATTTCAAACGAAATTTACATCGGTTATGGACTAACCGATGTAAATATATGAGGAAATTTACATCGGTTCCCGAACGAACCGATGTAAATTTGAACAACAAATTTACATCGGTTATTTTAAGAACCGATGTAAATTATCTACCCTATTTACATCGGTTCTTTTAGAAATTTACATCGGTCTTATTTACATCGGTTCCATAACCGATGTAAATAAGCTCAAACAACCGATGTAAATTTACATATTTGTAGTAGTGCTTATATCAATTTCATTATATTTACTCCCTTCAATTTCTCATCTACTTTTATAATTTAGCACTATTAAATATAATTAAATTACACATTTAATATAATTTACAAAATCAACTAACTTTACTACATTTTTTTAATTATAAAAAATTGTATATTCAATAATTTTTTTATTTAATCTTATAGTCATTTTTATAATTATAAAAATTAATACTTGTACTTCTCGAGTACTTTCTCTACTCTACTGCTCCTGGTCGTCTACTTCTCGATATGCTCCTCCTTCTATCTCAGTATTCAAGACTGTGTAGGGGAATATTTGCATTTACACTGCGATACTCAAATCAGTATACAAGGTTTAGAATTAAGTTAAGAGTGAGAGCATACCTGATAAGTATGTCTATTTATAATATCATGATACATAATTACTTTTTGTGAGCTTTTACTTTTGAGATCCGTTATGATTATCTATTTCTTTTCTTAAACCATTATAAATCTTTTGTAATTATAACAAGATATTTCATTAATAGATTAGTATTATCCCGATCTATTCGCTTAGTGTAAACATTGGATACTTCTCGGTCTATTGACTAAAACTTTAATTGATTTTCAGTCCAATGATTGAGTCCATCCGACATAATAATGATTATGATAAATTATAATTTACTAATACTTTTTTATTTGAAATTCATTCTCATCCGGAGAATTATTGGATCTCTCAATCACGGTTTTCATGAATAGAAAATCCAGCATACACAAGATAAAGACTAGCATAAAATAATAGTTCATCAACCATCACTAATCCTTATACATCACTAATCCAACATTATGATAATTATAAAATGAAAACCCAGAAATTCAAAATCAACAAAGAAGAAAGAAAAGAGGTGAAGAAAACCTAAGTTGGAGGGCTACCTTCCAGTCAATGGCATGAAGATGAAAGAAACCCATAAAGTTATCGTAAGCGGGGCGAAAGACAGCACGAAGATCGGAAGAGAACTTCTGAACAAGATCTGTCAAGCTCCACGTGGTCCTCCATAGCAGATTTTAGTTCCTCCATTCTAACACACTAACTTTTGTCTCACAAAACAAAACAATGTAGTAGACAGATTCAACACCCTGCTGCTACAACTGCAACAGATTTTCTTACGCAGTAACTTCTCAGTTCGTCAAATTAATTAGTAACTTCTCATTTATTTATTAACATAATTCATATAATTATTTGTTTTCCCTTTCTTTACTAATACATTTGGGTAAAAATTATATTTCATCACCATTATCTAATTAATTTGAACATTCTTTTTTCTTTAAATTCTCTATTTATAAAATAAAAAGTTTATTTTGAGTCAAAATTACTTTTTTGAGTATCTAGTTTCAAAATTATTCTTTTAGTAAATTATGACCGGCTTCTATCATAATGAACTTAAAAATCAATAGTTGTCAATGTATCAATGATAATAACTTTTTGAGAGTCTTTCATCATCATAAAACTATTAGAGAAATATGTAACAACATTTTAATTTGTAGTTTAAGTCCATTACTAATATATTTAGATATGAAACTTCATCAAATTTATGAGTTGGACATTTCTGTAATAAAGAATTGTATCTCTTCCAAACTTCACAATTAGATTAATTAGATGCTTGAGCCAAAGTTGCTATGGTTGATTTGGCATTGATATATCAAGAAGATAGAAAAAAATCTAGACAAAAATTTTCTTTCAACATCCTCTCATTTGGTTTGTTAGTATGAGACTGCAAACATGTTCTACCCTTCCTTGTAAGAGAAAAAAGAAACAATTTGAAGTAGACTATTTCTTCATCTCCTCAGGCATGCCCATAGTACCACATACCTCAAAAGATGGATAGGCGATTGTGGAGATTTTCATAATTCATCCTTGTAAACTAATGGAATGTAACAAGATAAAGCAAAAAATGACCTCATCTCCACTCCTTTAGCTTGTCTGACAATACTAGAGAAATATCTTAAACCTAACTATTGAGAGTATTCTCTGAGAAATCTCTTAGGTTGTTTTGATTGTTGTTCTCAAGATCACCAGCTCCTACCATTTATTTGGTTTAAGGTTGTCAGGTAAAGATTAAGGTAGATGAACCTTCTTGTTAGATACGGAGTCAGGAATTTTACGTGAGGGAGACTGAATCCGAATTAATTAATTAATTAATATATATATATATTAAAATTAATTATTATATAAAAATAAATATAATAAATAAAATTATTAATAAAAAGTATAAATTATTTATATATTTTTTAAATTAATATAAATAATTATATATATAAGGTCAAATACATATCTAGTACGTTTAATTTTTTCAACCATGCTTCATATTATAAAAATCTAGGAATGTTCGCGGTGCGGTTTGGTTCGGTTTTTCGCTAAAATATATCTGAACCAAATATAAAAATTATTTGCGGTTTGGTTTGCTTCGGTTTGAAATAAAAAAAAAAATCCAAACAAATCGAAACCAATTTTAATTGTTTAGTTTGGATCAGTTTTTGAGGTTTTTTAATTTTATTTTTTATTAATAATTGACTATTTTTAACCTTTGAAACCCTGAACTTGACCCACAACAAATGCTCAATTGGGTTAAAACAAAATAAAATCACCGTAATGAAGTTTTTTAAGTAAAGGGACACTAAAATGCTTTTAACAAAAGATAAGCTGCAGCAATAATAATTGCGGTTTGGTTTTGTTCGGTTCAGTTTTGAAATACCAAACTGCAAACCAAACCGAACCACGCGGTTCTGAAAAAAAAACTCCAAAGTAATCCAAAAACTTGTTTGTTTTAACGGTTTGCGGTTTTTTGGATCGGTTTTCGATTTTTTTTGGATCGGTTCGGTTCTGAACACTCCTATAAAAATCATTAATTATCACATCTGTATTAAACTTTGTTACAATTTTTTTTTTCAATCCAATAAAAAAATCAGATAACTTGAAAATTGACGAGAATGATTATTTAAACCAGAAAGAGGATACACATTCATAAAATAGTGATATGGTCCAAACTTTATATAGATTCTACAAATTTCATATATTTAACTTATAAAATAATCATAAATTTGTGATGCATTCCAAAATTACATATCAAAAAATCAATATCAATTTTTTTTCTGTATCCTTATAATTTTAAAAGGAGATTGTTGAATAGTTTGATTAATTATTTGCATTGTGATTCTTTATCAACACCATTTTCTTCAACATTACTTAATTGAATTTAAATTTGGTAGATTAGAGGTTATTTCATCAATCCTATCAATTTTTCTTTTCTTAAAAAATGAGTTTATAATTATCTTCTTAGACATCTCTAAACCTCAACCTGAATTTTCAATATTTTAACATCGAATCAAAATAGAGCATCATAAAACATAAAAACAACTAACGAATTGATAACAAATAATAAAAGTTATATTACACATATGTTATAATAGTAAAAAAATAATAAAGAAAATTTTTTTTTACCTTATTTCTTCACTACAAGAAAAATATAGTCAGCATCGTGTCTATTTATTTTTGAATTTCTTATCTTTTAATTTTTAATAGTCTACAATCTTCTAATATATATATATTTAATATAAAAGATTATTTTGGTATGTTTGATTTTCTTTTTAATTAATAATATTTGTTAAAAAGATATTTAATACAAATACAAAATTTTGTTTTTTTAGGATTAGATAAAATCTTTTCTTTTACATATAAGATTATATATTTAATTATTTTAAATTAAAGAAATTTTATTTAGATTTAATATATATATATATATATATTATTTGTATATAATTTTATATCATGAAATAATATATTTCATAATTTAATTATAATTATATATAATAATAAATAAAAATTAAAATGTTAGGGAGGATTATCCGCCTTAGTTCTTGTTGTTTCTTATAAAAAATATAAATATTCAACTCAAGTTCTTCCTAACATACACAACAACCACAACACAAGGATTACCATAGGAAGCAATAAATACTAATTAACTATTTGGATTATATACAATAAAATTAATTAGAGTCAAACTTAAAAAAATAATTATAAACTATTAAGTATCTTCACATAAGTTCTCAGCAAAAACGTGAATACTTATTAATGATTATTTATGACAAACAGACTAATTCTATTATAATATATTAGAATAAAAGATTGTTGTAGCACGAGGACTTCTAAGATAATTATGACATTGTTTAAAGTTTGAATTAATAATAATATTTGAAAATATGCACATAATGATACTCACTTTAATTGATTTTTTTTTTTAAATAAAAGTTAACAATGCAAAGATAAAATACGAATTATTAAGGGAAGATGATTGAGATTAAATTTTCTTTATCTTACTCAAATGATTCCTAAAATTATATAAGTATGATTTTAGATTTTTCAAAAATTATTCTAAATCAATTCCTTTAATTTAAAAATTTTAAGAGTGATAATTCATCGAACAATTCCTCAGTTTGTCAAAATATAACTCTTATTTTGAGTTCATAAACTTAACCCACTAATAACTGTAAATATATTTCTAACATAGGTGATATAATTTAGAATGAACTTAGAAAATATTTTTCAAACAAAATCAAAATAGAAAATTGAAAGACGAATGGTTATTCATCTTAAAGCATTAAGAAATTAAGAACAAAATTAATCATTACAACTGAATAATAAATGTTATAAATATAAATAAAATGGAATATAAGAAAATTTGACAAATTATATTCAATTTCAATAGATAAGGGGATTAGTTAGTCAGGTTGAGGAGGGTCAATCTCAAATTATAAAAAAAAAAAATAAGTAAAAGAAAAAAAGTTATTAAATTTTTTGTTTTCAAGTGATTCTTCAAGTTATCCTTCCTCATCAGTTCTCTATGATCCTCACTTTTTCTCTTTCTTCTATTTATATATAGCATGGGACAACTATATTTTTAAACCATCTATTCAGTGCAATCCAATCTATTCAATAGATTATCCTTTCTTTATGTTAAAAAATCCTCTTTAGCTAAGTGCCACTACCTTTCATTTAGTAGATTGTGTCTTCTAGAGTTGGATCTTCTGAACTATAATTTGCTCAAGCTTTTCTTGTTGTGGTTGAAAAAAATTTCTTTACTTTTAGCTTCTTTTTAAGTTCATTTTCGCTCAATGTTTATGTACATTTGTTAAATGAATTTTTCTTGATTGTAGTCATTCTCATGGATTCAGATTCTCTTAGCACTTCTATATATCCATTGAGCGAATTTCTAATAATGAGTAATCTCAGTCTTTACTTCCTTCACTGAATATATTTACTTCAATTTTATGGTTACAGTAACTCTTTTTTTAATGTATATAAATATTAAAACTCAATTCAATAATATTTTAATATATTTATGACAATAACAACAAATATAAACAATATAAATTCTCTATTTTCTTAAATTATTATCAGTAGAAAGTTCATCATGCATCAAGCAAGGATTAATAAATATGTAGCTTTAGTAATTAAAACCCACCAAATATATGTGAGTAAACCATGTAATCACCAACCTGAAATTCTATATAGAGATGTGAGTAAATGATTATATAGAGAAAAATAGGAACCATTAGATTGCAAACAAGTCTAGGCAAACCAAAGTTTTGATTATGAGAACTATGCAAGGTTATTAGCATATAATACATGGCAAACTATATTTCAATACAACCACAATGCTTACAAAGAAAGACAGTGTCTTGTTACCACAAATTAAACAAGATTTTTCTTCTCAGACTTCATTACCCTAATTTATTCAAACATAGGACAATATTCAAACAAATGACAGAAGTAGAAACACTACATACAATGAAAACTTAATATCTCTGCTGACATTGAAGAAAGTAGCACAACCATACTTTCCAGCTTATTTCTTATGCAAAGCCTGCTTTCTCCAAGTATTACACACTCAAATATTTCAGTGGCCTTCAAAGATCCTGAAAAATAACAAAAGAAATGTCAATATCTCTCAATGAAATGTACCTCTCAATTAATTAATTTCATTCAATGAATTATATTCTTTTTTAAAAAATAAAGAAAAAATATATATTTTATTTTATCTCTTTAAAATATTTACAATGATTACTCAATTATCAAAATTATTTATATTAAAATAGTTAAAAATATATGATACCTTACCTACACTACTTATCATTATAACTAAAATTTATGATCATTATTTATCAAGTGAAAAACAATATATATATATATATATATATATATGAAGAAATATAATATTATTACCTGATAACTTACTTCCACCTATTGTACTTAGCAAATTTGACTGCTATCATCACATAAATATTGTCTGATAAATTGTTGAAGAACTTGAAATAAGCATGTCTCCAAGAACGCTTAAATAAGATTGAGCCAAATACCATCCAAAAACTTACAACAAACCCCAATGCCATACTGATGTAAAATTCATGGCTGAAAAGGGAATATTCATCCTCATGAACTTCAACAATTCGTTTTTCTGGATCAAAGCACAATTTCTCAAGTGGTTGTCCACAAAGATTAAGATTATCTTCATAACTTGAGGCATTGAAACTCTGTAGTTGTGTGCCAGTTGGAATAATTCCAGTAAGATGGTTATGTGACAAATCTAACATGCTGAGTCGATCAATTTGAGTAATACTCGGAGGAATTGAACCAACTAACTGGTTTCTTGACAAATCAAGAAATTCAAGTGATTTTAGCTTTCCAATATTTGAAGGGATTTTCCCAATCAAATTGTTTCTTGATAAATTCAATGAAATCAGTCCAACTAAATTCTCTATTTCTATTGGGATTACTTCTGAAAAGTTATTGCTTGAGAGATCAATGCCTTTTAGAAGTGATAATTCAGTAGTCTTGAAAATTTGTTCTGAACCTTTCCACATCAAGAATGCACTCAAATTATATGTCAGATACTGTTTAAACCTAGGAGTATTGACAAAATACCAGTAACGTCGATAATCTCCTGAAAACGTCTTGGAAGCCATTAATGTAAAATTATTTATGCATGTAGGAATTTTTCCAGATAAGTTATTTAGTGAGAGATCTAAGACTTGAATGCTTTTTAAATAACAAATTTGTAATGGTAAAATTCCATTGAAATGATTTCTTCCCAAACTTAAAATCTTCAACTCTTGCATTTCGCTTCCAATCCAAGAAGGAATATTCCCTGATAATTTGTTATTTGTCATATCTAGCATTACTAACTTTGTACAACGTCTTAGGGAGAAAGGGATCTCATGTGTTAACTCGTTGTTTCTTAATAACAATGCTTCAAGACCAAGAACCGATCCTAAGGAATTGGGAATCTTTCCTGAAAAATTATTGTGGCTCAAATCCAAATAAGCTAATGACTTGAAATGACTCCAACAATCCGGAATTTTTCCATATAACAGATTATTTGAAAGGTCTAATTTGTATAATGTTTCAACTGAACCATTGACGCATAAAAATGAAAGAGAATCTGAGAAATTATTATTGGATAAATCAAGAAACATGGAACCTTGTAGAAATGGTGGAATAGGACCTTCAAATTGATTTGATGCAAGAGTTAAGAAAGGAAGAATATTCTTTTGTGAATAATTTGGAATTACACCGTAGAGACTGTTGTTTGAAATATCTATCCAAGAACTTTTTGTTGAAGCTAATTTAGCCCAAAACCACCTCGGAACCATATCCACTATTCCAGCATTTGAAATGTCAAGATAATGAAAATCATTTTGTGTCCGCAACCATGTAGGAAATGTTGGACCTAATTTGCATGAACACAACTTTATGGACCTTAACCGAAAAGGTGGAACCCAATTTTGGGTAAATGTCAAAGTTAATAAATTGTCAGACAAGTCCAACGAAGACAACTTAGACATATTAGTAAAATGATAGTCCATTAGCACGCCTTTCAAGGAATTTGATGACAGTGATAATATATTTAATTGTGGTGGAAATAGAATATCTTTAGGAATCTCTCCATTTAGCTTGTTTCTATCAACATATAACTCTTCCAAAGATGAAAATTTTGAAAGATCAGGTAGTGTGCCATTAATTTGATTTTGGTCTAGATGTAATTCTTGTAATGAATATCTAGCACATCCAGAAGATATGTGATGTATTATTATTGAAAATTCATCACTCAAGCTATTAGTACTCATGTCCAAATAGCGCAAAGCGCATGCATTCCCAAATGATTTTGGAATTCCACCTTCTAAAAAGTTTGATGAGATTGATAAAGATTCCAATTGAGATGGCAATTTGTTACCTTCTGTCATCTTTCCATTTAATCGATTTTCCGAAAGATCCAATGACTTCAAAGCTGAAAATACAGAAAGGTCAGGAAGCATACCGTTGATTTGATTATACGACAGATCCAAATCCTGTAGTGAGTATCTAACACAACCACTTGAGAAATTATGAAGAATGGATGGAAGGTCTTCGGTCATATTGTTGTCTTGCATGTGTAAAGAATGTAAGGTGCATATATTCATGAAGGATTTCAAAGCTTCACCCTTTAAACTATTATAGGAAAGGTCAAGGTGCTCAAGCGAATTCATTACCAGGCCGAAATGATTTGATGTGGAACCCTCCAAGTTGTTACCACTAAGGTCTAGCTCAACAAGGTTGGAAGTGATATTTGAAATCCACTGGAATATCATGGGGGAAGTGAAGGTGTTCTCAGAAAGATCAAAGGCCGAAAGGGAAGTAGAAAAGTTGTATTTGGAAGGCCTCAATGAAAGGATAAAATGATCGGAAAGGCTACAATGAATTAAACCTAGTTCTCTTAGTTTTGGTAGCTTGGCAATCGTTCGCAGCCAGGTATGAGAACTGTGAAGACCTGGAATGGACCACAAGTAAAGATGGGTTAAAGAAATGAGATTAGACAGCAATTGATCCCCATCGTTGAATTTGAGAGCACCATTTCCCCCGAGATAAAGCTTCTGTAAATTTGAAAGTTTCCCAAGTTGGGATGGTAAATTTCCTTCAAAAGAATTGAAGCGGAGATCAAGATATTGCAACTTGGAGAGATTTCCGAGTTGGGATGGTAAATTTCCTTCAAAAGAATTCATGCGGAGATCAAGATACTGCAACTTGGAGAGATTTCCAAGTTGAGGAGGGATTGAACCTTCCAGGAGATTCTCAGCAAGATTTAAGTATTTCAAATGAGAAAGAGACCCAAATTGAGTTGGAATTTTTCCACCAAAATAACAATAGGACAAATCAAGGTATCTCAAATTTCTCAGAGAAGGAAGAAACACTGGGATATGGCTGTTTGAAAAAGAATTCCCGCTGAGGTTCAAATACTTTAATTGTTGCAACTCAATCAATGACTTGTGAATCACTCCGCTGATATAACGATTTGAGTGAGTTTCATGATCAGACTCACCGTGAAGGTTGAGCATTACGATATGGCGAGTGAGGTTGCTGCAGCGAATCCCTTTCCATTGGCAACAATCAGGAGTGGTCCAAGACGAGAGCATGTGATAAGAATCAACAAGGGATGCTTTGAATTGGAGAAGTGCTTCCCTCTCCCTTTCTAAGCACCAAATTCGCTGTTCAGCATGAACAACCTGGAACACCAAACACGCCATGAATATTATCAGTTTGAAAGGAATTGGAGTCATGATTGAGAGTGCGGTGGTTATCATGAGAAAGAGAAAGTGATGTATGAAATTCTCTGGTATGTATCAAAACAAGATGTTGTGAGGTTACCACCATTGCCAATAACCCATATATATAGCATTCCAGATTCCCCAAAACAGAACAAATAAATGTTTGACATATTTATGAACTTAAATTTAATTCGCCTAAAAAAACCTTTTAAAGAATTTTTGTAATTTTTCATTATTGTTAGAATAACAGCAATCCACAAGCAGAAGTTGATAAAGATATGATTTCAAGTAATAACAAAACAAAATTTTGCAAACAAAAAAATGAGACCACAACTTTCAAAAACTGACAAAATGATAAGAAGAGGAATTCATAAAATCTACTAAAAGAACCAAAATAACAAAAACGACTTCGAATTGACAATACAAAACTATTATTTAAAAATTATTCGTAAAATACATACGATTTATAAATACTTGAATACATATAGTTATTTAAGATTGATATTTTTGGAAAGAATAAAAGTTCAACGAGTAGCATAATTAACTTTTATGCGAAATCAATAATTTTGTAGTTATAAAATATTTTTGTTTAAACGTAGAAATGAAATTCATCACATATAATTTAAATTACAGTATATGTATATATGAAACAAGTGAAACTTTTTTAAAAAATAATACTAATTTAAAAAAAATACAAAACTAAACCTATCCTATATTTATTTTCTGAAATAGACTTATTTACTGTTCATAGTTGAAATTATTAAAATAAATCTATTTATTATTCTTTTCATTATTAAATTGGAAATCAAATTCTAAAATTAAATATTATAATTTTTTTTCATAAAATAATATTAAAATTAAAATAAATTTTTTTATTAATATTTTTATTTAAAAAAATTAATTAATATATTATTTAGATATATATATTAATTAAAATATTCTAATATTTTTAAATAAATATTATTAATATTATATAATGAATTTGAATATAAAAAATATTTAAGTAAAAATATAATTTATATATTATTATATTATATATATATATATATATTAAATATATATTACATGATATTTGTAATATCATCTTCAATTTTTTATAATAAATATTAAAATTTAATATTAGATAGTTTAAATTTTTAATCAACAAATTTTTATATTTAAAATAATTATTTAATATTAATATAATTATTTTAAGAAATTTATATATTTAACTATTATATTTAATATATATATATATAATAATTTAATTTTATATTTAAATATTATTTTATTATAATAACAAAAATTTTATTTTAAATAAAATATTTAAACTTAATTTTAAATTTTATTATTTTATAAAAAAAATTCTACATGTAAATGAAAATATAATGTAAAAGAAAATATAATACAAAGTTGTATTTATATTATATTTATAATATGATTTTTATCTTTCTTTTTAAATATACATTAATATTTAATAATATATAAACTATATTTTTTAAATATTTTTTATATTTAAATTTATTATATAATATTAATAATATTTATTAAAAATCATTTGGATATTTTAATATATATATATATATATATATTTATAAATAATATAAATGATTTTTTTTATATATAAATATTAATAAAAATTTTAATTTTAATTTTATTGTTTTTTATAAAAAAAATTATAATATTTAATGTTAGAATTTAATTTTCAATAACTAAGACATGAAATGAATAATAAATATAATTATTTTAATCCTTTCAACCAGCTGAATAATTATATGAACCATGAATATATTTAGTTGATTAAATAAATATATGATAAATTTAATTGTTAAATTTATTTTTGTGAGGGTTTTATTTTAAATAAACTTTAAGCGAACGAGAGATTATAAATAATTTATTTAATCTTAATTATCTTATTTTTTTTATTATTTTTACAAAACTCTATTTTTCCTTCACTAAATTCTTTTTAAGAATTCTCCTTCAATTCTTATCTTTTTGAAAATTTGAGAACATTGAGAGCGTGAAGAGTAGATTAATTCTATCCAAATAGAATTTCGTTTTGAAATCCTTTAAAAGTAAGTGAAGTTAATTAAACAAAGTTATTCATAATTGATTAGATGATTATATGTATTAATGTGTTATTACGTGAGATTTATAAGAATTATATTAATTATTATATGTAAAAGTGTGATTTGGGTTTCGGCTGAGATTGCGATCCTATTTTGGCTTATTTTATTTTGAATTTCAAAAATTGATCTTCATGTGTAGGCCTAGATGTTATCTAACTCCTGGATTTTCTTTCACGTAAAAAGGATATGTATAACTCAAGATACGATTTTTTTTCGTAATTAAAGGTCAAGTTGTGAGGAAATTTATTCGCTTTGAAATTACGAACCCCTTTTGAGATATTTTGATTACGAATTTGGGGAAGTTTCCTTCATAAAAGTTTTATCCCTAGATGTTAACTAATCAATAGTTTTTATTTCACATAAAAATAATGTGTAAAAACTTAAGATATGAATTTTTTAGTGATTAAAGGTCATACTGCTAAGATGAGCGAAATGTTTTCGAAAGTATTCTTAAGTTTATTATTTTTGGATGATTATTCATGTTCTAGTTTGTATTAAAAGAATAAATATATATATATATGAGAAATATGATAAGATGTTATAAGATATTTGTTGTATAATTAAATTATTGAGTTATGTGATGTGCGATTTGGTGATGTACTATGGTTGAAATTAGATTGTGAAATGAGATTGGTGATAATGATGTGAATTCTATTTTGTGAATTATGACTAAGGTCATAAGAATATGTGATGGAAATGGTACCAATGAATTTGTGATGGCAATGGTGTCAATGAGATTGAGATGGCAGTGGAGCCAATGAATTGGTGATGGCAGTGGAGCCAATGAATTGGTGATGGCAGTGGTGCCAATGAGATTGAGATGACAGTGGAGCCAATGAATTTATGATGGCAGTGGTACCATTGAGATTGAGATGGTAGTGGAGCCAATGAATTTGTGATGGCAGTGGTGCCAATGAGATTGAGATGGCAGTGGTGCTAATGAGATGGAAGTGTATTTATGAGATTGTGATGAATTGTTTTGTTGTGTGTGAGTTAGATAGTTACAATGAGGTACTATTTGATGTATTAGTGTACATATGAAATTCTAGATGTCTCTGAAGGAGGTATCCAGACTTCAATGGTATTCTAGTCACATAGACATGAGTACTATGTGGTGGAGGTCGATGGAGGTTTCGAATGCACTTATCACTAGGAGGAGTCATCGATTCTTTGATAGGTGTGTGTGGGAATCACCCTGTCATGTGGTTACTCAAATGAGGATAGGCGTGTAATCTTGAGGTGAAAAAGACTCTGAAGGGATTACCAATCCTGAGGTGAAAAAGATTTTGAAGGGATTGTGTTTATGGCCTAGTTGTCAAAATATCAAGACAAAAGTAAACATATTATAATATAACACAATGTTTACAGAAAAGCTTGATTCTATTCTTCAGCCTCCCTTTCTTAAATAGGTGACAAAACATATCTTTTACATTAATATAACAGATTCTTGGAAATATACAATTAAGAGAGGGATTATAGGAGATTTGCTGTTACAATAATAACTATCGAAGATTCCTAACAGCTAATCTATAAAAGATAATAAAATATATTTATGCCCATTAACATCCCCCTCAAATTGATGCTGGTCAGTTAACCAGTAACAATTTGCCAACAAGAAACTGATGGCGCTGCTTAGTCATAGCTTTCGTAAATATATCAGCAACTTGAAGATTTGTGGAGATGTAAAGAAGGGAGATAACATTACTGGTCAAGGCTTCCCTAATATACTGACAATCCACTTCAATATGCTTGGTACGTTCATGTAATATAGGATTTGCAGCAATCTAAATAGTACTTGTATTATTAGCATGAAGAGGTGTAGGGTTAGGTTGTAAAAAACCAAGTTGCTCCAAAAGACTACGTAACCACACAACTTCAGCACAAGCAGATGACATTGAACGATATTCAGCCTCAATAGAAGATTTAGAAACACGTTCTTACTTCTTACATTTCCAAGAAATTAAGGCACCACCAAGAAACATACACCATCCTGTAGTAGACCTACGAGTATCCGGACAACCTGTCCAATCCGCATCACTATATGCCATAAGCTTTAAGGATGAGTCTTTCGGAAAGAATAACCCACGTGTAGGTGATCCTATAAGATAGCGGATAATGTGACGAACAACAACAAAATGAAGATTCTGAGGAGAAGACATAAACTGGCTAACTTGGTGAACAACATATGAAATGTTAGGCCTAGTTGTTGTTAGGTATATAAGACTACCTATCAAACGCCGATAAAGAGTAGGATCTAACAAAAGATCTCTTTCATTTGTCCTGTATTTAACATTTACTTCCATAGGAGTATCAACTGGAATAGTTTCATCTAAACCTGCGAAATTGATTAAATCCATAATGTACTTTTGTTGGTTTAAAAAAAATGTCATTTGACCGATGATGTACTTCCAATCCTAAGAAGTATGTAAGTTGTCCAAGATCTTTCATGCAAAATGTTGCATGTAGTTCAGCTTGCAGCTTAGTAATTAACCCATTATCAGTTCTCGTAATGATGAAATCATCCACATAAACCAAAATGAGAACTATACCCGTGGAAGACTTGTGAAAGAAGAGAGAATAATTATATTGACTCTGTGTGAAGAAGAACTTAAGGAGCGTAGTACGAAACTTCTCAAACTATGCCCAAGGAGCCTGTTTAAGCCCATACAAAGAACGTCGTACTTTACAAACATTAGTAGAAGAAGAAAAAGTCATACTAGAAGGAAGTTTCATGTAAATTTCTTCTTTAAGATCACCGTGAAGAAAAACATTTTTTACATCCATTTGATGCAATGACCAAGATTGAGAAGCAGCAATAGCGAGAATAGCCCAAACTGTAGTCATCTTGAATATTGGAGCAAATGTCTCCTCATAATCAATGTCATATTCCTGTCTATTACCAAGAGCCACTAATCGAGCTTTGTAACGATCCAAAGAACCACCAGAGCGAAGCTTGACGGAGAAAACTCATTTACTTCCAATAGGTTTAACCGTGGGAGGACAACACACAATGTCCCAAGTGTGATTTTCTTGTAGTGCTCGTAGTTCTTCCTTCATTGCCTTTTTCCAACATTCATGTTCCATAGCCTGTGTATAACTAGAAGGAATAGAAATAGAAGACAAGGTAGTTGATAAAGATACATGTGTAAAAAAACCATACCAATCAGGGGGTTTAGATAATCGAGTGAACCGACGAAGGGTAAAATAGGATATAGTACAGGAGCAGTGACAGGATCTAGTGTAGGTGCAGTGACAGGATCTAATGCAGGAGTAGTGACAGGATCTAGTGCAGAAACAGAGACAGGGTCAAGAGTTGGGGCAGAATCATGAAGGATACTAGAAGGATGGTGACGACGTCTTTCCACAACTTGTGAAGAATCTGAAAAATGTGGCATAAAAGATAAAGAGGAAGATGATGGTGCAACATATGATGAAAAGAAATACTGATTTTCAAAAAAAACCACATTCTTGGAAACTCTATTGCGACGGGCATGAGGATCATAACAAACATACCGTTTTTTAGTAAGAGCATATTCTAGAAAAGCACATTTAACAGATTAGGCAATTAGTTTATTACGTTCATGAATAGGAAGATGCACAAAACAAACACAACCAAAAATACGAAGATCAGAGTATGAAGGTGAATGCCCAAACATCTTAAAAAAGGAGAAACATTATGTACGGTAGGAGAAGGTAACCTATTTATTAAGTGAACAGCAGTAGAAAGTGTTTCACACCAAAAACGAGGAGGAACATATGATTCAAGTAGAAGAGTGCGTACAACATCAAGAAGATGACGGTTCTTTCTTTCGGCAACACCATTTTGTTGTGGTGTGGAAGGACAAGAGCGTTGAGATATGATCCCCTTATTTTAAAGAAAAATCTGAAATTCATTAGACATATATTCTCCTCCAGAATCTGATCTTAAGACTTTTATGTGAGCAGAAAACTGAATCTTAATAAAGGATACAAAAGATTTAAAAATAGAGAAAACTTATACCTTAGACCGAAGAATATACCCAAGTAAATCTATTATAGTCATTTATGAAAGTAACAATATTTATAACCTGCATGAGAAACAACAAGTGAAATCCCCAAACATCACTATGAATAATATCAAAACAATGATTTGCACAGGATGTATTATGTGGAAAGGGTAAAGTTTTACTTTTACCAAGTTTACATGTAGAACAATCAAAAGAAATAGAAGAATTTTTATTGCCCAAGGAACCAAATTTGAACAAGGTACTAAGTACTTGAAAATTTGGATGACCTAAACGATTATGCCACATTTTATTCATTTGTCTATCATAAATACAAACTAGAGAAATTAAGGAAAAAATATGACAATTTGTAGAAGGAGATAAGCATAATGGAAAGAGTCATCCCACTTTAGATCCCTTCAGGATGATCTTCCCGGACACTTGATCCTACACAACACAACCAGAACGAAAAAATTGGACATTATAATCATGATCAACTAATTGGCCAACAAATATAAGATTTGTGGAGAGACTGGGAGACATAATAATATTAGTCAAAGAAGAAGAAATATCACCAATAGCACTAATAAGAAAAGAGTTTCCATAAGCTGTGTGAATTTGCTGATTACCATAATAATTTTTCACATTGGATAGAGACATAGAAGAATTTGTCATATGGTTAGATACTCCAGAATCAAGATACCAAGGTTCAGAAGAAAAGTGAAGATTACATGAGAGACCAAAGGCAGAAAAAGAAGACATAATCATTTGTTGTACCATTTCAGGAGTAAGTGTGTTTGTAGGAGGTGTAGGAACAGAAGTTGAAGCAGGCAATGTAGCAAGACTAGAAGCATCAACAGAGGCGTGATAAGTAGTTTTGTCCTTCTTTTTAGGACGAATTGGACAAGTTGTGATAAGATGTCCTCAACGTTTGCAGTAATTATAGAACTTTTGTGGGCAATCCTTTACAACATGTCCAAATCCTTTGCAACTGTAGCATTGGATAGAGCGCATATCTCTAGTCTTATTCTTTCTTTGTGCTGCATAGGCCACATGAACAGGAGCATTCGAGTTGGTATTATGCTCCATTGCTGCGTGTTTTGCTATGTGTTGTTCCTCTCGAAGAAGTTCACTCAAGCAAGCATCCAAAGTTGGCACTGAGTCTCGATTCATCATATTAGAACGAGTGACTTCAAATTCAGATCGCAGCTTCATCAAAAATTGATCTCTCTTACTTGTCTCATGCACTGTTTGGATAGTCGAGAGGATTGCACCAAAAATACTATTATAAATAATATTTGAATATTCAGCCCAAAGATTCTGAAAACCAAAAAAATATTCCTCAATTGATAGACTTCCTTGTGTGAAATTAGTCATCTCATATTCCAATTGAAATCTCCGAGCTGCGTTGACTTGATGATAAACCTTTTTCAAATAATCCCACATATCCAACAGTATTATAAGGCCTAAGATTAAGAATAAATTGAGATTTAACAGAGTTAAGTATCCAAATCATGATTTGGGCATCTTTGGTTTTCCATTTTGCCAAATTTGTTGGATCTGTAGGTGTTGGAAGTGTGTCATCAATATGACCCCATAATTCTTTTCCTTTGACAAATAGTTTAAATTGAAATTCTCAAGTAGAATAACTTTTGTCATTAAACCGAACAAGAAAAGAATCATACTTATCATAAGACATGATGAAAAATAAAAAAATTCTCAGAAACAAAACCTAATTGCAAACCCTGTGTTTACTCCAGATCACCTAGAAAAATTCCAAGGCACAAGACCAAAATAGGAAACCACCAAAAAGAACCACCAAAGGGAACCACCAAAATGAACCACCAAAAGGAACAACCAAAGGGAACCACCAAAGGAAACCACGGTTCAGAGTTTAGGCTCCGATACCATGTCAAAATATCAAGACAAAAGTAAACATATTATAATATAACACAATGTTTGTAGAAAAACTTGATTTTATTCTTCAGCCTCCCTTTCTTAAATAAGTGACAGAGCATATTTTTTACATTAATATGACAGATTCTTGGGAATATACAATTAAGAGAGAGATTACAGGAGATTTGGTGTTACAATAATAATTATCGAAGATTCCTAACAACTAATCTATAAAATATAATAAAATATATTTATACTCATTAACACCGGTAACCGTAAGTCAAGTGTTAACCTTTAGGATTAAGGACTCCATATAATTTTCCAGAAGATTCTATCTAGAATATTAGGTATTGTGAATGAGTGATTGTGATGAATGCGCGTGATTGAGAACGACTATGATGGTTTGAATATCTGAATATATTTAGATAAATTATTGTGAGGATGAATTTATGAATTATATTTATTTTGATTGGTTTTGTTTACATTAGTTTACCCTTATTGTCTGTGTTTGTGATTTTTTTGTTGATACAACAATGATCGTGTCTTGACACGGGTCTATGAAAGCTTTTTTATTCTCCAGCCTCCTTTTCTTAAATAGGTGGCATAACATATCTTTTACATTAATACGATAGATTCTTCGAAATATATAATTAAAAGATTCTTAACAGCTAGTCTATAAAAGATAATAAAATATATTCATCATTAACATCCTCCCTCAAATTGATGCTGGTAAGTCAACCAGCAACAATTTGTCAACAAGAAACTAATGGCGTTGGCGCCAAGAGAACCACCAAGAGAACTGCCAAGAGAACCGCCAAGAGAACCATCAAAAGAACCACCAAGAGAGCTACAAAGAGAAACACCAAGAGAAACACAAAGAGAGCCACCAAGAGAACCACCAAGAGAAACACCAAGAGAGCCACCAAGAGAACCACCAAGAGAATCACCAAAAGAACAACCAAAGGGAACCACCAACGGGAACCACCAAAGGGAACCACCAAAAGGAACCCCCAAAAGGAACCCACCAAAAGGAACCACTAAAGGGAACCCACCAAAGGGAACCACCAAAAGGAACCCACCAAAGGGAACCACCAAAAGAAACCCCCAAAGGGAACCACCAAAAGAGAATTACCAAAAGGAACCATCAAAGAGAACTCACCAAAAGAAACCACCAAAAGGAACCTACCAAACGAAGAACCACCAAGAGAAGAACTAAAGGGAACCACCAAGAGAATCACCAAAGGAACCATCAAAGGAACCACCAAATTGCACAGCGGAACAAAATTTCTAGGTTGAATGACAAATAGTGTCAAGACAAATTTTATTGCCTTATACAACTCTAATCACGAACCTGGCTCTAATACCATGTTAGAATATTAAGACAAAAACATGATTTTCTAGAGAACCATGTCTTATTATAATATGCTTGTTTTTGTCTTAATATTCTAACAACAACGATGCAGGTGAAAGTTAAACAATAAATTCAAATTTTGTTTAAAGGAGAATTAATTTTGTGCTCATGAATAATTTACGAAACTTTTGTAAAGACTTTATTTTAAAATGATAAACCTTAATTAAATAAAGTGGATATTCTATGTATTTGGACATTTATTTTTTATGATATTTTGAAATTATTAATAATGTATGAGTAGACGGTTATTTCATTACGAACGCAAAATAGGTATATTGTTTGTTCGTTACATATATTAAAATATACAATAAATTTAAAATAAAGTAAAAAGAAATGTATTTTAGAATAGTGTAGTATAAAATATATTAAAATATACAATAAATTTAAAATAAAGTAAAAAGAAATGTATTTTAGAATAGTGTAGTATAAAAAAAATCTATTAATATGAATATTGAAGTATATAATACAGGAATAAAATAAATATTAAAAATAGTATAATTTTTAAAATAAATAATTTAATATAAAAATATCCCAAATAATAATAAAATAATCGTATAATCTATCTCATTATTAATATTTTAGATAATAAATTACAAAAATAAGAAAATTTATATCTTATGTAAAAAAATGTATTTTAGAATAGTGTAGTATAAAAAAAAAATCTTGAAGTATAATACATGAATAAAATAAATATTGAAAAATAAAATATTTTTTTTAGTGGTTATAAATTGCATGTGATTATTTAAAAGTGTAGAACTTCTCTGACATTTTTATATCCATTAAATTATCTGTTTTTTAATTTATGAAAATAAATCCTTTTCTATGCAACTTCTAAGAATTATAATATCTTCCCTAATAATTTAACTTAGAAAAAAAATTATATCTTTAAATACTTCTAAATATTTATCAAACTTTGCATTATGGCCAGAATAATAGCAATGACTTTAAAACTAACAAAATGACAAGATAAATGCGAAGACTTCAAAAGTCTCTAATTAAAAATAAAAAAGAAAATGACTTTGATTTGATAACACAAGACTAGAAAAAATTGTGGACAAAATTCCAATTGAAGAAGAAAATAACTTTGATTTGATCAAATAAAAGTATTAAAAAATATTGCAAGGGTAGTACATAAAAGTTTTAAACTTTTAATGACTTATATTTCACGTTGTACAACGTGTGAAACACACCTTATTCACAAAATAAAATGGACAATCGATTCTTTTTAATAAATACGAAAAAAATGAAATGAAAAGTAAAATAATATTTTTATAAATTAAAAGTAGCTAATATATTAGTTAAAAAAAATAAACTTTTTAATAAACTAATATATATATTTTTTTTTACAAATTATAAACTAATATAAATTTATTTATTTTTTATGTTATTATTTTAAAAATATTTATAAAGAAATTCCTCTAAAAGTAGCCACCATTTAGGTCAAGTCAATAAGACTTAGATTGTACATCGAGATTAAAGGTGAAAAGTGGTCCACCAAAACTTAAGCTTTCATACTATTAGTATATAATTTTTTTTATAAATATAATTTATAACAAATTAATATTTTTAAACATGTATTTTAAATTTATGATAAACTTATATTTTCATGTAATTTCTAATTGTTAATAATTCTTTTAGAATATGAAAATTCAAGATAGAAGTAAAGATATGGAAAATATACAAAGAAATAAAAAATAAAGAAAAGAAATCTAAATACAATCTTATTATATAGTATGTCGACCTACACCTTATAGTTTATAGTTTGAATATTAAAACAAAACGTTATAATTTTTCATAATTATTATTATTTATGTAATATGCTGAAAAAGATAAGATGATCGCAACTCTAAAATTGAAAAAAAAAATTATACAATGACTTTAAAAGTCTATTAAAAAAATAAAAAAAAATCAATTTTGAATACTTATTGACAATTATTTAATTATTTTCATTTGGATACAAATTAAAATTTTCAATTACTTTAATACCTTAATAATCATTTAAATTTAAAATTCATATTGATATGAAAAAATTACGTTGGATAAAATAAAAACAATGAGTAGAATTTTTTTTTAAATCTATTTATATATTTTTTTAAAATAAGAAGGAAATATATGATTTGTTATATAACGAAATAATAAGTTTATATAAATTAAGGAAGACATGTTATATATAATATATGATATATAAATGTATCTAATATAAAACAAAAATTCTCCTTAAAATAAAGAATCTTTCTATAAAATATAATAAATGATAACGTTATCATGTTATTATGTTTTTAAGATATATCTTATTATGTTTTTAAAATATATCTTAATATATTGTGGATTAATTTTTATTTAATTATTTTTTTTATCAAATTATTTTTTCTTATATAATAAAATATGATTATTATAATTATATTATAAGATAAAAAAAATTAGGGTAAGTTAGGTATTAAAAAATAACTTAATTCATTCATATTTTATTTCCATCTATCACAATGCACGTCATATATTTATATTATAATATAAATATTTTTTATAACATTATATATATATATATACGTATCACGTAGTATTATTAGTGTTCCTCATTCATATTGACTTTTCATCCTCTATCTTATATAGTCTATCTCACCAATTCAATCAATAGATTCTGAAATCTCATTGAATCTAAATTAATATAATTACCACATTAACAATTATCTTTACCTCCCTAATACCAACAACATATACAACTTACAATTTGTAATTGATTTTCAGTATCAATCCTAATGAGTCAGTTCAATCACATATTACAAAATGTGATTCTAGATACCAACTCTACCCACTCAACTTGAACATAAAATACATTACATATATTTTATTTTATTTAAATCACAAATTTAACATTTTTTTATGTATTTTCACTTGAGCAAGTTCCTAAGAATTTACCTATTTTTTTTTTTTTGTTAATAATCTCAATTGAGCAACCTGCTATTAGAGTTATTTCTTCCATTACCAATCACTCATTCAAAAGAAAATCTCATTGCTTGAGTGGCAAGGGTAAAAAGTAATAAAATTGAGGCGTGAAACATATATTTTTTTTCAAACATTTAATATTATATTTTCACATTTAATAATTACAACCCATCATTACAATACCTTGATTCAAAATATGTGTTAAAATCAAGTTAAAAAAGGTCATACATCCATAACCACGGTTCTTCCATGATAATCTTCCAATAATATATATATCCTTATACTTTCTTTCTAAATAATACCTTATTTTTAAATCAAAATCCTAAAACCTAGATAATTCTCCATTTATTCCTTTTCCGGATATTTTCCTTCCAAATCATAATTAAAAAATCCTAAAAAACTTGGACAACATTTTAAATTATAAGACTCATCTAAAATAAAAATCTTAAAAAAAAAATTCACAATACACACCAAACTATGTTCTCGTTTCATTATTTGATTAGCTAGAATCAGGTTTAAAGTTCTTTATTAATTCTTTTAGATTTGAAATCGAAAAAAAAAAACTCTTTATAAAATAATATTACATTAATATTTATTTTTATTATTTAATTATTTCATTTTTTATATAAAATATTATTATATTTTAAAAATATTTATTAATATATATACATATAATATAACATTAGAGTTTGATTAGTTTTTAAAAATTATTAATTTATTATAATATTAAAAATTATATTTTCTTAGTACTAAAATTTAATTTTAAATATTATTTTTTATTTTAATTATTTATAAAAAATAATATATTTAAAAAAAAACAAGGAATAATTCCAAAAAGGAAAATGAAAAAAAAAATTATAGATATAAACTGATGTGTTTAGAATTCGGGTTCCGGGTAATTATCAATAAATAAGTTTGTCGGTATAAATAAATTAGGTAGGGGTGTGTATGGATAATTTTTTATTTAAAAAAATACTTTTATAGAGAAATTTTTTTAAATTATCTCTTTCATAATTTAAGAAAATAAATCCTTTTCTAGCTGTTGGACATGTAACTGCTACTAACAATTATAATATCTTCCCTAATAATTTAAGTTAGAAAAACAACTTTATCTTCAAACACTTCTAAATATTTTCCTAACTTTTCATTATGGCCAGAATAATAGATAAATACGAGAAGACTTCAAAAGTCTCTTTAAAAATCGAAAAAGAAGTCAACTTTGATTTTATAACACGAAACTATTTCAAACATATTGCAATTATTGTGGACAAAATTCCAATTGAGGAAGAAAATAACTTTGATTTGATAATATAAAAGTATTAAAAATATTGGAATTTTAGTAGATAAGACTTCAAAACTTTTTATTGACTTAGATCTCACCTTGTACAGCGTGTGAAACACCCATTCACTGAATTAAAAAAAAATATATATAAAGGGATATTTATTCTTTAATAGATATAAAATAAAATATAAAGGGATATTTTACCTTTTTTTAAATTAAAAATAACTTATACTATAAATTAAAAGAGTTAATTTTAATTTATAAAATACTTATTTAATTTTCTATTCTCTTATCTTAAAATATTTATCAATAAATTTAAATAGACCTACTAGACTTAGTCAATAAGATTTAAATTGGAATTATATATATATATATATATATATATTATTCATTATATTTTAAATTTTTAAAAGAAAAATTCTAAAATATCTTTTTTTTTTTTAAGGATATCTCATTCATCTTTTATATTTTTTTAAGTTTCCGATAATTTTTTTTAAGTTTTTATATTTTTTAGTTTGAATTTAGATTTATGTTTTTTATGAGCACTAGTGAAAAAATTGGATTTAAAATCGTATTTTTAAAATCGATTATTTAATATACAATTTTAAAAATTAAGTTGTGACAATTTCGTAAATAATTACAATAGTTTTAAAATTGGTTGTTTAATATACGATTTTAAAAATTTGCACGATGGTAAAGTTATACATATTTACAATAGTTTTAAAATGGTGGTTTAATATACGATTTTAAAAATTTGTACGGTGGCAAAGTTATAAATATTTATAATAATTTTAAAATCGGTGGTTTAATATACGATTTTAAAAATTTGCACGTGACAAAATTATAAATATTTACAATAGTTTTAAAATTTGTTGTTTAATATACAATTTTAAAAATTTGCACAATAACAAAGTTGTAAATAATTATAATAGTTATAAAATCAGGTCTTTTATGACCGATTTAAAATCATATAACTCAACAAAATTTATTTATTTCAATGCTGAAAAATGACGCAACAAGAAGAAAATTTAGACTCTTTTTAGTCTTGATTATACTTTGTCATTGGATTTCTTCTTATTCTCTGTTCAGCACTATGGGGGAGGTATTTCCGTCTCTGTGTTTCTGTTTTTATCAAAAGACTAGGATCTAATAAACAAACTTTTCATTTTCAAATTGTGGTTCAGGCATCGGCAGAGTCACCAAAAATCTGTTAATAAGATACTTCAATAAGGTTTGTTAGATTTACTTTCTTTTATACTTTTTCAGTCAATCTTTTGACTTGTTCATTCACCAAACATTATTTTTCTTCTATATTTTATAACTGATGATGTATTTTGAATAATTATTGATATGAGACAGCAGGCGAGTTACACACACTATTAGAAAAAAAAACATATTTTACATCGTTAAATTTATATCAATTATTAGGTAAACCGATATAAATATGAAAATGATATCATTTTTATAAATAAAAGAAAAGCTGATAACATATTTATGTACGTTCCGCTGTGCCGAGATGTGAGGTGCAGGTGGTGATGACGCGCTAAGGGACCTCCACCATGCCGGGGGACCAAGCAAGGCATAGCTAACGGCATAGGAGCCGACTCGGCGTCAACGGCTTCGTGCCGCAATGAAGTGATTCAATATGTGGTTCCGCATGTTCCACCATTTCTCCGTTCATTTCCAATACTGATCGTGAAACACCATGAGCAACAAGATGTTGAGGTCTGAGGTCCGAAATTCGAAGTGAAATTTTTTATTTGCTCATTCCTAGTCGTCATGGGAAAAAAGGAAGAAAGAAGAAAGATATTATTAACTAAGAGCTTGTCCAGTACCAGAAATGCATCTCCTTGCGTGCGAGAGACTTCTATGCCAATAGAAAGTGGCGGCATACTCATCTGATTAGGATTTTTAGTGGCAATTCTAATTAAAAGTCAAATTTTTAAAATCAATTTAAAAATAACTGATTTAAAAAGTAGACACTTTTAAAATCGGTTAAAAAAAACTGATTTTAAAGCTAAACTTTTAAAATCAGTTATTTTCCAATTTTAAAACTTCTTCTTTTTAAAATCTATTGGATCAAAATCATTCCAACAACCAATTTTAAAAGTAAAAAATAATCAATTTTAAAAACATTTTTTTTATTGGTAGAGATTTTTTTCTTCTATATAAATTCATACTAATTTACTAATTTAAATTTATAGTAATGTAGTTGATTTTTAAATTAGGTACTTCAAAAAAAATATTAAAATAACATTAACTTAACTCTATTAATGAAGGATAAGTTAGAAAACTAAGCATATAAGTAAGAGAATTTGGCTAAAAATTAAGTATTATAATAGTATTCTAAAATAGAAGATTTAGATTATGAAAATGTGATTTTACTAGTGTTATTTTTTTGTAATGATTGCATTATGATAATGTCTTGCATTATGATAATGTATTGTAAAATTTGTAGGTTTTGTTCTTACGTATGTGTGAAAATGATTTTTTATGGATTATGTGAATTATTATTGAAATGATATTTGTAAAGAAATATTTCTGAACTTATTTGTATATGTTAATTTAGAGAATAGGAACGTGTAAATGTTATGATCATTGGTTTTAATTTGAGTGTGAATTAGATTATGGTTGTTATGAAGTTTGCACGAGCATTTTCGTTTAAGCGAAGAGGTAGTCACTTAAGCGAGAGTATTCTAAAGAGGAGGATGAACTAAGACGTCTCTTACTTGAACAAGAATGAGTTTTTTAAGCAATATTACTCCTCTTAAGCGAATATGTCTAAGTAAAGCTAGGTGTGATAACACATATTTTATATTTATATTTAGAGTTTTATTGTACCTTTTAAGTACTTTTATATGTTTCATTATTTTGTATTTTCTTACCTTTTTATCATTTGTAATAATTTGGTCTTATTTTGAATAAATGTTTTAATTTTATATATTTTTCTAAATTGACTTCTATTTACTATTGTGGTCATAACTTTCTTTATAGATATCCTTTTTGGGTTATTTTTGTTTCAATGGGTTCCTTATTTTTGGAGTTTAAATTTTCATATATGGATCTCTGGATTTGAAGTTTGGATAAACTTTCTATGATTTTTTGAAATATAAATAGAAATACTAATTTTTTTTTATGTTGGATTACATTTTGTAGTTGGACTCGCAAGACTAATTTTGACCTATTGTTCGGCGCATTCACTTTTCTATTTTAGAACTTATAAATATATTTTGTGAAAAAACGTAGAGTTAAGAGTTTTATGATAAGATTTACATTTTAGAAATTTACATTTTATAGTTTTGAGAAAATTTTTAGATTCTAGAATTGTCTTTTGAAATTTTTTTTCTTTCCTTTTCTCTTTACCTTTTTGTTTTCTTCTTTATATTCTGAAATGGTATTCTAATTTTCTTACACTTACTTTTTATGGAAGACTAATCTTTTCCTTCAATCTGTAAATTAAATATCATATGATTTATGGAATTGAGTTTCCTATGAATCAATCTACATGTGCTTTGAGGTTATTCATGATTTCTCTAACTCACAAAATTGCATTTTGTGATTATGATTTACTTTGATTCATTTTAGAATTTAGAATAGATTTCGATTGAAGATTAATTTGATATTTAATTAATAATTAAATTGGATGATTATTTAACTTGATTTGTAGTTGTTCAAATTTATATTGATATTTTCTTATTATAATGATATTATATTTTTCTTATGCATATAAATTTGTAAATTGATGTTTCAATTTGTTGTTAAGTGGCATTAAGAGGGGGGTGAATTGATGCAATAAAAATTAAAACTTTAATCACTTTCTTTTTAAATTTTTATCCCTCTTGATTTATTTTGTCAAGCAAAAATTATATAATGCGCAACGAAAAAATAAAAGATAAGGAAAGAGAGAGGAAACACCAGAGATTTATACTAGTTCGAGTTAAATCCTTAACCCTACATCCAGTTCTCAATCACCTCAACTTGAGATGATCACACACTCTCACTATCTTTAATTAATCAGAATTTTACAACCACTAATACAAGTGAAACATGCAAAAATAGAAAAATTAAAGATCAAATCTCACTATCTCTTGTAACTCAGAAGAGATTGTCACACCTTCCTTGAGTCACACAAGGAATGAAAACACCTTCCTTGAATCACACAATGAATGAAAAACACCTCCTCTGAACAGCCTCAGAGGATGAACACATAAAAACTAATATCACCTGGAGTGTAGATATCAAACTGTAGCACCGGCTTAACTCAGAGTCTTCTCAAGATTTTCTCAGAAAAATATAAGCACAGAAAATATTCTTTCTCAAATGTGAATTTTCGTGGCTCAAGATGTACAGAAGTGGTGTATTTGATAAACCTTGATTTGCTTAATAAATAGCCAAAAATTCACTAATAATTTTTTTATTTAATATTTAATTTGAAATCAATTTTTATTCTCTTCAGATATTCTCCAACGTTCAGAAAATATGTATCCAGATCAATCTTTATTTTAGGAGATTTTTATGCAACGAATATTTTTCAAAAATTTTCCAATATAATCGATTACATTATTTACATAATCGATTATGACCGTGCTTTGAACTTTTCAAAAACAGCTTGCCTAATCGATTGCATAATCGATTATTACCGTGTTAATCGAAAGCACTTAATCGATTACATAATCGATTATTCCCGTGACAAAAATTTTTCAGTTTTCAAATACTTAATCGATTACATAATCGATTATTCCCGTGACAAAAGCTTTTCAATTCTCAAAATACATAATCGATTACCTAATCGATTATTCCAGTGACAAATTCTTCTTTTAAAAATTTTTAGAAAACATAATCGATTATGTTCTTCATATAATCGATTATCACAGTACGAATTTTATATTTTTAAAAAATTAATTTTCTTGAGAAAATCTCTGAGCTGAGTGATGATTACCTTTCAACATCAGTCACTCCCTTTGGCATAGGACACAACTAACTACCAACTAAAGTCTTCTCATCTTGTGTGTTTTGTAAATCTTTGAGCTTCCAACTTTAGCTTTCTTGAGCTTCTCAATTGAATTTCTTTTGAATATCTTGATCTTCCTTTGTTGTCCTGAGTCTTGATCACTATTAAAACATTTGAACACTTGTGCAGAATTGTGCAATCTTCAAAGAGTGATAACACAATTTTATTCTTTACGAATTTAGTTTGCTTTACATTTAATTATAATTTAATTTCATGCGTTTTAAATTCCAAACGTTTTTAATTTATACATTTTAGATTTCAAACGAACTTTCTAATCTTCGACATAAAGTAGTAAAAACTCAGTAGTAAAAACTCCCATTTATAGTTTACCGTTTGAAAAAGTTTCCTTTTCACAAAAGATAATAGGTGCTCGACTAAAGATTTAAATTTTAAAGTTTCCTACCCATATAAAGGGATTCAGGGAACATTATTGGGGTACAAAAATAATGACCTACTCAGTTCCTTCTCAAAACACTTGATCTTAAAAAAATTCTTTGTAAACTTCTTAAAAGACAAACTATATGTAATAAAGAAACTACCCTATTAGGACCCATTTAAGAAAACCCAATCAATATAGGGATCATGCTTTAATTGGTAAAAATACATAAATAAATTTATAGTAGGAGTATACAGAAAACATAATTTGAAAAGCTTTTAAGAATGCCCAACTATTAGGCTGCAACTAACTATGAGTTACATTAAGTGCAACTAACTATTAGCTACATTAAGTGTGATCAGCAACTACACTCAAACTTTGTGAAAAGAAGAAGGATATCAAGCTCTTTAAAAGTTACACAAAAGTAAAGTCATCGCCATTAGTAGGGACTTCATGTACACCTTGCCAATTGTTAAGCAAGCCTTGACAACCAGATATCAACCTTATCGGCCTCACACACACACACAAACACCAAAATCTCACAAAATTTTAATACAAAAAAGCTAGACTTAAACTTGGAGGCATAGTGATTCACTTCACTAAGCATCGAAATAGCTTGGATTAATAATCAAAGGAAACCTAATTTTTCTACCAAAGGAATTAGGCCCACTTGGTCATCTAACCTAGTCTTTTTTAGATAGGTTAGAAGAAGAGGAGTCTGGTTTCATGTTAACTATGAGCATTGTAGTCAACAACGTTGACTCAACTTCGGGAACTATAATTGGTTCTTTTTTTAATAATGAATTGGTTATAGATTTCTCACTACTATCAAGAAGATTCTCCAATGAAATGAACCTCCTTTCAACTACGAGGAACTCACTTGTAGAGGAATCACTTGTAGAATTAGAAGACATAATAACACATGACAAATTCAAACAAAACTCAAATCAAATCAGTACGACAATGGAGTAAAATGAATGACAACCAAAAATGGGAAATCAAAGAGATAGTAAGAGAAATGTGAGTGAAGAGAGAGAAACAACCAAATAAGAAAGCATATCCCACGTGACTTATTTTATAGTTTCCTTTCCTACGTTTTGTGCTTCCCAAAACTTCCAAAACCCTTTTTCACCTACTGGATATGACGATTACACGAAATGAGATAATGATTACAATTTAATATGTCATTTAAAATATTAAGTGTTTCATTTTACTTTTTATTATATCTTTTATATAAATGTAACATTTCAATAAGCTTGGTCACAATGATCACACCTCTAATTTATAACTTGTAAATAGCTTGGTCACTTAAACAAGCTTAGCCTAATAGTTACATAATCGCTTTAACAAGTTTTATTAATAATATGAAAAATAATTAAACTCATTGATCTCATGACCACTTAATTAATTTGGGATATTTGAAAAAATTATCTTATTAAATGTTATTATATATAAAGTGATTCAGTTACCAAATATCATCATTAAATCTTAAAATACTTAGTATAATATTATAATATTAGATGATATATTTTTCATTCAAATATTCTATTTACCTATAAATAAAATACAATATTTACTCTTTACGTAGATTATTTATACTTGAATACATAGTTAATTAAGCACTACAGAATCTTTACAGGTAAACCTCTTTATAGGTAGATCTCTTTCTTTTTTTCATTGAAGAGCTTAACCTAACTTATTAAGAGACTTAGACGGTCTTTTCTTCACACCAATGTCAATTTTCTTATTCTTACTTTCTAGTAAGAATACTAAGTGCATGTAACATTAAAATTTTCGATCAAAGTAGCAAATCATAAAACACATTCTAGTAAAGCTATGACAATAAAATTTAAAATAGTTGGAAAATAAAATATACAACCAAACTTCAAAATATATGAAGAAAAGAAGAATACACTTTTAGATTAATAATAACTTTGGGAAAAATAATAAAAAATTCTCAACTCAACCTATAAGTAATATATAATTGATATTTAAAAATAAAGAAAAAATATATTTATCTTTCTAAAAATCATGTTAAATAATATTCATAATAAATATTAATTTTCTTTAATTTTAAAAGAAATATTTATTTTCATTTTTTTAAATAATCAAATTCATATCTCCTTTAATTTATATACAAAATAAAAAATAAAAATTAATATAATACAAAATTATATAAAAGTAAAATAAAAAAATTTTATATAAATGACTCAATTATATGTTTTATATAAAAAAAAATTATGTCAATTTGTAAATATTTATAAATGCAAAATTTTATTTATTTAATTTTTAAAATTAAATTTTAAAAATTTGAAAAAAAAAATTCAACCGTTCAAACTTGATAATTGATTATCATATTAATTTCACGGTCAAATCGACTATCAAATTTAATTTTTAAAATCATGAATTAAAAATAAAATTATATTTAAAAAAATAAAAAAAATCCTAATTTTAATTTAACTTTAGAAAACAATAGATAAACAATGTCAAGACTTAATGTTGAAATTTATTTAAATGAGATGAAAATTTTATAGAAAATTTATTTATTTAAATTTTAAAAAGAATATAAATAGAAAATTAAATATTTTATTTTTTTATTATTCTAAAAGTATCATTTTTTTTTTAACTTTTTTCTCTCTAAAAATCTTTATGTTCTTTTCAAGATATTTTATCTATTTTTCATTCTTTTCAACATTCGAGAGTGCCTACTAGAAGATTTTGAAGAAAAGATCAATTCTAATCGATTGAAAAAAAAATTAGGTAAGTTCTCAGTTCTTTAAGTTGTCTTTAGAATCCATGAGTAAGTTGACTTACATGTGGTCTTAGACTCGTTGCATGTGGTATCTTTATCTTTAATATAATTCTATACTAACTTAGATCCATACTAAAACAATTGGTTTGTGATCAAGTACTTCTCAAGCAAGTTAGAGTATCCTTGGTTCAACTCATCTTTGAAGTGAAGAGTGCTTTGAACAAAAACTTAGGTAAGGGAGATTGTCTTGTTTAAAATTTTTTATAGAATCATAAAATAGAAGAACTTAAATGTGACAGTGATATGGTCACTTAGATTGAGCTCCTTGTAGAGTTTTGGGTTAAATGGATAATATTTTGATTAAGTGGTTTGAATGTGAATGGGATTTTGAATGTGGAAATTTGAATAATTGTGTGAATTGTTGCCTTACATGATTGTACTTGGTTTCCATTATTCGTATGGATTGGTATTGGTATGATATTTATACATTAGAGAAAAGTTTCTTGATTTGGGTTGCATGTGTTGTGAATTACATTTCACTTGTTTTGAGTGAGTAGAAGGACCAAGTTTAAATTCTTTGATTCAATCATTTTATTCAAAAGTTATAAAATGAGTTTTTAAAGATGTTTAAAATTTTTAAAAGTGAAAATTTGGATCATGGAATTTGTGATTGGATCTTCTTTCTAATATGCATAATTCGTTGAGTGTTAAAAATTTCACTCAACGAAATTCGTTTCAATGGTTCTCAGGTCTAAATTCGTTGAGATGTAGGAATTTTGCTCAATAGAATTATTTCTAATGGTTCTTGGGTCTAAATCTATTGAGCGCTTGGAATTTTGCTCAACAGAATTCATTCCAGATTCAAGCTGCTCTTAGGTCTCAATTCGTTAAGCGAATTTGAACTCCACTAAGTGAATTTGGAACAGTTGAATAGATTTGTCCTACAATCATGCATTTACTTAAATTCAGTTTAAACTTAATAGTAAGGAATAAGTGGATGAGTATTCTGTATGTAAACGATGAATTTTGATAATTTAAGTTGGCAATGAGGCCAATGTATATCCTATTGAGATGATGTTTAAGTTATAGTTATCATATGAATGTTGTAAAGTTTCATAGTTAGTGTGTATGAATTTTGAGATATCCAAACTTTAATGGAACTCTAAGTTATATATTTGTGCCCTTTGACAGGTTCTAAGCATCGTTCTTCCTCCCAATTTTCCTCCCTTCTTCTATATGTGCCCTTTGCTTTAGATCTACCATAACCTTCCCAACGCCTAGGTTGACTATCTTCGGTCAGCCCTATGTACTTTCTTTCTTCTCTTTTTACTAGTTTTTTCAGGTGTCTTGCTTCTATTAACTCTTCAATCTTATCTCGTAGGGCCACACATTCGTTTGTAGAGTGTCCATAGTTCCTGTGGCATCTGTAGTATTTTTGGAGGTCCTCATTGGGTGGTGTGGGCACCTTTCTTAGTGTTTTTATTAAGTCAGCATTCAAAGCTTCTTCCAGAGTTCGTCCATGGTTCACTGTTAGCGAAGTGTAGTGGGAGAATCGAGACACTCGACTTTCCCTAGGTTTCGGCTAGAATTGGCGCTTGCTTCCCTTGTCTTTGTCTTGGTTTGTCCTCTTCGTTTCTTTTTTAGCAGTAGGGGGCTAAGGTGGCTTTCCGGGTAGTTTCCGATATTCATTTACTTCTTCCATTTGCATGAATATGGTGGCCCTTAGTCGCACTTCATCTTGTCTTGGCAGGACGTTTAGAGAGGTTATCCAAGAAAAGTCCCGGTTTGAGCGCCTTGATTAAGTGGTGTCGAGCTATAGGTGTTTCAAGGTCAAGAATCCGCAGGCATATTTTTGAATACCTTTATGAAGGCTCTCAAGGGTTCTCCTTCTTCCTGTTTGACGTCTACTAGGACCAACTTAGTCTGGGTGTGGCCAACTTGCTGCGAAGTGGGTGGAAAAGGCTACACACAAAGTAAGATATTAGTCTATTGAGTTGGCTGGGAGAGCACAAAACCAATTCAAAGCTACTCCCCTCAACTATGTGGGAAAGACTCGACACATGATTGCATCATTGGTGGAATACAAGTTTATATTAGTCTAAAAGTCATGTAGGGGGCATTAGGACAGGAGGTGCCATCATAATTTTCCATCATGAGTCCTCTCCAAGAAGTAGGAAGGGGGGTTTCCATGATTCCATCTATAAATGGATGAAACGCTCTTCACCTTTGTTTGGTTGTGGGACCGGCAAGGGTACTCCGGGCCGAGAATCTAACTGGTTGCTAGTGGTTTCAAGCTGGGAATTTTTCGATTGCTGGCGACCCCTAACAATTCTAATGGTGGCTGGGAAGTAGCCACCTCGACAGCTAATGAGGGAGGGGGAGCCCTACCCGACCTGGATGTGGCCGGTCTCCCGATACGAGAAAAGAGCCCTTGTTCTTTTATCTTTAGTCTCATTTTGGTGTTTTCCTCCCTCAACTGACTCATCTCATCAGCACTTCTCTTCTGCCCCTTCTTAATCTCCTCCAACTCCTTCAATATTGTCTCTATCAAGCGCATGGGGTCAAGATAGGGAGTTTCAACAAGTCTCCTTACTCTTCCTAACTTGACTTATTCCTAGTTATTGTCATTGATCTCGAGAACACTTTGGCCCCACAGTGGGCGTCAAAATGTACTTACAAAGACCAGATGGTATCCCAAGATGCCTTCTACACTCCACGTCTCCTGAACTCCTTGGTCGAATGGTGGGGATACCTACGATTACACTTTAACGCTCAAGTCAATAAGAATATAATGGATAGAGTTAGTAAATGATGAGATGATGTTTTACCTGGTTTAGATGATTATTTATAATATAATAAAATAATTTATTACCTTAAATGAAACTAACCAACTTATTTTTTAAGCGAGATCTGCGAAAACTGGATTGATTCTGTTAGTGTAATTTGTTAGGGTCAGCTCATGGCTTAGTGAGTTTGTAACTTAATTGTGTACTTGTCAGTTTATACCAGCAAATTTCCTAAGAAAAATATCTTTGTTCAAGTAGTTTTAGGTGAGTTGACAAGAACCGATAGGTATCATGTACAAATGCCTACATTAATTCTAAAACAAATTCATTTCGAATAAAAAGCATCAAATTGAATCTCTAGGTTTCCATTAGTCATCATTAATATCATGCGAAAACCCTTTTAAATTTTCTTGATTTAACCTCAAATCTTCGTATGGTAGGTAGAAAAAGTGTGATTTACTCACATCTTAAGACCTCAAAATAAATTCCAAGACAATTGTGCCTTATGTAATAATGGAGGCTATGGCTTTAGAGAAACATACTGAGGAAGCTAATATAGGCTTATGAATGGAGGTTAGGTCGAGCATAAAGGCTTTTAGAAATTGATTACACTGATTGGGCCTCAATGGGTGCTAGAACCCTTTTTTGAAAACAAAAATAAAAGATTGTAAGAATTTTCTTTCTACTCCACCCTCACAGATAAATTTTTTTATAGACAAAAATACTATAAAGTATTTGACATATTATCTCAAAAAATATTATTTATCAAAAAATTGATAAAATGAGTACATTTATATAATATATTTAATGATAATTTTTTATATTTAAATTTAATATTTAATATTTAATAATAATGATATTTAACACTATAAAATTAGTAAAAGGTTAAATTTTTTATATTTAAATTTAATAATTTTTACTTACATAAGCCAAATTACATTTTATTCAAATCAATACACAAAATAAATAATATATATATATATAAAAGATTTAGTATGTGATTAAAAATATATTTTATATTTATAGGTATAAGTTATTTATACTATGATTTAGTTACCTTAATATATATTAACTTATTAGATTTGGTATGATGTAAATATTTAATCGACACATGAAATAAGTTAACCTGTTAGGTCCAAATTATAGAATTTGGTAAAATTGGATTTTTCTAGTATATATTTAATAAAAATATTTTATTGTTATAAAATTAATAAAAGAGTTAATTGATTTAAAGAAAAAAAAAACTAAATTTAACAAAAAATACAAAATAAAAGATACATGTAGTTCTTAAAAAAAAAATTATAAATAGCATGTTTTAGAATTAGTTTTATCAATTTTATACCGAAATCAGCATTCCAGACTTAATATTTTTCTTGTCTTGTATAAATCTAGGGTTACGAAATGGTTTGCCATGAAGCTTGGGTCTTCAACATTTATAGTGCTTCTGATAAAACTAGTTGCACATAAATTATAGTGCTCTTAGAGACTGTGACGCTCTTTAATGATAAAAGTAAAGAAGGTTATATGAAAGTCGTTTCTTTTCAAACCATTTTTCTCCTTACAACTCAAAAACCAATTCTAAGCACTCTTGGTTTTTTTTATAAGTGACAATATTTGAAGGAGTTTTTTTTTTTTTTAAATTTTATATTAACTAAAATTAAGGTCGAACTATAATATATAATATAAGTGAGGTGTAAAATCGATTTTGAAGATGAAAAATCTGAACATCTCCGATCAAAATTCTCTAGTTGCAAAAGATCTTGACACCTCCAGCCAGATTTTCCAACATTTTTTATAAAATTTCTAAAAAAGAAAAAATAATTAAGTAAACTTTTTTTTCGTAAATTAAAATTATGGATATAATAATTGGTAGAAGTTCCTTTTTGCAAATTCTTATTTTAACTAATATCTAAAATAATTTTAATTAGTGAAAAAATTAATTTCATTATTTTATAATATTTTTTAGGTTTAAATATATTTTTATTTCTTAATATTTTTTTTATTTTTAATTCTTTAACTTTTCAAAATTATTATTTTAATTCATGATATTAGATAACTCGAGTAACGATATTGATGTGATAAAGGATTGTATGATGAAAGTAAGATGAAATTGTGAAATCAAATCTCTCATAATAATTTATTGGATGACACATATCCTTTGATTAAATAGTGCTTCATTCAATCATCATAATGCTTTCACATGGTGTATTTATCTCTTTTAATTTCTTTTTTCTAAATTAATTTTATTGCAAATAAATATGGTTGAATCATATTCTTCATTATAGATTCACATTCTTAACCCTTCAATTTCGTAAAATTAATTGATTGAAAATATACTCTTCTCCAATTATATTACATTTATAAGAATTAAAATTGATTTTGACTTTTATTTCAAGGGTTATTCTTTTTTTCTCTTTATACTATTTTTTTAATGTAAGAAGATATAGGTCTTTCATCACAATACAAGATTTTACTATGAAATAATATTTGATTTGAGTTCTCAACTTTTCATTAGTAAATTACTATATATTAAATTAATTTTAAATAAATATTAATTCATAATTTCATTTAAGATAATATATTCTAATTAGACAAGTCTTTATTATATTAATATTATTATAAATATGGTTTAATCTAAAAAATTAATATAATAACTTTAAATAATTAAATATTAAATAAAAAAATTTAATTAAAAGAAAAAAAACTATAAATTAAAAGACTGAAAAACATTTAAGTCTACTTTTGAAAATTCATTAAAGAAATGTGAAAACACTATCAAAGAGAAAAAAAAGTATAAGAAAAGAGTACTTGATTTGAGGTATCAATCAAAGAAAGAGTGAGAGAGATAGAAATAGAGAGGTGTAAAAAAAAAAAAAGAAAAAAGAGAACAAAGAGGAAAGTGAGGAACAATACTTTTATATATATATATATATATATATATATATATATATATATATATATGGTTTTAATTGTAGGCTACGGAATCTCAAATCATCTAATTAATCACTTTCTTTTATAAAAATAAAACTAAAAATTAAAAAATTTAATATTTTATTTTAATTTCTAAGTGAATTGTCCATTATAGTAAGAGACACTTGTCCTTTAAATCGGAAAAAATTAAGTAAATTAGTGTAATGAGAAATAATGAAGGAAATAAGTTAAAGTTCTCACTATGAAAGTGTTTATAAATTAATAAAATTTTATATTAAAAAATATATTATATGAATAGTGAAAATTAAAATGAAAAAAAAAAGTATGTGACTTTTCTTAGTATCATCTGAATAATTTTAAAAATCGATCACCAATGCTAAATAAAAATTTATTTTTTTTATTTTTTTTATTTTTAAGAGTCAATTTTTTATGTTTTTAAATTAATTTTTCATCAAATTAAATTAGTAATTTCATGACACAATGTAATTTTTTTACACTGTCAAATAATAAAATATGACTGTTGATAAAAAAAAGGTTATAACACAGTGAATTCATCGGCATAGTTTGAGATTAGATCATGTAAAATTAGTTTATATATATATATATATATATATATATATGATAAAATAGTATTATTTTTATGATCTCTAATAAATTATATCAACATTTTTGTTTTCATTTTTCATTTCACTATAATTTTATTTTGGTGGATTCTTTTTCAAGCAACAGGTTTTAATTTCTAGAAATAAAATTTCCCAAAAATGATATTCAAATGAATTACAAAAGTCCGGAATTCTATTACCACAATAATTAGTATTGTTTTGTGAGTAAATAGTTTATTTCCAAAAATATTTAATTACTAAATTATTCGTAATATAAACATTTTACCCCTCGCCATTATTTAATATCCACTTCATCCACTACCTACCTTTTGTAAATAATAAACTATATGCTCGTGAGAGCGAACTATACTTACCTCTCTATACGCATAATTTAGTTCGATTTAATGCTATTAAAAGAATCTCAAAAAAAAAAAAGAAAAAAAAAAGCTAAATAACTCTAATAATTTAATACGAAGTCTTCATAAACTTTGTATATAGTCTGTTTTTTTATTATAAAAAAATCTCATAATTGTAAAAAAATCATGCAACACCATTTATTATTTATATCAATTTAGTTTCTATACTATAGTTACCAAAATATTTAAAATATATATATATATATATATATATATATGTCATGAATACTTTAGTAGCCTAAAAAGGCACATGATAAGTGGTTGATACCTCTTAGGGTTTTGTGTTTATAGTTAAAAGAAGAGAAAAAAAAAATTAAATTAGGGTTCTTCATATTGAACCAATCTCGGGAAGCAGAGAAACATAACTTCATTTTATATGCTTCATCTATTTACTTTAATAAATACTTAGACAATCTATCAATACTAAAGGCTCTAAATATTTTTAGTCAACAACGTTAACGTTTATTAGCCGAAGAAATCTAGAAAAATATAAGTTAAAATTCATCATTTTGAGTGCAGATTTTTACCAAAATGATGAAAGTTAGAACCTAGGAATGAAGGATTATCTATTCTGTCAAACTGGATGCCATGCTGAGACTGTGAGAAGAAACCTATTTTGCCACCCCAAAGAGATTACTCTTCCTTCATCCCTTTCAGAAACTCTAAAACCCCCACTTCCACCCTCTTCCTCAAACTGTAGTGGATAATAATGGGTCCTCATCTTCAGAAGCAGCTTTGCTTGAATCACACACTTTGAGCTAATTTTTATTCCAACTAACCCATGATTCTCCATTCTTGTTTTCCATGTTTCCAACCTCTCATACTTTGGGCAATCCACACCATCCATGTCATAGTTGAGCATGCTTTTGATCTCTTTCCCCAAAAGCTTCTTCTCAATCCTCAATCTCTCAGTGCTCTCAAGTGGCAAGCAATCATCTAGTGAATCAAACATGGCTGCAAAATAGTGCAAAGACTCGGTGAACCTTGACAAGAAGGTCTTGAGACTCCTGCTACCTTCTTGTTTCACCAACACCACAATGGAGGGGCTAAGAGAATGAACAAATCCCAATGTGTCAGAGACCTTCATGAAACCACTCAAAGTGTTCAAGTAAGAAACAAGGTTCACAGCCACAGTTTCATTTTTCTTTTTTCTTAGGTTGATGAGCCTTGATGAGCCTCTTAGCAGACCTTGGAATTCAAACACGAGGTGGTTACCAAACCCCTTTGAGAAGCTAACTAATCTGGCCTCAGTTTCTTGCAGTTCTTTCAGGTTGCTTCCAAAACCTGTGATCCTGAGGGATATTCTGTTCCCACTGGTTGCTTTTTCAGAAAGTGATTGAATAAGGGAAGGCCATTGGAAGCCATAGGAGACATCAAAGTCAATGACATGAAGTGCTTTGTTATTCCTCTCTTCCTCCTCCTCATAAGCCTCCAAAATAGCCTGGTTTGCTGTGAAGTGAGCAAATTGGTAATAGGGTGAGACTCTATAGAGATCTGTGAATGCAAGAAACTCTTCCTCACTTGTTGGTTCCTCCATGACCATTTCATAGAAAGGGGACTTTCTTGTGAGAAGCCTTGCAGCCAAACCATCAGCAAAATAGGCCACCACACGTTGAACTGAATCACCTATCAGCGAAACTGTTTGGTACAAGTCAATGAGATTCTCTAGAGCTGCACAGTAGTTTCTTTCATCAATAGAAGTGGCAGTTGAAAGAAGCAAATGAATCAAAGGAAGGCCATTATTCCCATCTTCAACAACTCCTTTTCTTCTGTGATCTTCTCTTAGCATCAGCTCCCTCATTTGGAGTAGCCTAAAGATCTTGCCTTCATACCCTTCATTGGACTTCATAGGAAAAACAATAGAATTAGTATTATCATCCCTTGTCCTTCCTTTCTTTTTCCTCTCCCTACCTGCAGCAACCGAAAGAGTAAGATTGAGAAGCTCTTCCTCCTCTGAATCTTCCATTTAAGTAAGAGTGAAGAAGAATGATCAATAGATCTAGAACATATCACAAAGTGTTATGCTTGCTATGTTCTGAGTTTGTTGGCTTTACCTGGGAAACAACTCACAAACTTTGTGCTGTGACATGGTGTGTATATATATATAAATAAGACCAAGAAAGTGATAAAAAGAGATTTTTCTTGTATAATCTTTTCAAATAAGACGGAGAGATTAAGAAGGGTATCTTTTTATTCTTTAGAATCAGTGTTTTCGGGGTTAGGAAAACACGTTGATGTGTCTTTATTATTGGACTGCTTTTAAAATCTATGCTAGGTGCGGTTTTTGGATTAATTCCTACTCCTTTGGTAGTTGAGGACGCTTGCAAGATGCCATACGCATTGGACAAGAGACAGTAGTGTCAATGGGAATCAAAACGTACCGTCCTCAACAAATTGTCTTTGAACACTTTTTTCCATCTATATTAATTGTCCCAACCAGTTTCTTCAGTCCCCTTCAAGATAACATGTTCCTTTATTCCTTAACTATGTTTCAATTTCCTAACGTTGTACATTTTGCTGTTTGTACATCCCAAATCATGGTTTATAGAGAGTACAGAAGTTTAGTCCTCAAATGTCAAGTTGGCTTTGATGCAAAACTACAATAAAGGGCATTAATAAAGACGTGTATGTAAAGAGTTTTTGACAAGTTCCAAGCATATTATAATTTGAACATTATAATAGGTTAGGTCTAGTGGAACAGTTAGTCTTCAATAATATAATAAATCATGACAATTTTTTCTCAGAAAAATATTCACATATATAATGTTATAAATAAGATTATATCTCACATGGTTGATTTAGGAAAATTACATGATAATATTTCAAATAGAATTATGATATGAAACCTAAAAGAAAAAAGTACAAATTGCACATGAATTTGAGTCTTGACCCAGGTTTAAATGAAAGTTGTCAACTTTTTGGTTGAGTTAAATTATAGTTGCAATCTGTATAATTGAATCTCAAGCTAAGATTCGTTGATGATGATTCAAAGATATGGCTAAGGTGGTTGAGGGTTGTGAATACATTGAATTTGAAAGATACAACAAAAGTCAATGCCATGCATAGTAAGTAATGGTTAATTAGAAGGTTTGATTTTTCTGTATATTTTTTATTCGTTTGATGGAATCGAAGAAACTTGGATACCCTATTCTTCTAAAAATGTTTGTAATTGCGACAATTAGAGCTTCGTACAAGGATTATGGGATTTCTTATCTTATATTCCTCAAGTACATAGGGATCCTCTGCAATGAGAATTTCGACACCTTGTCATATCCCAAGACAAATGAATGCAAATAAAAGGTGACATAACTTCTCCTGTGTGAACTAAATTTGATTTGTTATTTTTTCCATTCTGGAATGGACTTGTGCTTAATTATTCAATTTGTTTTTTCAAGTGTTGGGGATAAACAAGGGCTATGATTATTGAAGGGACAAAATGGATTTATCCACAAAGCATCTTCCAATGTGAATATATAAGCCTTGTCCACATCAACTAATATATAATTCAACTTTCTACCCATCATATAAATAAATTCCTCAAAAAAGTTCTCAACGATAAAACACATGATTTTTGAAAGATTCTACCAAATTAATACGATACAGTATAGTCATAGTTCCATCCCTTTGTTATGTTCCAATTACTCATAAGAGTACTAATGAGAAAATAATGTTTAATTAACAAAAATAATTAGAACCCATCGGTACATTTCAGCATGTTTAATTATAAACTAGAACAATAAATAAATAAATAAATATATATATATATATATATATATATATAATTATGAATTTGGAATTTGTACTTATAAAGATAATATATTATCTGAACTTCTAGACTGAATGAGATCGAATGATGGGATATTTGCGATTACTTCGAAGTTCAAGTCAACAAAGAGCATAAGTAAGATGAAAGATGCTTAGTAGATAATTTTACCTAATTAGGATAATTGTTATTTATAATATAATAAAATAACTTATTAATTGAAATGATACTAAATAACTTATCTTTTGAGCGAGATTCAAGATAACTGAATTAATTCTGTTAGTATAATAGGACAAGGCTCATGAATTATTAAGTTGTGTATTTGTCGATTTGGACTGACAAAATCTAAAAGAGATGATCTTTACTCGAGTGGTTTAAGACGAGTATGTATAAAATCAGTACCTATCCTGTATAGGATTGATAGGATTCAAGGAGTAATTTTTAGTTCATTAATAAATTAAATAACTAGAAAAACAAAAAAAAAACACAAATCAATAAGTAATTAGATGACAGGAATAAAATTCTTCCAATTTAATAATATTGTAAAAAAAAACATAAATTTTACTAATAACTATTACATTTTTAATTTCCCTTCTTAAATATTTATTTCAGTTATTCTCAAATAGGCATGACTATAACCAAATTGTGGGAGAGATTATGTAGATTGGAGTTGATGGTGTTTGAAATAGTCATAGGTAGCAAATGCAGAGTCCCAAAATATCACATCAAACGCGGAAAAATACTAAATCTTGATTGTCTTTTAATGGAGACCAAGAAGACATATAACATGTTAAATAATATGAACATTAATTAATATGCTCTAGACATAGGACACAATATATTACCTCATGCAATCTAAAGTTGACATATGGTTACAACTTGACATGAAATTTTCAACATCATTAAGTGATGATTCTAATATTATAATTATAAGAATTGATTTAACATTATATTGAAAAGTAAATTTAAATATGACAATTCGGTGGTATATTTTATAGGAGAAAAAAAAAAAAATATATATATATATATATATATTTATCATTATAAAAAAATTATATTTTATATTAAATAAGTTCGTAGATAATACTTAAAATTAATAGGAAATATAATTTTTTTTACAAATATATTATAAACTTTTAATTATTATAAATTTGTAGGTAAAAGACTAATAAAAAATTATTTTTTATTATTTTTTATAAAAAAATTATAAAAATTTTTTCATAAATAAATTTATAAAAATTTACACAAATAAATTTATTAAAAATTTCTCACAAATAAATTTAGAAAAAAAATTTATAAAAATAAATTTGTGAAAAATATTTACTAAATAATTAAATTTTTTTCATAAAAAAAATTTATACAAAATATTTTATAAAAAAATAATATTATTCTTATAATATGTTTTTTTACATTCGCGTAATATTTATAATTAAAATTATATATTTATATTCAATACATTTTGCTAAATATATAAAAGAGTATCTAAGAAAATTAAATTTAAAAATAATTTTTTGTTAAATATATTATATTTATACAAATAAGATAGATTGAACAATTAATTAGTATCACGTATATGTGTCGTCGAAAATAACTAATATACATTTTGTATTTTATAGAGAAATTAGATCGTACGTGAAGTAAAATAAAAGTGAAAGGAAGGATAGAGGAGAAAGAAGGTGTATGATTTGCATATCCTTGCAGATATGAAAGAATGGAAAAAGGAGAAAGAGGAGGAAAGGATAGATGAAAACGAAATCCAAAATGCAAGAAACCTGATTTTGTCTGAAAGTGATGAAAGAAGAGGGTTAAACGGGAAGGAAAAGATTGAGGGGTTAGAAATTCAAAATGCACGGGAAAGACGGAAAAGGAAAGTCAGGGAAAAGAAAGTGGTAAGCTACAAAAACATGCCTTTCCCGTCAGACATATCTTATCCATCTCACTTCTCTCTCTTTCTCCCTCTTTCTCTCTCTCCCAAATCTAACATAAAATACAACTCTCAATTCCTTCTTCTCATTTTCATTTCCATTTCCTTCAAAACAATCATCCCCCAAAAATTAACAATATGAGAAGGGATGTACACAATTCCAAGACTTGTTTGATTAAGGAAAATTTTACAGGAAGAGTTTTTTTTTTTTTTTTAAAGATAGGATAAATTAATTAGTTTGTATAATTAAATTATAGTATCTAGAGATATGTAAATCTTATCCTAATAGATTTTGTAAAACGTAATTAGACATGAATTCTTATTTTAAATTGTATTAAATTTTATGATAGTGATTAAAATTGAGCACATTCACATATATTCAGTTTTTTTCTCAAAAAGTAAGAAAAAAGAATCTGGATATTTAATATTTAAAATGAAAAAAATATATTAAAATATATGTGAATTAATAATTTGATAAAATTATAGATAATAATATAAGAATAAGTTTATTTATTTATAAAATATTTTTTTTACAAATTTTTTTTATAAAAAAAATAATTATTTATTTAATATTTTTTATAAATTTGTTTTTATGAAAATTTTTATAAAAAAAAATTTTTATTGATTTATTTGTAAAAAATTTTTTATGAATTTTTGTGAAAAATTTTTTATGAATATTTTGTAAAAAATAATTTTTTACTAATTTTTTTATCTATTTGTGGTGATAAGAAGTTTGTGATAAATTTGTAAGAAAAATTATATTTATAATTAAATTTATTTTATGAAAAATATAATTTTTTGTAATGAAATAAATTTCTATTTTAAAAATAATTTAACAATTAAGATTATATAAGTAAAGTTTATAAGCGAAATTTATATACTATTTATCAAGAAGTTACCATGGAAGAAAAGAGATTTTTAATATATATATATATTTATTTATTTTTTTACAATAAAAACTTCCATTTTAGACTAATTTTCGAAACGTAAATTAGATTCAGGCAAAACAGGTTTAACAAAAGTACTTTATAACACTGATATCACTTGATTGGAATCAAGCTATCATAAAACATTTTCATTTTCATTAGATGAACACTAACCTCATCAATATACAATAGCAAGAGATTGTTAAAAGGGTGCATGGTGGGTTAAGAAAAAAGGAGTGAAGGAGACAAGTAATTGAAGGCATTCGAAATTTCAGATTGAGGTTGGTGGAAAAAAAATGAAGGTTGTCAGAGAATAGCATGTGAGGGTTTTTGTTGATGAAGAAAACAGAGGCTTGGAAAATTTATGTTGTTTTCACTTTGCGTGATGAAAGGGTTTGCGTGCGAAGATGAAAAAGAAGAGAAGGGAAGGTAGTAGGGTAAAGAAAAGGAGGTGATGTTGTCTGTACTTGCTAGCCATCGTGTCAGTCATTTAAAAGAAAAATTTGATGGATGGAGATTGAGCAATGGAACAAGCAGGGATATATCACAGTTTCACTCATCAACCTACCCTTTTATATATATAGATCATGATCATAATTATGAATGCATTCCTCTCCCAATAATTTCCCAGTTCTTTATAGGATGAAGACCTAGGTTTATACCTATAGTATAATAATGTTACCATTCTTCTTTTAATATGCTTTAAAAGATCATCCATTACACGAGAGTCCTCAGAATCTACTTCAGGAAAATGTTCTTTAAAAAAAATACAATAATATTATATTTATATTAAATAGTTCAACAATATTATCGAGATACTAAATTATAGTTGAATACTATATTTATGTGTTGAATGTTTTCTCATATAAAGAATAAATTCACACACATTATATATATATATATATAGATATAGATCATGTCTATGTTACTAATTAGGTTAAATATATATATATATATATTAATTATTGTTTAATATATTCATAATGGTTTAGAGAATTTAGAATTATAATCAAATTATAATATATATATATATATATAAAAGGAATAAATTTTCTTTAATAAATTGTTTTTGTAAAATTGAGTTATATTTGAATAAATTGTTTTATAAGCACTTTTAAAAAAGTGAAAAAAAAAAGAGTTTCTCTATATGAATATATATAAAGGTTTGTTCAAACATCCCATTAATTTTTCTAGAAAAAAAAAGTAATAAAATAAAAAAGTTTCTTCATAAATTAAAAAATAATTTATGTGTAAACTAATTTGTAAAAACTTTTATATAATTTTTCTAAAATCTTGTTTTAAACTTATATATAAGTTAATTTTAATTTATGGAGAATTTACTTTTATTGTTTTTTCTCTTATAAAAGTGCTTATGTAGAAGTTTGTCTAAATAAATTGTATTTGTAGAATTTTTTTCATATAATTTTTTAAAATTCTTATTTTTAATTTTTGCATTGTGAAAATGTTGATTTCATTTTTTTACTTTTTATTTGTTGTTTCTATAAGTAATTATTGAAAATCTTGTTCAAATATAACAAATTATAAAATATTTCTGCTTTTCTTTTTAGACCAAAAACAGGAATAGTCTCTAAAATGTTTGATTTTATATTGTCCTTGAAGACTTATTTTGCATTATATACATAGAAATAAATAAATAAATAAATAAAAATCTCTCTCCACTCTTGTCAAGGGAACACAACTACCAAGAGTAATTACTAATTAAAACCCTCAAACTCAAAAAAAAGGATGCAAATGCAAGGAGATAACAATAAAGAGAGTGTATGAAAAGGATATATGCATGCATGGTATAAGGTACATAAAAGATAGTGAAAAAAAACGAACAAGAAAGAAAACATAGACAAGATAAAAAAAAAAAAAAAAATGCTACAGAAATTAGATTGCAGGAAAATTATGTTTATAAGAGTTTATGATTTTTTTTTACGTTATGTGGATTTGTCTAATATATATTTCATTTAAGTGAATGATAAAATATTTTTAAATTAATCAACAAGAGATAAATGCTTGCTTTTTAAAATATGAAAGAATTATTTTTAAGTAATACAAAATTTATATTTCAAAGAAAGAGAATAACAATGAGGATTTTATTTTGATAATAAAACTATTTAATTTTAATTATTATTCATGAAGTAATAATAATTGAAGAACTAAATTGATAAATTTGAAAATATAAAATCCAAAGACAAATTTAGAAAAAAAATATAATAACTAATAATATATTTTTCTCAATCTTTAATAATAAAATATTTTAAATATTTTTATTAAAAAGTAAAAAAAGATCTAAAATATTTTGTGTGACATATAAAATTATTTTTAATGATGAATATTGATTAAAATTACTGAAATTTTAATTTAAATATGATACATGTTTATTTTAATTTTATAAATATATGTTAAATGTTAAAAACTTAAATTTTTGTATTTTTTTTTAAATTATAGAATTATGATAGTATATTTTAAATATTATTTTACAGATTATTTAATCATTATAATAATTTTTTAAAACTTAATGTAGACCACAATTAAACTATTCAACCTTAGAAGCAGTAGGTCCAAATCCTGTTTGAAAATGTATCCATATAACATGATCCATGAAATCATGTCTATGCATTTTCTTGAGTACAGGAAATGCCAATATTTTATTTAGACACCACCACCCAGATGTTACTTGTCTGCATCCCCCGACAAGTTTTTTGTCACACTTTATCTATTGTCTCCTTTCATATTCTTTTTTAAATAATTTATTATTATTATTATTATTATTATTTATATTTTAAATTGATTCCATCATTAATTTTAATATTAACTTCATTCATTTTATAATATAATTCAATGTTATTCCTTCTATCAATACTGTTAAATTATATAAAAGAATCTATAATATAACATTCACATAACCTGAGATGTTATATTTATATAATATATCATAAAAAATAATATATCTATCTTATATTTATATCAATATTATCAAGATATCATGAAAAATAATATATGTTGGCATCAAGTACATATAATTACGTTAATTTCACATGCTGGTTAACAATTTTGATAAAAAAAAAATTAATTCATTTAAAACAAAATTTTGAATTGATTTTAAAATTAATTGTGAGAGCAAATAAAAAATATATAAAAAATACTAAGAGGAAAAAAATTATTTAATTTTTTTTATATAAATTATATATAATTTACAAAAGATAATCTTGTTAAAAATAGATAAGACTATTATAACAATAAATATGTAATTTGTCTTCTCTCATGTTATTATAATTTGATCCAGGAATGAGGGAAATGATGAAGAATATGTAAAGTGTAGATGTTCTAGATATCATGATTCTTGTATAAGGACGGTTGGCATCTTTGACTCTATCAAAATTGACCCTAAAAATTTTGTATTACAAATTTTTGTAAGAAATTCTAATAGATAAAAACTCGTTCAAGCATACCTTAATTAAGATATTTAAGGAAATTGAATGTTATGAATCATAAAAAAAAAAAAAATCGAGATAACTTTACAAAGGAAGTATATTTGAAATAATTATTTGCTTATAAAGTTTAAAAATATTTTTTTCATTAAATTAATTACTTTTATAGATAAATTATAACTGTGTAAAAAATATAATAATATAAATTCACTTATTTATTTAAGAGAAATTATACTTTATATTTTTTACGTATGATAATTTTATTGAGAATTTAATTTAGTATGAAAAAATTTTCATTATTTTTATGAAGTTCTATTTAATACTCATTGAATTAGTTTAGTCAAATTTTACTTAAAGTGAATTTGATATACACTTGGTTGAATTTTAACCAATGACAAGTCGATCGAACTATACTTGGTTACTTGGTGGCAAGTTGATTAAGCTTTATTCGGTAATTGACATAGATCTTGGTTAAACTTCACTAGTCAAACTTAGTATTCAGTAGAGATATTGACTAAACTCCACTAGTCAAACTCAGAACTTCGGTAGAGACTCTTGGTAAAGCTCTACCCAAAATTTAATAAACTCGGTGGGAAATTGATAGTGGATAAGGTAACAGTTAAGTCACATGCGGATAAAGACGTTGAGCTCAACGAATAAGAGAGTAATTAATGTTGAGAGATAAGGAGATACGAATTCATTCTTTATGACATTAGCCGAGCAATAAAAATAAATAACAAAGAATTATTTTCATTGCCTGTAAATGGGAGGGGTGTGAAGAAAAGAGGTAAGGAGCAAAGGTGAGAAATAGAGCCCAACTGAATTCAAAGGAGACTAAAGTCGAGCTTGTGAGTTGATTGACCGAGTTTGGAAAAGAAAATAATCCAGGTACAAAGGAGTTATGTCTTCAAATTAATGTTACTCGACAAGCTCGATTGGATAATCGGCTGGTCTGGCCAAGCACTTAGTCAACTTGGTCGAGCATTATAACTCTACTTGATTTTGATTAGTATGTATTGAGGAGTTATGCATTCATTTAATACTACTCAGCTAGCTTAATCGAGTACTAGGTCAATTGGTCGAGCTTGATATATTATATTGTATAAGTTAACCAACTTGATTAATTTAGTGTATTAATGGTCAAACTATTGTAGAATGGTCTCGTTGAGTTCTATTACTCAACCTAGGGTGTGGTTGGCTGAATTGTAGATCGAGCTCTATGTGCTTGGATGAGCTTTGAGTTGTAGGTTGAGTTTTATAGGCTTGGTCGCTCTATGTGTTTGGCCGAGCTATGAGTTATAGGTTGAGCTCTGTGTGCATAGTCGAGTTGTGAGTGTAGGTCGAGCTTTATGTGCTTAGTCAATTTATGTGTTATAGGTTGAGCTTTGTGCACTTGGCTAAATTGTGTGTTGTAGGCCAAGTCGTGTGTACGTGGCTAAGTTGTGTGTCATAGGATTAACTCTCTATACTTGGTTGAACTATGTGTTGTAGGCCGAATTATGTGTTCTTGGTCGATTTGTGTGCTATTGGTCAAGTTGAGTCATAAGGGTTAGTGCTTAAAATTAGTTGTAATTGTACTGCATATTACCTGAGGTGGTACAAGTATGCACTTAGTGTGATGAGTTATGCAAATGTGAATTCCGATGAGATCCCAAACTTTACTAATTGTTTGGATTATGTAAATTACGAAATTAGGTGATAGAAGTTGATGGGGGTATGCTAATAGCACACCTAATATATAGAGAGACATGGCAGGTTAGGTGAGAGCGTACAAGTAGTCTTATCTTGTGTGTAGGATGATCAGGGTATACTCTAGTCATGACATAGTGTTGATCATCATGTGACACATAGGTGGTACTCTTTGGTAAGTTATGTGATTCCAATTAGATCCAAAATTATACTAATTAGTCAGATTACATAAACTACAAGATTAGTTATGAGAAGTCAATAAGAGATATTGGTAGTGCATCTGGTGTATAAAGAGGTATAGTAAGTTGGGTGAGAGGACGTTAGTAGTCCTACCTTATATGTAGGATGGAACGATAATACCAATCATAATATGACACACATGTTAGTCTCTAACTCTAGATATAATAACAAATGATTTTATAAGTGTTTATATTATGCATATAAATTATGTGTTACATGAAAAATTGTTTTAAATATATTATAATTTGAATAAATAACTTATTCGATTTTTTCTCCATTAACAAATTATGATGATGGTATGTTTTAATTAAGAAAATATTCCAAATAATAAAGATAATTCGAGATAAAGAGAGGAAATTTCAAAAATTAAAATTATATATATATATTGTTTTTTTTAGAAAATTTTATTTTATAAAAATAATTACAGAATTCGTACTCGATGTTAATTTTAATAATGATGGCTAGATTCCTTACCTAATTATTATTAAAATTATTATATTCAATAATTTTAATGTTGATAAATTCCATCAATTCAATAGTTAAATTGATGAGTATAGATTAAGTTGGTAAAATTTTATATAATTTAAAATTTAGTTAATTCGTTAATAATTAATTATATTTCAATGTGTAATGTATATTTATTATAAGGTATATATATTTATAAATTTTTAATTTATTTAAAATTTAACATACATAATTATTAAGATTATATGTAATTATACTTCTGATATTTACATTTCATTTCATTTACAGAGTAGAATAAGCATCTAAAAACTAATCTTGAAATTTTATACGTGCATAACTTTATTTTTTTTATTAGAATTATATTTTTTTAAAATGATAATATTGGTAAATATGTTTAATATTCATACTAATAAACACATGTTAATGACATAGAATTGTTTATATATTAATAAGTGGAAAACGAGTTCAAACCTGAATATATATTATTGCCTTAATTAGTTTTTTTTTTTTTAAAAAAAAAAAATGTGTCATAGTAGTTTATCCCCACAAACAACATTATCTCTTATTAATGAAAATAATATATATATCTATATATATATATATATTATGATAATAAAAATTAGTTAAGATAATTAAAAAATTCAGTAACTAAAAAATTATCAAAATATTAAAGATAAAACTATAAAAAAAATTGTAACAAAAATAATTATAAAAATGAATGAAAAGAAAAATTATAGAGTTTTAAGAATAAAATCATAATTATAAGTTTGTCATAAGAAATACCAAATAGATATTACAATTAATAATTCACTTAGGTCTATCTTTCTTAATGTATAACTCGCATGGAATGATAAAATAGAATATAATATTTAAAAATCATGATAAAATATATTAATAATTAAAAAAAAAGTCAATACTGCAAGTAAGAAAAACTGTAATATTCATGATGATAAATATTTTTTTAGTTAACTTTTTCTCTACTTTCTTCTACAATCACTGGAAACAAAAATGAAGAATATTATAAATATAACATTTTACAAAGTTAAGAACAAAAATGAAGATTTGTGAAGTTAGAAGTAAACTCTTATTTATTAACTATTAAACTTAGGGAAGATTTTCAATTAACATAAGTATTTAATTATGAATCAAGCACTCATCTAGTTACTCCACAGCTTACAAAAATTTGAAGTTGAATATTGAAAGCTTCATGAAATATTAATAAAGGTAGATCCATTTTACTAACATATGCAGCATTGTTTGAATAAACAGTGGAAAGAAGAGACAAAGGCTGAGATATCAAAGTGACATTAACGAAGCATTGTTTTCTATTCTTGCGATCATCTTTGGATAATTGTTGAGAAACTTCTATTCCTTTCCAACATTAATTTATTGTTCTTGGACGTCACATTTGTCTTCCTCTGATTTGATTCCTTCTAACAGATACGTCATTTGTCCACAAACATAGAGCAAACGCAGAGAAGATGCTTCATAGGTCATGCTTCTCGAAGCCATGATGGTTTTCTCTTACTTAGAGAAATAGAACACGTTTTTTCTTTTATCTTTTAATTTATATTTAGAGTAATGATATATAGATATTCGCTTTCTCAAGATATCACATGACACTCATCATCCGTTTAACGTATTATATTCAGCAGTCTACTTATGTTGAACACAATCTTTTAAATTTTTGTTGTTTCATGTCACCGTAAACCTAAATCTTCTCTTCTTCAACTTAGCAAACAATTGGAACCATTCAAATCCAACTCCTTCTAAACCACACCACTTTCAAGCATATACGACTTTTAACTTATACCACCTTTGAACCACAATCCCATAACTAGGAGCGGAGGTAGGGATTTTAGGTGAGGAGGCCGGACCGAATTGGACCGAATCGGACCGGTCTGTCCGGTTCGGACCAAATCAGAATAATTAAAAAAAAATTAATATATATACATTAAAATTAATTATCACATTTATATTGAACTTTGCCGCAATTTTCTCTTCAAGGTAAACAATCATGCAATCAGTAAAAAAATCATCTTTCATCCTATTCCGAAATCTTATTTTAAGAATCTTCATAATAGAAAATGCACGTTCTGTGCAGTAGATAATGAACAAATAAAGAAAGAATTTTCCTTATCTTGTTTCTTTACTATAAGAAAAATATAGTTGACGTCTTATTTGTTTTGATTTTGAATTTTTTAATTTTTAACTTCTAATACTCTACAATTTTCTAATATATATATATATATAATATAAAAGATTATTTTGATATCTTTTAATTTTTTTAATTGATGATATTTGTTAAAATGATATATAGTACAAATATAAAAACTTATCTTTTTAATAATAGATAAAATATTCTTTTTTATTTTTAGTTAAAGATATTCTATTTAGATTTAATTTATATATAATATTTTTATAACATAATTTATGAGATAATATATTTTGTAATTTAATTATAATTTTATATAGTAATAAAAAAATCTAAAATGTTAAGGAAGCCAAAGATAATATATTTTATAATTTAATTATAATTTTATATAATAATAAAAAAAAATCTAAAATATTCGGAGGACCGTGACCTGCTGGTCCCCTTGGCTCTGCCCCTGCCCATAACCTTCAAATCCCAATCCCTTCCATGACGAGCTCAAATTCAAACTTTGAGTTTAAAGAATATGAACTTTAATCTAACAAAGAAAAAATCCTAACCTTGATGAACAGTCCTAACCTATCATGATCCGAACATGAACATGAACTCTAACTCGTTGCAACCGTTTACAAACATGAATCTAACTCTTATGAATAAGAATCCTAACCTTAACAAACACGAACCTTAGTTTATCATGACTCATGACAAACCTAAAGATCTCTTTTTTATTTTTGTTAGTGGAGGGTAGGGATGTTCGCGGTGCGGTTTGATTCAGTTTTTTGCTAAAATTTATCCGAACCAAATATAAAAATTATTTGCAGTTTGGTTTGGTTCGGTTTGAAATAAAAAAAAATCTGAACCAAACCAAACCAATTTTAGCAGTTTGGTTTGGATCGGTTTTTGCGGTTTTTTTTTAATTTTTAATTTTATTTTTTTATTAATAATTGACTATTTTTTTCTTTTTAAATAATAAACTAATAAAATTATATCATTGACTAGATTTCATATGGTTAGATAAAGGATTGAAAACTAAAAATGATAATATTACTATTTTAATTTTTTGCACACTTTTACTCAATTTTATTTTATAATTATTTTTGATATTTTTAGTACCAATTTTTATCAATATATTTGTCATTACCGATTAAAAAAAAATATGGAATAGAAGAAATGTATCTTTTTAACCATCAAATCATATATTGTTTTAATTTAATACCAAAAAAATAATAATATAATATTTGACAAAACTACTAACAAAAATACATAAAAAAAAATCCAAGTAGATCAATTGTTAAATGTCAATAATTACAACCTGTAAAAAATAAAACATGATTAGTTAAATTCAAATTGCAACATTTCTTAACACTCTTTATAAGAAAAAAACATAATTTGTCAAGAAATCATCATACCATATAAAAATTAATTTCTATAGCAACTAATTAGACTCAACATCAGAATTCTCTTCATATAGTGGTAGGACTGGACCAATTTCTAGAAACATATAAAATATAATAATCAATAGAATTAAAAAAGTAGATAAAAAATAATTAGACAATAA